>JAKSZU010000010.1:57997518-58335018 GCA_026018925.1 Tupaia tana | reverse complement strand
GACTTTCAAGATTAAGTCTAAGTAAAAGTTCTATTGATAGAACAATTAACAAGTGTACAAAAACGAAGCTTGGAAATAAAACTAAGGAAGCATAAGTAAATGGCATCATGCTCATTCAAAATAACCAAGAGAAGTGGCAGGAAACAACCACAAATCAACAAAACTTGTTTTTTTCTGAAAGAAACAAAGGGCTGGAGAACACAGAAAATTATATTCTAAGAGGTTAAGAAGTCAAGGGAGTAAGACATATCCTCTTCCCACTACCTGAAAACCAGTCAGATTTAGCTGTAGAACAGTGGAAAATTAACCTTCTGGGCATCTAGGCATGTATATGCATATTGATGCACATGATTGCTTGCTTTGTTTTGGTTTGATTTTTGTTTTTTGGTTTTTTGTTGTTTTTAATTTTGCCAAGAGTGAGATGTATCAGAAAAGAATCAGGAGGAAAGAAAAACGGTGTTTGGAGGAGCTAGGATTAACTGTTCCCCATCTAGTTTTGGACTTGGTTTCATGTTAACAAAGAAGGAACAGATTAGGGAAGAAACTGAAAGGGGTTGTTCTCATAAGCATTTTGTGTAACTCTGAATGCAAGCATTGTTTCAATGGGTGGGGACCATGTGACAGGATGAAACACAAGAGTTGGGTAGAAAACCATTCTCTCCTCTTCTGTAGGAGTCCAGCACTAGTCTGCCACCTTAAGGACTGGCAGCTTTGGAAGTACTAAGATATGACTACCTTGGCATGTCCATTTCCAGTCTCACATTGGGTACAACTAGCAGTCATCATCCACCAGCAGCAAGACAAAGCCAGTCAAAACAGCAGAAAGACTGCTTTAAAGCAAACATGAATTGTGCTTCAAAATTTGGAGATGAGAATTGCAGAAGAGAAAGAAAAAGGTTTTGCAAGAAAACTCCCACTCTATTGAGCATCTTTACAGGGACCTGAAATTGCTGCTACTAATATTATGTCTTTGAACTTGCAGAGTGCACAGGAGGCCAGGAAATCAGATCACCTAAGGAAAATAAGCCTCTGTCCTACCTGGCCAGTACTCAAGAAAATTGGAAAGAGTGAGGACCCACAGATACCAAAGTATAATTTTTTTTTTTTTTTTTTTTTTTTTTTTGGAGAGGTTTTCACTATAGGGCACATGCACTCGCCAGAGAGAGAGAGAGACATAGAGACAGAAAGCGAGAAATCACCCCCCGGGGGGATGGTCACGCCACAATCCCTTCTCCTCCATTCTCCTCTCAGGATCTTGGGCACGCACGCACACGCGCCCGGCGTGAGTTTTAAGCCACCGGGTCCAGGACGCGAACTGCGGTCGACTACGTGGGAGTCCAGCGACATAGCCATTACGCTAACTGCTAGTTCCCCCAAAGTATAATTCTGAGAATAGAATGTAGTTTGGAACTGGAAAGATCTATTAAAACCATGGTAACTAGATGATCTTATTGTTCCCAAACCACAGAGGTTTGTGAATCCGAATTTAAAACTTCTCCATTATCACTATGATTCAACTCATCTCCATGTCTTCACTTCGTTCTGTGAGTCTTTTTGGCCCTGGATTTGATATAACTATTCAGCCCTGGGTACTAACTGCTTAACTTTCAGTCAATGCCCCAAAGAGAGGACGGAATAGAACTAATTCATGATCATCCCCAGAGGCAGAACTATCATGCTTTTTGCAAACCTGTAATTGAATATAACTAAGTCAGTTCCCAGCCTGATAAAGTCAGCTGTACCCAAGTAGCAAAGTGACTTAATAGCAGATGGAAAAGGCAAAAGGCACCCCTTAAAAAGAGGCAATGGGGGGAGGGAACAGGTGGTTTTGTGGTTAAGACACTAGAATCCCACATGGCCGACCGTAGTTTGAGTCCCAGACATGGTGACTTGAAAAATAACGACGGGAACGTGTGTGTGGGTGTGTGTGTGTGTGTTTGTGTGTACCCAAAATCCCAAGAGGAGAATTGCGGAGAAAGGATTGGGGTATGGCCATAGTGATTTCCTCACTTTCCCACTCTCTGTCTCTCTCCAGTGAATGCACATGCCCTACGGGGGAAAAAAAAAAAAAAAACAGGAAAAAAAAAAAAAAAAAGGCCATGGGAGGACCATCCACATACCCTAGTGGTTAAGGAAGCTGAATCTCACATAGACAACCATGACCCAAATCCTTTGAAAAACAATATATGCACATGTGTCCAAAATCCTGACAGGATAGAGAAATGGAGAAATGGAGGACAAGGGGTTGCAATGTGACCATGACTTAATAAGGGGTACTTTCTTCCCTCTCTCTCTCTCTGTCTCTCTGTCTCTCTCTGGCAAATGCACACATCTTCTGGCAATTAAAAAGAAAAGAGGCAATGGGAATAGTCACTGGGGCTGTTCACAAATATTCCCAAATATTCTCTGGGTAAAAGGCAGGATTGCATATTCAATACCCACTTCGGCCACGTGACTTGCTTTGACAAAAACAACATGAGTGGAGCCAACATAAGTCACATTTAAGTGGATATGTTGTTAACAGATGGGAAAGTGTCTAGCTGCGTTGTGAAGACCTTGGTTCTTTGGGTCCAGATCACTAAAATTAGAGATCTGTCCCTAGGTGCAAAATGAAACTGCTACAATGAATGAAGCAGGTAGAAAAGAAGATTTAATAGGAAATAAAGGAAAATACACCCAAAAAGCTCTTGAGTAGGCAGATTGCCAGGTGGCAACCGCGTTCGGTACTGGTTAATCATTATTTTTACTAGTAGAGGTCATGAATATTCATTGATGGGAGGTCTGTTCCACTGCTTATGCCTGTGTTTGAATTCGAATCCACGCTTTTTCTCCTGCACTTGCATACTTTTCTCACAGGTAAAGAATGAGGAATTTGATCACTTAACTGGGCAAACCCAATGTGAGCCAGGTTGTTTTCATTAGACTGCCTAATTAGTTTATCGCCCTGGTGGGAATTAGGGCGTTGACCTAGTGGGAATTAAGGCATTGACCAAAATGCCCTTTCCCTTTTTTCTTAGGGCTGCCCACTCATGACTAACTAACTGCCTACCACAATGTTAGGAGATCTTGCATGTTTTATCATGTTCACTTCTCCCAGTTGCAATGAGAGAAAAACATGTTGAGATGGAGTCTATTAGCCAGGGTCTCTGAGTACCTGTACTAAACAGAGACTCCAGCCAACTCACAATGGACATGCAGCTTCATCTGGAAATTGTTGTTTTGTTTTGGTTTTTTAATTTGCCAGAGGGTATGACACTTACCAGAGAGAGACAGAGAGAGAAAGAAAAAGCACCTCACAAATGGGTCATGGTCACACTGTAATCCCTTCTCCTCATTTCTCCATCCTATCAGGATTTGGGGCTTGCAGGCTTACTGGCTTTTCAAACCAACAGGGCCAGGATTTAAACCACACAGTTGACTGTAAGGATTCTGGCTCCCACAACCACTAGGCCACAAAGTTGGCCCAGGACTTGGATTTTTATTGAGCCTTTGGGTTGTCCTCTTATTACAGCATAACCTTGTAATTCCCAAATACTCTCTGGGTAAAAGGTAGGATAGCATATTCAACATCCACTTTGACCAGGTGACAGACACGGAGGCTGGCAGATAGATATTCTTTAACTTGACCCAATAAGTACCATAAAGTGAATGAAAGCTATCTCCAAGGGACTCCCAGAAGGTGAAAGACATTATGGAGGTAGACATACGGAGGTAGACATTATGGAGGCAGACATTATATAGGGAAAAAATGGGGGAAGGGCTAAGAGATCCTGCAAGATTAGTAAGTAAGGGCCAGAGAAATGCTTATTACTGTTCATATAAATGAAAATATGAGATATGTTTACAACAGAAAATACATTTGAGGCCTAGCCATGGCAGTACAGCTAGTTGGAGGCATCTGGGCAATGCTGGAGACCATATAGGTAGACTCTAGGTTTGCATCCTGGTTCTACCCAAACATGCCTGGCACAATCCAGGGCAAACCTATGATCCCCTATGGCTGGGGAGGATCACAGCATGAGGATCCCGTCAGAAGTGTTTCTCTATCTTTACCTCTCTGTCTTTACCCCTGTATCTCTATTTCTCTATCATGTAGTAAATGAACTAATAAACTTCTTTTTAAAAGGAAATATATTTAACCTTTTCAAAAAAAATAATAAATTAAGCTTTCATAAATGATAACACATTATAAGAAGTTTGTTATTTTTATTTTAAGTAATTTTCAGTAAGGCAATTTCTTTAACTCACACTGAACATGAATCTGACACATACCAAATTATATTTCGTGGCAAATAAGATTATAGACAGTTCCATTATGCAATAACTGTAGCATGATCTAGCAGTTTATATCCCCTTCAGAGAATATACAACATAGAGATGTAAATTCCTTTAAGCACATTCTGCATAAATAGATTTTCTGCTCTGCTTTGCTAGACTTGGATCTTGAAAGTGATAAAGTGCAGATGCCTACAGTTGCAATCATAAAAATGTAATTGCTGAGAAAAAAATTATTTCTGATCCATTGGAGGAATTTATTATAGAGGGATGCAACTGTGTGAGTTATCACACAGAAAAAAACGAAAGCGAATGATTGAAATATATCCCAGTCTGCACATCTCTGCAAAATGACCTAGTGATTTACCTGTGCCAACGGGGGAAAAATAGATTAAAGATAAATCATATTTGATGGGGAAGGCTCTGCTAACTATAAAAAGAAGAGAATAAAGATTTATGAATAAATGAATTTAGAAATGGGAGTGACATAATAGTGTCTATGACCAATTACTCCAAATATTAAAATGTAATCTTGACTCTGAGTTATATCCAGAGTGATAGGTAATTTCTGTGGAAACTTGAAAGCAAAGGAATATAACAAAAAGATAAATTATAATGAAAAGTGAGAAATTCTAAATAGGGCTACTAAATTGATAACTTTGTTTGATGGCACTATGAACTTAACAGATCATGAACTCCTTTTTTAATGTTTTCATGTGTAACCAAAGACTATCATATACATAAATAAACCATGTAACTATTTTGAATTAAACACACTTTGGAACAACAGCCAGGCTATGGAAACAACCAACAAATGAATGTATAAAGAAGATATAGTATGTCTATATGTGTGTATGTAGAATATTATTGTCATGAAAAGAAGGAAATCCCACAATTTGACAACACGGGTGAACCAGGAGGACATTATGCAAAGTGAAATATAAGAAGACACAGAAAGGCAAACACTGTATGATCTTGCTCAGATGTAGAATATAAAGAGAGAAGCTCACAGAAGCACAATGTAAAAATGTGGTTTCCAGAAGCTGGGAGGTAGGGGAAATGGGAAAGATGTTGGTCAAAGGATACAAAATTTTAGTTATAAGATGAATAAGTTGGAGATATCTAATATACAGCACAGCAACTATAGTTAATAATACTTACTATTTACTTGAAATTTGAGAAGAGACCCACTACAGGATCCATTTTAATAAATATATCCTATAACATCATGTCATATGCCTTAAATACACACAATAAAATTCTTTTGAAAAGAAAAATAATTTGATGAGAGTAGATTTTAAGTGTCTTCATCACACACACACACACACACACACACACACATACACATAACAGATAATGGTAACTATGAGTGGTGATGGATATGTTAATTAATTCAAATCATTATACTATATACATTGAACACACAATCCCAGGTTTATGATAGGTTAATTCAGGATTTTTCAACTTTACAATGTTATGGGTTGCCATTTGTCTGTTTAAAAAAAAACTAACAGTTACCTTGGCTTAAAATACTGAAAATTGCATTGTTTTTTGTTTTTAGTACAGTATTCAATTATTCAACATCTCATTATAAAATAGGATCTGTTATTAACTGTAATCTAAGTATTCTGAGCAATGTTTAAGGTAGGCTATGATGTCGGTAGATTATATGTATTAAATGCATTTTTGATTTATTATACTATTTATTATTTTTATTAGGAGATTTACCCATTGTAAGTTGAGGAGCTTCTTTATACAATTTTTATTTGTCAATTAACTATTTTAAAATAAAAAATAAACGCTCTATAGAAAAAAAGATGTGACAAGACAGTATGATATTACCCTAGAAAAAACACTTGTAATGTAATGTAATGTAATAAGATCTGTTAATGTTTGTTGATAGGTGATACACAATCAAAGTAATAGATATAAGAAGGTTGAGTATCGAAACCATAGACATCAGTAGTTTTTAAATAAAAACTCTGGCCTTAAAGTATACCTTTTTTTAATAAGAACCCCACTATAATGAAAATTAAGAGTATGTCCAAATTATTTTGTTGTACTAGAATTCTACTTTATGAGATAGTATCTGAACATAGTAGATAATTTATCATTTTAACTTAACATGACTTGAATTTTGCTAAGACCTAGAAACACTATTTTTTTAACTACAAGGTTTCATTTGTTTAATTTTTGTTCATTTGTTTCTTTTTGGGGTTTTTTTTTCATTTTTTTATTTACATTCATTCACTGTAAATCATTACAGCATACAAAATGAGATTTTTCCATTCAGAATACACTATATATTGGCTCAATCAAGCACACCAACATATGTGTTATTGTAAACAAATAATTTTCCATTTCTTGTTTCCTGTATATTTTGCCTTTTTTCCCGTCCTTGATTCCCTATCTCACCCTCTGCCATCTCCCATCCTCCTCCCACACTGAGTCTGGTATCTATTGTTGCTTTCTATGCCTCCCCCATTTTATTGTTTCACTAAATATCTTAATAAATCTAAATATTTTTCAATAGCAAGCACAGCTGATATATACATATCCATGAACACAAGTCTGACTTTAGGCATAAACCTCAGTGAATAGAATGAACATACTATAAAGTAGCACCTAGCTAGGGCTATATAGTTTACTGCAGTCATCAAATAGGCATTTTTAATGCTTTTTCTTTTTTTTCTGAAATTTTTTTTAATTAATTTACATTCATTACCTGAGCATCATCACAACATACTAAATGTGGTTTCCCATCTAGAATAAACTGCATAATGGCTTAATCATGCATGTTATCATCCATAATATTCCATTTCTACTTTCATATATATATATGTTTTTTACCCCATGTCTGACCCTCTGCCCTATTCTACTCTCTTATTACACTATCTCTGCTGTCTACAGTTGTCTTCAATTCCTTTTCCCCCAACATTTCATTGATTACACAATATCATAAGTAACCTAACTACTTTCAATAGCAAGTTCAGCTGATGGTTTCAAGAAAAGCAGTTTTGAACTGGTAAGAATATTTCCTTGAAACTTAAAGCCTAGAAACAGGTTAGTATTCTGTTCAAATAGTAGGTACATGAATCTATTGACAGCTGAAGACAGGACAAAAATCCTTAAAACTGGACAACAAAGCTTAGAAGAAAAGCAGCAATATTTTAGTCAAGTCACAGAATGCTGTTTCATCAGTTCAGTCTCATGTACTTAATCTTTCTTCTGTTTCTGTTGAGGTTTGATCTTCCAGATTGAACTCTGGGATATAATACTCAACTCCAGATTTTGTCCCTACAATTAAGTTGCCCATTTTCTTAGTTTCTGAACTCTTATTTCTGTGTGTCTGCATTTAATTTTACTGACATAGCACTCCCTTAAGAACTTCTTGGAGATCTGGTCTGGTGCTGGTAAATTCTTTCAGGTTTTGTTTATCTGGGAATGTTCGTGTCTTTTCTTCCCAAATGAACGATAATTTTGCTGGGTACAGAATTCTTGGTTGAAATTGCTTTTCCTTTAATACTTTGAATACATTTTCCCATTCTTTCCTCACTAGCATTGTTTCCAATGAGAGGTCTGCCGTTAGTCTGATGGGATACCCCTTGTAGGTAACTTGCCGTTTTTCTCTTGCCTGTCGTAGTATCTTGTCTTTGTCTGTGGTTTTGGTCAATCTGGCTATAATGTGTCTTGGAGAAGATCTTCTAGGGTTGATTCTATTTGGGGTCCTCTGTACTTCTTGGGACTGAATCTTTGAGTGCTTCTCCAGGTTTGGAAAGTTTTCTTGCAGGATTTCATGGAATAGATTATCAATACCCTTATGAGTTTCTTCGCCTTCTGGGATGCCTATTATCCGGATGTTCGGGCGTTTAATTGTATCTACTATTTCTCGTATATTATTCTCAAATTTTGGGGCCATTTTCTCAGTCTTCGTGGTGGATTTTTCTAGGCCAGCAATTTTCTCTTCTACATCTGAGATTCTATTTTCTGTATGATCTAGTCTGCTTTTAATACTTTCAAGAGAAATTTTGACTTCTTGTATTATAGCCTTCATCTCTAACAGTTCCATCTGATTCTTTCATAATGTGTGAAATTCCTCTTTTAGATCTTGCATGAATTTCCTCACCTCCTGGAATTCTTCAACTCCTTTCTCCTTCCTCTTCAGTAGTTCCTTGTCTCTCTTCTCTTCCATCTCTGTAAGCTTTGCCATTATGAATGTTCTGAATTCTTTCCATGACTTCCATTGAACTGTGTATGGATGAAGAGGAGTTATCCTTTTCTCTTGGAGGAGAGGTATTTTCCTGCTTCCCCATATTTCTTGTGGTCCTGCAGTGATTTCTAGTCATCTGGTGGATGGTTGGTTTCTTCCCAAACTTGAAGTTCAATCACGTGAGTTTTGTATGCTGGAGGCCGAATTATCAGTGGGACCTCTTCATTTCTCCGTTTCCCCCAAAATGGCTAGATCACAGGAGCTATGGAGCTATCTCTTGAAGAAGACCTGTTCTGTTCCCTTCTGCCTCTCCATGCAAGTTTTGTATGCTGGAGGCCAAATTATCAGTGGGACCTCTTCATTTCTCCGTTTCCCCCAAAATGGCTAGATCGCAGGAGCCATGGAGCTGTCTCTTCTAGAAACACTTTTTGTAGCTGGGATATTGGTGAAGTGGTTTACCAAACCACTTTTAAGAACTCAATAAACATTTTGAAAAATATTAACAAAAATCTTAAGGAAAGTAAATTAACATTACATTAACATACAACAAAACTATCTGGCATATAATAGGTACTAAATTCTATTTCTCTGACTCCTAATTACAAATCATGAAAAGTCAATCTAGCTCTTCTCCTTAGCGGCCTGAGGTGAACTTTGAAAATGGTTCGCTATTCACTTGACCCAGAGAACCCCACAAAGTCATGCAAGTCAAGAGGTTCAAATCTTCGTGTTCATTTTAAGAACACTCGTGAAACTGCCCAGGCCATCAAGGGTATGCATATCCGAAAAGCCACTAAGTATCTGAAGGATGTCACTTTACAGAAGCAGTGTGTGCCATTCCGTCGTTACAATGGTGGAGTTGGTAGATGTGCCTAGGCTAAACAGTGGGGCTGGACACAAGGTCGGTGGCCCAAAAAGAGTGCTGAATTTTTGCTGCACATGCATAAAAATGCAGAGAGTAATGCTGAACTTAAGGGGTTAGATGTAGATTCTCTGGTCATTGAGCACATTCAAGTGAACAAGGCACCAAAGATGCGCCGTCGTACATACAAAGCACACGGACGGATTAACCCATACATGAGCTCCCCCTGCCACATCGAAATGATCCTCACTGAAAAGGAGCAAATTGTTCCTAAACCAGAAGAGGAAGTTGCACAGAAGAAAAAGGTATCCCAGAAGAAACTGAAGAAACAAAAACTTATGGCACGGGAATAAAGTCAGCATAAAATAAATGTAGATAAAAGTAAAAGAAAAAAAAAAGTCAATCTAAACACATCAAAAGCCCTCTAAAATTTGCATAACTATACTCTTTAAGGGAGTTACATTTTGGGAACCAGCAGTTAGCGTAATGTCTATGTCGCTGGACTCCCACATAGTCGACCGCGGTTCACATCCCAGACCCGGTGGCTTAAAACTCACGCCGGGCGTGTGTGCGTGCGTGCCCAAGATCCCGAGAGGAGAATGGAGGAGAAGGAATTGCTGTGTGACCATCCCCCCTGGGGGGTGATTTCTCGCTTTTTGTCTCTATGTCTCTGTCTGTCTGGCGAGCGCACGCGCCCTATAGCGAAAACTTCTCAAAAAAAAAAAAAAAAAAAAAAAAAAGAGAGTTACATTTTTTCCAATTAAAGAAAATTATTTTAGGTCATTTTCACCCCTTTATTTTTCTAGGTGGATTCAATAAATCTTTATAGATAGTTTTAGAAAATGCTAAAAAAACATATACCTCTGGGACCAGCAGTTAGTGTAGTGGCTATGTCGCTGGACTCCCATGTAGTCGACCATGGTTCGAGTCCCAGACCCGGTGGCTTAAACTCACACTGGGCGTATGTGCGTGCATGCCCAAGATCCTGAGAGGAGAATGGAGGAGAAGGGATTGCGGCATGGCCATCCCCCCTGAGGGGTGATTTCTCACTTTCTGTCTCTCTCTGTCTTTCTGGCGAGCGCATGTGCCCTACTGCAAAAACCTCTCTTAAAAAGAAAAAAAAAAAAATGCTTTCAGAACCAGCAGATGGCATAATGGTTAAGTCACTGAATTCCCACATGGTCAACCACAATTCAAGTACAAGTACTGGACCAGGCGACTTCAAACTCACACCAGGACCATGTGTGTGCATGTCCAAAATCCTGAGAGGAGACTGGAGAAGAAGAGATTGCTGTATGGCCATCCACCCTGGGAGGTGATTTATCACTTTCTGTCTCTCTATCTCTCTGGTGAGTACATGCACCATGTACCAAAAATCTCTCAAAAAAAAATTATATATATATATATATATGTGTGTGTGTATATATATATATATATATATATATATATATATATATATATATATCACAAACTGTGACCAGGATAACTGTTCATGTGAATTTACTTAGAATGATTTTTTTGGAGAGGTTTTTGCTACAGGGCATGTGCATTTGCCAGAAAGACAGAGAGACAGAAAGCGAGAAATCACCCCCTAGGTGAAATGACCACGCTGCAGATGATTTCCTATCTGACAAATGAACTACCATGTGCCTTGGGGCAATTCACTGAAATTCGTAGGTCTGAGTTTACTCTTCTACATAATAAAAAAATATTTCAGCCATGCTACTACTGGGTTCAGTTTTCATGACTATCAAACAAGATAATTTATATAAAGTTACTTTGGAAATGATACACATGTATATTATCACTGCTGTTGCTCTTAGAATCTGGAAGAAAACTTTCAGAATTTTATTATTACTACTAAAAACATATTTTTGCACTTTTTTTTTAGATTTTTGCCACAGGCCACATGCACTCACCAAGAAACACAGAGAGAGATAGAGGAAAAGTGAGAAATCACCCCATCAATGGCCACACCACAATCCCTTCTCCTCCATTTTTGCTCTCAGGATTTTGGGTATGCATGTACACATACCCAGTATGATTTCAAAGCTCCAGGTCTGGGACTCAAACCATGGTAGACAATATGGGAATCCACCACCTTTATATCACACTACCTGCTGGCCCCATACTTTTGTACATTTTAGCAAAATTTTAAATTAAGGACAATTTAAGATGACACATTCATATACAAAAATCAAATCGTCATTGGCTTATTATCTATTTTTCTCATACTTTTTATTCATTTGCATTAAATCCCCATTACAATTCCCATTGTATTAGTACCTGGATTATAAGAGGCTCCAGTAACTTCTCTACAGTGAATGTTTGGACTTGCAGATCCTGAGGGTCAATATTCAGTGTGATTGGTGTTTCAGCTGACATGCTGCCTGTGTGCAAACACAAAAATATGCTTATTAACAAACAAAAATACCTCCTAAAGAAGAGCACTCAGGAAAATTGTGATGTGTTAGGCACCTCTTCTTGATATCAGCTATAGCCCTCAGAGGACCTGGGTGCCAAATCTACCATCAGAAAAAGAAGATAATCTCCAATTATTCTTTGAGGTCATGTTGTTTTGGTGCTTTAATAAGTTAATCTACACTGGTATGTTCATGATTAAATTAAATCACCACCCTGGTGCATTTACATTTCATATTAGCCTTAAGTGCAAGTCCACTGACTTCCATGAAATCATAGCACCAAAGTACCACGTGCCCATATTTCACCTGTTCTTACTAAATAATGATTCAGATGAGGAGGCAGGAATGATTTTGGAAGATATGTATTATGTCTCCTCTTCTTTTAGAGGTTCTTTGAGAATTTTTATTGCAGAAGAAAGTTAAGAGTAATTTACTTTCTTGTACCGAAAAAATTTACATAAATTGGTATAGTTATTATTTTTAAAAAATAGAGACAAGAAGTCCCTAAAAAGACATTATTATTTGAGCAATTAAAAAATGTTTTTAAATAAATTATAAGCCATTCTTTTTTTTTTTCTTTCAGATTTTTGCCATAGGGCACATGCACTCAGCAGAGAGAGACAGAGAGAGTGAAAGTGAGAAATCACTCCTGGGGGAATGGCCCACACCACAATCCCTTCTCTTCCATTCTCCTCTCAGGATTTGGGGTATGTATGTACACGTGCCTGGCATGATTTTCAGACCACTAGGCCCAGCGTTCAAAGTACAATTGGCCATGTGGGAGTACAGCTCTTTAACCACCAAACCACCTGCTGGCACCAGTGCTGTGCCATTTTTTTAAGCTTATTTATTTACATTTTTCATGAAAGAGAAGAGCAATCAGAGATAGAGACAGAGTGATAGGCACTCGAACAGGGTCTTTATGCCACAATCCACTCCCATCCTGAGCCAACAGGATCACCAGGGACACATAGGAGCCTGGTGTGTGTATAGGGAGGCCTAATGACATGAACCCAGGACTTTCCCATGTAGGGCCAACATCCCATAGTGTTAAGTTACCACTGTACCAACCAGAACCTGATGTGTCATTTCTAACTATTACTAAGCCCATCTCGCTAAGGAACCACTAAAATCACAGAAACAAAGGATACCGGATCATCCATTAGCAATGCTGGTAATCTATGACTTTAGGTATTTTGCCATGAAGTATATTGAGCACCAAACAAACACTGAGAGTCCAGTGCCTTAACCACTACGCAACCTGCTGGCTCCACAAGCCATACGTCAAGGCACTAATATTATCCTTTAGAATTAATTCAGGATTTTTGCATAAGAATATATGTAAACGGCCAAACCGTTTGCAGCATAACATATTCAGATCAATCATGGAAATTAATTGACACATCAGCAAGGAAGATTATTACCCACATCACAAGGCCCACAAATCTATATTAACCTGTACATAGTCAATAATCAAATGGCATGTATTTACTGAAGCTCCACAGTGATCAAAAGTAAGTAATTTACATCTCTCCTATGTACAATTTGACCCATATGAAAACTAAAACTTACAGTACACAGCAATATGTATCTATCAATACAAAAACCTTCCCATTTAGCGTCTACCCGTTTTATTCTATACATTCCTATATCTGCAGGCTAAGAGAACATAAAAATCTGCCCCTGGGAAAGATCCTGATTCCCCTATGGTATTCCTGGAAACAAAAACAAAAAAGAATCAGGAAGTATTACATTTAGTTTTCCTGTTCATTATTCTAGATATAAGAGAATAACTTTTCTTCCTAATTTAACTAATTGGCTTTATGAATGGACAGATTAATATACAGGAGGGATGGACATAGACCAGTAGATGGTATAATGGTGATGTCACTGGACTCCCACGTAGTTGACCAGGTTCAAGTCCCAGATCCAGCAGTTTAAACTCATGCCAGATATGTGTACGTGCATGCCCAAAGTCCCAAGAGGAGAATGGAGAAGGGATTGTGGTGTGGCCTT
The DNA here is from genome assembly GCA_026018925.1 of Tupaia tana. NCBI lineage: Eukaryota > Metazoa > Chordata > Mammalia > Scandentia > Tupaiidae > Tupaia > Tupaia tana. Next base: position 58,321,232 of record JAKSZU010000010.1, on the reverse strand, counting down.
CTCCCCTGGGGAGTGATTTCTCACTTTCCATCTCTTTGTCTCTCTCTGTCTCTCTGGCAAGTGCATGTGCCCTGTAGCAAAAATCTCTCTCTGAAAAAAAAAAAAAAAAAAAAGGAGGGATGGGCAAATGAATGAGCACACATTCTCATGGTGCCTCTCTTATCCAAAATCAATGTCTTCAACTCTCATCTCAAACTCAGTGATTCTACAAGAGAGGATTTTATCTCCAACTCCTAAGGGATATATTAGAATCTCAGCGTAGGGCTCGGGCTCTCTTTATACCCCTCCTATGAAGTCTATCCCCATTCTCCTAGGTTTTTTCACCTCTGCCTGGCCTAGTTTCAATAAATCAGCATCTCTTTGTTCAGCATTCTCTCTTACTCTACTGGATCCTTCCCTTCGGATCCATAAATGTTTATATCCAAAGGTAAACATGATCTCTGTCTGTGTGTGTTATGTGTTTGTGAAAAGATCAGTGCTTGGGACCAGCAGTTAGCGTAATGGCTATGTCGCTGGACTCCCACGTAGTCGACCGCGGTTCGAGTCCCGGACCTGGCGGCTTAAACTCACGCCGGGCGCGTGTGCGTACGTGCCCAAGATCCCGAGAGGAGAATGGAGGAGAAGGGATTGCGGCATGGCCATCCCCCCTGGGGGGTGATTTCCTGCTTTCTATCTCTCTGTCTCTCTCTGTCTGCCTGGCGAGCGCACGCGCCCTATAGCAAAAACCTCTCAAAAAAAAAAAAAAAAAAAAAAAAAATCAGTGCTTCATCAAGGCCTTTCTATTCTAAACATCTGACATACATGCAGAGAGAAAACCATCCTGTAACTAAACCAACCTGTAACCTTACTGGCTCCTACCTTGATATATTCTAATTCTTAGATTAATAACATAATTTGTTTAAAAAACAATAGAGGTAAGTATTATATAATCCAGAAACCTTACTATTCTTTGGATGTCATTTGTGCCATATGATTACCGTTCATGATTCTCTTAATACAAAAATGGATATTTGAAGTAGTTGAAAATAATAGGAATCTAGCAAAAGACTGTCCCCAGTGATAACATGGAAATTTGTACATAATCAAAATAGTGAATTTCAAATGTATTTATAGTCAAAAAGACTTATAACACTTTTAATTATTTCATAATGTCCTCAGCAAACTTTGATCTTAAAAATAAACATGCTGAAAGTCTCAAAGGAATCATGACAAATCTAATGATTTTTTAAAATAATTATTTATTCAATTTTATTTACTCATTCATTTATTTTAATTTGACCAGAGACAGACACACAGAGAGAGTGAGAGAGAGAAAACAGAGGGAAAGTGGGAAAGCAAGCCATCAGATACGGGACTCAAACCGCGGTCAGCCATGTGGGAGTGTCCAGCGCCTTAACCACCATATCACCTGCTCGTCCCCCTAATCTAATAATTTACTAAAACATTTAAGTACAATGATATACTCCAAGGATTTCTATAGTATTAAAAACACTAATGCACATTATTTGCTTTGTACATAGTACCAAAACATTTTCTATCAATAGAGAAAATTATAATAGGTAATTTAAAGTGGGGAAAAAAGGACAGTTTGTGTACTGAGTGTTCTAGGTTGCTCTAGTCATGTTTTCAAATAGCTATGTTATTTATTCATCTACCAAACACTATAGTAACCAATTAGAATTTTATATAAAAACCAACAACACTGTTGATTTAAGAGAGTACACTTTCTGAAATGTCACACATTTCTTTTTTTTATTTTTTTGGAGAGGTTTTTTTTTTTTGCTATAGTGCGCGTGCGCTTGCCAGACAGACAGAGAGATACAGAGAGACAGAAAGCAAGAAATCACCCCCCAGGGGGGATGGCCACACCGCAATCCCTTCTCCTCCGTTCTCCTCTCGGGATCTTGGGCACGCACGCACACTCACGCACACGCACCCGGCATGAGTTTTAAGCCACCGGGTCTGGGAAGCAAACCGCGGTCGACTACATGGGAGTCCAGCAACATAGCCATTACGCTAACTGCTGGTCCCATTGTCACACATTTCTAAATCTCTTATTGACTACAACCCAAATGGCCTACTCAGGGACCCCTTCTTCCCCTCAAGACTGCTAAGTGTGTCCTCATTCTTCTCCAAACTTAACTTTATCGAAAGTTACTTACAAAAAGAGCCTGTGATTCCTTCATTTTTAAAAAAGCCATATTGCCTTGAAAAAATAATTATTCAAATTGTATTAAGTAAAAAGATATTATCTGAATTTCTTTTCAAATGGAAATATGAATTGCTGTTATTATCATATGATATATTAATACATAAAGTCACAAAGCCCTACAATTTAGCCCTTTACTATCTTGCTTCTTCTTCCTTTTCACTGGTTTTAATTCATTTCTAAAAGTAGAAAAATAGTCTTTTTCTCAGTTATTCAGTTAAAGTATAGGAGATATTTTTCAAAAAAGTCTCCAAACACTACTGCCAAATAGTTTCTCGCAAATGCATTTCTAGGACTGAAATTTTTTATTTGGTTTCTTTTTTGTTTGGATGTGCTTTTCAATCACTCCACCTACTACTTTGATTCCCTCTAACACAGGCAAATCTAAATGGACAGGTAAAATAATTCCATGGTGACTTTTCTGAATAGCCCAGAGCCAATCCATGCAATAAGACATGTCCTTCAGTATACAGCCTTAGGATGCTATCAAAGGAGTTCTCATAAAGGAGTTTGTTTGTTACCCCTCTTATGACAGGTATTATCTTACATAAAAATTAAGCCAAGATTGTTGATAATGTTTTGATGTTTCATCTCAGGAACAAAAGTAGAAGACACTGCTATGAACTAAAACAAGATTACATGAACATTCATAGCTTTTAAAAACATGTCATTACTACAGAATTCACGGTAGGTTTCCAGAGCTAAACTGAGCCAGAAGTTGGAGATAAGGCAAGATATTAAGGAGAGTAAAAATTACCCACATAATATGTAATCTTCATAGAAGAATGTTTTTCATCCAAGAAATACATGAGAAACCTCCTTTAGTTAAAGTATCTTTTAAGACTGTGTTCATGTCTTTAATACATATTAAGAATGTTGTTCAGAAGTTTATTTTTCTCTCATAAAAATTATAATAAACAAGCCCTGGAAGAACCTTAACTACACACAATTATTATTCCTTGAATAAGTGCTCTTTCTTATGAAAAATCTTTTCAATCTTTTGTATCTGTCCTATTCAGCAATCCTGACTGACTGGAGAACAAGATAGTAATATACAGGAAACTGCAGATTTTTTTAAAAGAATTGTTTATTTAACTTTATTTGTTATTATTTTTTAATTTGACCAGAGAGAGACAGAGAGAGAGAAAAGGAAAGAGAGAAAGGCTGTTGGTCCGGGACTCTAACCGTGGATGACCACGTGGAAGTCAAGTGCCTTAATCACCATGCCACCTGCCAGCCCCAGAAAGCTGCAGATTTTTACAAATACAGTTGAAGCATGGTCAAAGTTTGACACATTGTTACCAACTTCTTATAGCAATACCACAAAACAAATCTAAAACAAAAATCCTACTAGTTGTAGGCATTACATTCCAAGGCATTTGCATGTTATAATCTGTAAATCTTAAGAGTGATGGAGTATCTCCAGACAATTCTAGAATACCTCTACAATGGCCTTGACTTTAAAAAGTGTACTGGGCCTGGATAAATAGAAATTAAATGCTTACTATGCCATTAGATTCTGGTGATAAATTTTGTTAAGTTTTCCCTTAGGATATGTTGAAATCTCACACTTATTAACTTTTAGACAATAGAGATGGTTTTATAAAGGAGAAAAAGCACATTTTATAAAGTGGAAAAAGTATTGGTTTGGAGACAGGCTAGACTAAAATCTCTGTTTTCAGAATCAAAGGAAAAACAAATCTATTGACAGCAATAATAGATGTCTCCAAGAATATACCTCAAGGCAGAGCAAACCTACCCACATGGATCCTTCCCTTCTTCCCAAACTATCTTTGGGAAGAATATCTGAATGTTCTTCACTGCACTCTATTCTCTGCTTGAAATTGAGCTTATATCAATTTTAAATTCACTTAGTTTATTATTTTTTTCATTTTTAAATGCAGTTAGCTCTGAGAGGTCACAGAGTGCACATAGCCAGTCATATATCAGTGTGAACTGGCTCACTGCTCTCCACCTGAAACCTTGTGAACGTCGCAATTACAGTACACACCACATTGTATTTCGGTCATGCCCTGGCAGCAAAGGAGAGGGATATTAAAAGATCAGAGGGATGTGCATATATGCCATTTCCAATATATGCCTAGGGATGGCCATTCCCTCACAAATATTAAAGAGAAAAATATTTTCATCTATTTTCCTCCTTACTGTACATGTGACACTCTTATCTCCAAAATTCAGAACTCTGGCTCCTCTCAGTAAAACTATAATTCTTCTATGTAATTTGACATATTCTTTTGAGAGAGAAAGAAAGCCTTCTCCAAAGGAATGTGCTCACTCTGCAATCCTTTTTTCTTCAGTTCCTCATCCCATCAAGATCCTGGCCTCATGCACCTGGGCCCAAACTTTTTCGAACTTTAGGGTTAGGATGAACCCAGATTGGTCATACAAGATGCGACTTCCTCTGCATTACCTTTTTACTTATTTTTAAAATACAGATATTTTCCCTCTCCTGTATATTAGTCTATTCGGGCTGCTCTAACAAATAAAGCATAGACTGGGTGACTTAAACAACAAACATTTATATCTCATGGTTCTGAAGGCTAAGAAGTGCAAAATCAAAATGCTGGCAGATCCTGTGTCTGGTGAGGTCCTGCTTTCTGGTTTGCAGATGGCTGCCTTCTAGCTGTATCCTCGCATGTCACAGATCAGAACACAGCATATCTTTTCTTATAAAGGCACGAATCCCATTCATAAGGGCTCTATTCTCATGACTTAATTACCTCTCAAAGGTCCCACCTCCTAATACCAGCACCTGTAGGAGTTAGGATTTCAACCCAAAATGTAAGTGGTGGGGTGGGGCGGAATTCAGTCCAGAGCATCCTGCTTTCTGGCAGGTATATAATTTCTCGCTGACTTCCAGGGAATTTTCTGAATCACATCTGCTGATCATTTCAGAACTCAATTTAGGATGTACTTCCTCAGGATATATATATATACTTCAACTAATTCAAAGAGACTAAGACTATCTCCTTTATTTTTATTATTTATAATTTCAATTCTTATTTAATTAAAAATTTTTATTAGGTAATACAAAGTTCAATAATGTATATAGTGAAAGCAAGTCTCCTCCCTCCCTTATCTTTTAGCCATTTTTTTTTGTTTAATTTTGCTTATTGTCATTATTTTATTTTATTTTTTGAAGTTGACCAGAGAGAGAGAGAGAGAAGGAAAGTGAAAAAGCAAGCTGCCAGGTCTGGAACTCAAACCTTAGTCAGCAATGTGAGAGTCCAGCTGCCCAACCACCATGCCACCTGCCAGCCTCCCTTTTAGCCACTTAATTTTTCTCTCAGTGGCAATTACTCTGGTCACTTATTCATATAGTTCCAGACATGTCATATATAATAACTGGTATATTGATATATATATATATATATATATATATATATATATATATGTGTGTGTATATATATATATATATATATCCACACACACACATATATGTATAACACAAACTGTAACATCCTTGCTTTTCCACTTAATTCAGTTCTCTTGTATCAATCTTTGCTCCCCCCTTGCCAATTTGATATCATATTTTATGTATATTATCTATCATCTATTAATCTCACATCATCTGGTTCATGCAGAGGATCTATTCCTTCTTTATCTTTTCTGTTTCTCTTTATCTCAGACTATAGCTTTGGAGTCTCCTTTTTCTTACCTTCAGTATGTCTGACCAACCTTGCAAACGGGAAGTGCTTTTAGCCTTCCCAACATTATGTTCCTATTTTCTGCCATTCTCTTTCATTTGTCCTCGGTTGTGTGTCCTTCTTCTCATCTTTGATCCATATTCTTTTCAAATTTGTACTCTCTACACAGAAACACCAGGATTTTTGGTAATTTGTGATATTCAACAATTTATAGAGCACTTAAACACATTAGCCACAACCTAGATTCTGATGAAAGGGAAAGCAGCAAAGCCCTGGCCCTGCTGACTGTGCATCTTCTTTATTCAATATTAATTCATCAAATTCTTCGTATGTCACATATAGTCTCTTAGCATCATACTTATTGTTAATCTGAAGTTGTTGAAAGTTGCTTCTCTTAAAGCCTAAGATGCATGTATAACTGTGTCTAACATAGCTCATTTGAGATTACCACTTGCACAATAAAGTTGTCACCTTCTTCCAAACCAGTACTGTCCATAATTCTAGAACTAGAACTGCACTTCCTCTATCCTCATGATTTGGAAGAGTCCATGGGTCCAAAGTGATGTACCCACCCAGAGCCCACACCTACTCTTCCTGACACATTCAGGATGTCCAGTCTACCAACTCCCTGTTTTATCAGTGCAAGTGATGTTACAGTGCCTACGCCAGCCTCTTCCTGGAATCAATCATTCCAAAAATGAATAATGCAATATGCCCATACCTGCACCTGAGAATTAGCCAAGGAGCAGCACACTCATGTTTGCTGATAAGTATAAATACAAGGTCCCTTGTATTTTAAGGGTCTTAACCACCTGCAAGACAAAATTAGAAAGAGAAGGGGACAGGCTACATCCAGATGTCCAGGAATAGTCAAGCTCCCCCTCCACCATCTCATTGTAACAAGAAACTCCAAAAATCCTAAGTCCAGATCTTGCCTTCTGGGTTATATTCAGGTATGTGTCTCAAGGCAGAAATTTTAGAAGATAGCAACTTTAGCAAACCATTCACTTGATTTATAACATTTATACATGAGGGCACATGGCGTGCAGGCCTCCACTCATATCTTCCCTCTGCCAACTACAAATGTTAAGGACAGGCCTGTCCAAATTTTCCAGCAGTCCATGTCACCAAGTTTTTCCCTGATGGTCAGACTTGTTTCTTTTATTGTTTCCTCAGTCTTCAAGATGTGCAGTTACTGGTGGGTATAATTTTTTCTACTTTGAAGAGACTTTTGAAATTTTCAAAATGGATTGTCTATTACTCTTAACAGTTTTTTTAAACCAGCCAGGAAAATTCTTGATCTAGTAAGCTTCTATGACAATATCAGTTCTCTTTTTCTCTTTTTTCCCCAATCTAAAAACTTTTTTACAATTTATTCCTTAAGATTATAGATTTTAATGCAAGAATGTGTATTCATGTATGAATATTTCTCTACCTCTTCCACCAAAATTATTTTTGAATATTAAGCATCTCACTTATGAGAAATAAGTAAATAAATTAAAATGTCAAATACTTAAAAATAAAACAAAAACATCAAAATCATGAGTTACAAATATAGCTGACATATTTAACTTGTTTTTCCAGGTACTTACATTTATTATTGACTTTTCCCCATGCTATTTTTTCCTGTTTATAACTATACATTATCTCTACTAACATGGTTATTTCTATGCCTTAATTATTGTCCTAACACAACACACACACTCATAGGTCTCACCACTATTGCACCTCAGTGACTAGGAGCATAGTTTTGTTTTGTTTTGTTTTTTAAAAAAATTATTTTCTTTAGCTTTATTTATTTATTTCAGTTTGACCAGGGAGAGACAGAGCAAGACAGAGAAAGAAAGAAAGCCATCAGGACTTGAACCGTGGTTGGCCATGTGGGAGTTCAGCACCCTTAACCACCACGCCACTTGCAGGCCCATAGGAGCACAGGCTTTGAAGTTGGGCTACCTGAGTGAGAATCTACGCTCTTCTTGCTGCTTTCTGGTGATTTTAGACAAATTATTGATCCTCCCTGAAGATCAGTTTCCTCAACTATAAAATGCAAATAATAAGAGAACCCTCCTCAAGAAGATCTTGAAAGTTAAATAAGAAAATCTACGTAAAACCTGTAACGTAACCTATATCTCTGAGACCTAGTAAGAGTTCAACAAATGTTAGTTGACATCATTATTCCCTTTTCAGTAAACGAGCAGAATACTTGTCTACATTTAGGTTAAACATCTCTTTTATCTATAGAGCTCGTAATTATTATTCCAGTGCTTTCATTCTTTGTTCCCATTACAAAAGAGCTTAAAACAAAGCTTCCCTCTGGTGCCCCATTTTGTTGGATCTCTTGACTTAAAATCTAAGGCATATTTCTTACATGTGCACTAATTAGAAATGCAACATGCCTAAAGTACTCTAAAAAGAACAACAACAACAACAAACACAATCCTAATGCACAACAGCCTCATAAAAGATCATGAGCCCTTTGAAATCAATTCCAGGGTGGTACATAAAAGACATGCTCCAGGGTTTGGGCTATAATTGTTAAATGCACCAAGTGTCAGGATCCCCAAGAGTCTACACTTTTTATTTTCTTTGCTTCCAAGACCTCTAGGTTTGAACAGAACAAAACAATGCTACATTTTAGAACCAAAGCTATCTTAGCATGCTGTAATACAAACTTTAAAAAGCTTCTTGGACTATTTGATGTTTCCTTTATTAAACCTTTGGATAGTCATCTAACTGATGTTCTTTGAAAAATGGTCTAATTGTGCACAGTCCCCAAATTGACTTTTTACAGATTCTTTGTGAGAAGACCCAAACAAAATTAAATTAAGATATTTGCTTACCCTAGCCAGACTAAGAAAAAATAAACTTGTTTCCCCACAGGTGTGAGCTAAATGAAAGCTGCAAAAATAGAAATAAAAAAAAAAAAAAAAACCTGCCTTAACCTATATGAATAAAACAAAGGAAAACAAAGATTCTACTTGTATACCATTTTATAGTATGTCCCTCTGATCACAAATGGCTGAAATCTAATCTCCCTGTTTTAAAAAGTAAGTAAAGGGGCCAGCAGATGGTGCAGTGGCTACATCACTGGACTCCCACCAGTCCAACTGAGGTTCAAATCCCAGACCCAGTGGCTTGAAACATGCTGGCATGCGTGCATGTGTGTCCAAGATCCCAGAAGGAAAATGGAGGAGAAGGAATTGCAGTATGGCCATTTCCCAGGGGATAAGTTCCCACTTTCCCTCTCGCTTTCTCTGTCACTCTCTCTCCAGCTAGTGCATGTACCTAAGGCAAAAATCTCTTTAAAATAAAAAGAGAGAGAGAGAGAGAGAGAGAAGAAGAGAAAAGAAAAGAAAAAAGAAAAGAAAAGAAAAGAAGTTATCATTCAATTTCTGATTTAACCAACAAGTCACACAGTATAAAAGAATTTCACAACATGATACCATTACCCCTCCCATGAAAACACACCTTTCAGTTATTTTATAAAGTGCCAATTCACATTAAAAGTTTACCCTATATTTGACAATGGCACACATTTTCAAAATTGTGAGAAAGATGGGACCAGCAGTTAGTATAATGGCTACGTCGCTGGACTCCCATGTAGTCGAATGCGGTTCGAGTCCCGACCCGGTGGCTTAAACTCATGTTGGGCATGTGTGCGTGCATGCCCAAAATCCCAAGAGGAGAAAGGAGGACAAGGGATTGCGGCATGGCCATCCCCCCCAGGGTGGAGGTGATTTCTCGCTCTCTGTTTCTCCGTCTGTCTCTGTCTTTCCAGTGAGCGCACACGCCCTATAGCAAAAACCTCTCCAAAAAAAAAAAAAAAAATTGTGAGAAAGAATAGAAATTCCCTATGGTTACTCTGTATACCAATACTTTTCCATTTAAGGACACTTTGTATCACACAGAAACTACACCAAAACCAAGACCCTATGACATCCCATCTCACAGCATGAAGGTAAGTTACCTACATAATATTTTTAAAATCAAGTTACTAAATTAGTCAAATTGGAATCAAAGAAGATTATCTAATATACAAGACCTCACAGAAGCTTTCATAGAATCACCCAGAACAAGAATAACCTTCAGGTACAGGCATCAAGTTTAAGGCAACCAGGGCAGAAGTAACATGCCCTTCATATAAACTGTGAAAGGGAAAGTGGCTTTTGTTGCCGCAAGTCCAGTGAAACTATGGTCTATCCAACACCATAATATTATAAGACAGTTCAAATGTATATGAATTCTCCTTAGGTCTGATATTTTTGAAAGGCAGAGAACAAAAAGAGAATAGGGAAGGAACTGGAATTCTTGTCAACCTCAATTTGAAGCCAAAAACTTCCATGTCTTGGTTCTCTGATTAGTTAGAAATAAATAAGAGCCTACTTATCTGAATGAGAATATAAGACAAAGTCCTTGACAATATAATATTCATTTTTTCTATAAATCAATAAATACATTTGGGAAAATCAATAGTATGTAACTGTTTTTGAGAACTTCCACTTAGTCTCCTAGTTTTCCATTATTTCATATTCCTTAAAGAGAGATTTTGAAAGTTTGTGCCAGAAGCTTTAACTCTAACCATCCAAGTTCACTATTTAATACCGACACTTTTTAAGTTTTTTCATCAACTCTGGCTACATAAGGAGAATTCAAAAAGTTTGTGGAAAAATGACCATAGAGTTAGCAACCAACCCAGCTATTTGAATGACATCCTAAATACTCTTGCTCTACCTTTCTCTTCACATCAGATCAGTGAAAACATTACATTGCTTCTATCCCTTAACTCCTCTCACATTGGTAATTTCATTTCCTTCCCACTTCTACTTCCTTAGCTCAGGCCCTCATTAAATTTATACAGACTTTGCAATGATATCTTAACTAGTCTCCCTTCTAGTTTTCAGAATTTCAAAAACTCTCAAGGAATATGAAAGAATGAAAAACCAGAAGACATAGAAGTTCCGATTCAAGTGATAGTGATATCTCCCATAAAACAAGATAATGTTACACTAATCCCCTGCATAAAACCCTCAAATTATTCTCTATTGCTAAGACAACAAAGCTCAGACTTTGCAGAATGACTCTAGGCAGTGTGATCTGTCCTATCTCTCTAGCTTTTTTGCTCTCTTTGACCCTTCTCTTTCCCATACTCTACACATGCTAAACAATTTGAAGTTCTCTGAATGGACACTAGTTCATGCTCCTAAATTTTTACTCACTGATCCCTTTGCCTAGAATGCCCTCCCCAATATCCACTCAACAAATACCTACTCATCAACAAATACCTACTCATCTTCCCAATCTCAAATCAAATGATCGCCTTCATATCTTAAATACATATATACACGAACTGATGGTAGAGTAAGAAATGTTTTCTTAACTCTGTGCCCTAAGCAGATCTCTAAGAGAATCACCACCATCATCATCCTACCATCTTCTCGTCTTTTATATAATATATGGTAGACAAATGCATGTTTCTATCACCTCACTCCTTTAAAAGTAATGAAAAACAATAAAATTAAAACTACCAAAGCAGTAGTAGTGATATAGCAGCAATGTAACACACTGCAAGGCTTGACCCTCATGGCAAGGTCCCAGGTTTGCATCTGGAGGTCTTCCTGTAAATGCAGGGCACACACATGCATCTCCATGATCTGGGCTGGCTGAGAATGGAGGTGGATTGCATCTTGAAAACTCTGTTGAGGTATTACTAGTCAGATAACAGCTTGTTCCCCAAAGTTTAGTGCTTTAAAATTTATCCTTTTTTTTTTTTTTTTGGAGAGGTTTTTGCTACAGGGCACGTGTGCTCACCAGACAGAGAGAGACAGAGAGACAAAAAGCGAGAAATCACTCCCCAGGGGGGATGGCCATGCCGCAATCCCTTCTCCTCCATTCTCCTCTCAGGATCTTGGGCATGCACGCACACGTGCCCGGCGTGAGCCTTAAGCCACCAGATCCGGGACGCAAACCACGGTCGACTACGTGCGAGTCCAGCAACATAGCCATTATGCTAACTGCTGGTCCCTTCAAAATTTATTCTTAGTGGGTAATGATTGGATGGCCTCCAAAATTTCATGTGTTGGAATCTGGTTATATTATAAAAGTGTTAAGTGAACACTTAATCCCTTTATAGTGACAAAGACTGAAAAAGTCATTAGAGTAGGACCCCATGGTTGAGATCTGCTGTGTATGTAAGGAGAGAAAAAGAGGCAGGCAGAGGTCACATGGATTAAGATCAAAACTAGGAGAAACTTATGGACAGCTGCTCTGCACAAGATCCTACCTGCTACCTAATATTATAGCCTCATCAGAAATTGGTCCCTGGCCCCTGAACCTCCAAACCTTGAATTGAATAAACCTGTATTTCTGTATAAATCTATTTTTTGAAATCTGTAATAATGAACTAAGACAGGGTGACCTCTCTTTCTTACAGAAGAAAAATAAAATTAAAACTTTTAAAATTAAAACTACCATACTCAAGAAAAAGTGTCATTATTCCAAACTACAAAGAAATAGAGTGACATCTTGACCAAATTTTTAAGAAGTAGATAAAAATTTACATTCACTTCAATAAGAAATAATTTATCTAAAATAATGTGTCATAAACCCTGAAATTCCCACTCAATGTTCTGTTCATTAAAGTACTGAGATATAGGGCATGAACAGGTGAATAAAAGAGAGGTATCCCTGTAAAGATCCAGTTTGAAATTACAGAATCCTGAGTGGTAGGTCAGGATTAGTGTAATTCTTTGCCATTTTATTTTTATTCTTTTTTTTGTTTTTTTAGATTTTTGCTAAAGGGTACGTCTGCTTGCCAGAGAGAGAAAGAGAGGGAAGGTGAGAAATCATACCACCCTGGGGGATGATCATACCGCAATTCCTTCTTTTCCATTCTCCTCTTTGGATTTTGGGGACACACATATGTGCACCTGACGTGATTTTTAAGTTGCTAGGTCCAGGACTCAAACCATGATGGTCATGTGATAGTCCAGCTTCTTAACCTCTTTAACCTCCATTCCACCTGCTGGCCCAGTGCTGTGCCATTTTTTTAAGCTTTTTATTTACATTTTTCATGAAAGAGAAGAGCAATCAGAGGTAGAGACAGAGTGAGAGACGGGCACTCCAACAGGGTTTTATGCCATAATCCACTCCCATCCTGAGCCAACCAGAATCACCAGGGACACATAGGAGCCTGGTGTGTGTACAGGGAGGCCTAATGACATGAACCCAGGACTTTTCCATGTAGGGCCAACATCTATAGAGTTAAGTTACAACTGCACCAACCAGTGGACCCCAATGTGCCATTTCTAACTATGACTAAGCCCATCTTGCTAAGGAACCACTAAAAGTCACATAGAATAAAAGAAACAAAGGATGTTGGATCATTCGTTAGCAATGCTGATAATCTGTGACTTCAGGTACTTCACAGTGAAGCATATTGAGTTTTGGAACACCAAACAATGTTTAAAAATTTATTTTCCTTAAAGCAAAAGAAACTTTTGTAAGAAACTATTTAATGCCACAAATATCAATAGATTAAAATTGCCAACTGGGACCAGCAGTTAGCGTAATGGCTATGTTACTGAACTCCCATGTAGTCGACTGCGTTTTGCGTCCCGGACCCGGTGGCTTAAACTCATGCCGGGCACGTGTGCGTGTGTGCCCAGGATCCCTAGAGGAGAATGGAGGAGAAGGGATTGCGGTGTGGCCATCCCCCCTGGGGGGTGATTTCTCGCTTTCTATTTCTCTGTCTCTCTGGCAAGCACACAAGCCCTATAGCAAAAACCTCTCCAAAAAAAAAAAAATTGCCAACTACCCCAATTACTCCCACCTGAGCCCTGAACCCTCCTATACTGTTCTATAGTAAATGGCTGGTAGCTTACAAAGATCAGTAATGAGAACTCAACATAAAAACTGAGAAAAAAAAAAAGTGAACAACCTAACCAAAAATTATAATGAACAAGGACTAAGGACAAAACAGAGAAAGAGGCCAATAAAATAGTTATTTGTAGACTTAAATATATATCTATACACAAATAGATTCACACACATATTAGGTTGTCGAGAAAGTCATGACATATTTTTCTATGCCTTTCTATGCAAAAATGAGTTATGACTTTCCAGATGACTCAACATATATACAATTTGTCCTCTTTATAAAGAACTCAGAAAAGTTACAAAATTCAAAAAATAAATAAATAATAATAATAAGACAATATAAGGGAATGAAAAGCAAGATGAAATTATTCAAGAAATAAATGAAACTAGGTGGTGTCTCAGCAGAAATACAACACTGCACATTGCTAGGCCTACATGAGAAGAGCCAAGATTCCACCCTGAGGCCTCCCTGTACATGCCAGGAACATAGGAACATGCCCATGATCTGGGCTGACTAAGGCCAGAAAGCAAATGGATAGCTGTGTGGGGACCCCGTAGGAATGCCTACCACTCTCTCTGTCTCTCTCTCTCTCTCTCTCTATTGCTCTCTCTCCCTCTCTCATGGAAAAAATAAATAAATAAACATTTCTAAAAGAAAAGAAAAAGAAACAAACGGAAGCAAAAAATAAAACACTCATAAATTAGAAGCATCTAATACACAAGGACTGAAAACATATTTGGGGATATCGCAGGCAGAGTAACAAAACTGCATAGCAAAGAAGATGGGAAAACACAAACACTCATCTTTACTCATCTTTCTTAGTAAGAATTAACAGACATTATTCATGCAATTTAAAATAATTTCACATTTATGGAAAAATATGCAAATAGTCCTAAGCATGTAAAAAGCTACCCAACATACTACACTAAGGCCAGGCCAAGTGACCTACTGGTTAAGGGAACCAGACCCCACATGACCGACACAGGTCAAATTGCAACCCCAGCAGTGTAAAAAACAATTCAAACACACGTGTGTGCATACCCAAAATCCAAACAGGATGAAGAAATGGAGGACAAAGAATTGCAGCATGACCACGCCCATTTAGGGGGTGCTTTCTTGCACGCTCACTCTCTCTCTCTCCTGCACTTCAGTGGTGAACACGCACATGCTCATGCTCTGGCAATTAAAATGAAATAGGTGACAGAGGCTAAAGATTGATGACAAAAATTGACTACATAGCAGCACAAGAAAACTTTTTAGGGTGATGAAATTATTTTATTTTGATTGTGGGAATGACTTATGATTGTATACAATTGTCAGAAATCGTCATACCATACATTTTAACATGACAGAATTAATATATAAATTATTTCTCAATAAATTTGACTTTCGGGACCAGCAGTTAGCATAATGGCTATGTCACTGGACTCCCACGTAGTCGACCGTGGTTCGCGTCCCGGACCTGGTGGCTTAAAACTCACGCCGGGCACGTGTGCGTGCGTGCCCAAGATCCCAAGAGGAGAATGGAGGAGAAGGGATTGCGGCGTAGCCATCCCCCCTGGGGGCTGATTTCTTGCTTTCTGTCTCTCTGTCTCTCTCTGTCTGGTAAGCGCACGCGCCCTATAGCAAAAACCTCTCTAAATAAATAAATAAATAAACAAATAAATAAATAAATAAATTTGACTTTTAAAAAACTCTTATTCTCATCTCTTACCCCAGTGACACAGAAAAGGTTTCTAGGTAATTTCATTTACTGTGTAATCACACGTTTCTACTGATAGTCACTGACTCCATAAGCTCTTTGAGTGATCTCTCACTAGGTTCCCTGAGCTAATGCTTTCAAAAGTTAATAAGCTTTTCTTAAGCGTCTTGACCTCTCTAGTATATCACTCAATTTGCTTGATGCCTAAGCCTTATTTAACTTCTTAATAATATTTGCTTTGCAGGTTTCAAACCTGTGTGTCCAGGTTATTCTTAATGTTATTCCATGTATCTGATCAGTTAAGTGTTATCTATTTTATTTAAAATTTTTTCTGGCAAGAACTCTAAATCAACTCACATATGGGTTCAAAATTCAAAACTACAAAAAACAAAAGCTTTGAATATTTTGTTTGTTTTTTTACTGCTTTAAAAAAAAATCATTTCTGGGGCCGGCAGGTGGCTTGGTTCGGGGTGCTGGACTCCCACATGGCCGACCATGGTTCAACTCCCGAACCTGGTGGCTTGCTTTCTCACCTTCCCACTCTCTGTCACTCTGTCCTTTCTGTTCAAATTAAAATAAATAAATAAATAAATAAATAATTTCTTATTGATCTTATTTTTAACAACGGAATTTAAAAAAATGAAAAGAGCCAAATGATAGTTCCTTACTCATCATGCTAATATCTGAAGATATCACTGAGGATCCTTATCAAAATTTTAACTGCTGGCTCTTGTCCTTTTTCCATACTACTTGTGTGATAGCAGTGAATTTCTGTCCTCATTCACTTAAGCAAGCCTGGTTTGGGCCCACAGGAAAAAGAGTCCTGAGTCTTCAACAGAGGAAATATTTTGTGAATGTTGAAAATCCAATTTTTATCTCTGAGTTCTTTTTTTCTACCTAACAATTATTTCCCAGTTAGATTAATACAGTTAATTTTAACCTAACAGATATTGAAATTCAAGTTAAATTCATTGCTGGATTGAAAGAGCAGAAAGTCCTCATTTACAATAATCTACAGAAAAAATATCTGGACTAGTATTCATAGATTCATGTAAAATAGCTAAATATACTTTTTTTTAAATTGGCTTGATCGTTATGTGTTCTAATATGTAGGTATTTGACCTTATTTAGATAACTCCTAATAACTCCTTTGTTTCAAAAAAACTAAGGCTCTTTTCATCTTCTTTCCTAATTATTAACAGACCAAATTTTTTTCTGCTCCTAGAAAATTGAGAGCCACATTTATGCCCACATAAATCAGTGTAGGTTAAAAGGGCAGCAATTCTCCACTTCTTCCCACCAAAACACAAGTGACATTTAAAGTACACTAAATATTCACAATTTAACATACTCTCACTACTCCATACTGTCACCGGAGGCATGGAAAGCAACTGTTTTACATAAAATTCCCCACAAGATTTCTATAACTCCATATTTTCTCTTCCATTAATCCATAGTACCCTGATATTATAAAATCGTAGTTGAACTGCATTTCTTTTGCCTAATTTCTGGCTCTGTTTTATGTCCTCACACCTGTTTTTTCTTTATTCTTTCACTTCACATTTAATTTATCCTATCTTGAATTTCATGTAGCCTTGTAAGTCACCTTAAATCCTTTCTAGAACAAGGCAAGGAATAAATAATCATTCCATGTCTCTGCAAAAGCAATCTCTCCTCATCTACCCTAGATAAGTCCTTAAAACTTTAACTTCTTGCTGTTCCTTAACTATACTGTATCGACTACAAGTATCAAGATCCATGAGTTAGTGACTTCTTGTTTGTTTTATCAGTTCTCTCTTTAAAATATTTAATGCTGCATACAAAATTACAAGGAAAACATCCACGTACAACTTAAATTTACAGGCCCATATAGATATCAAATTGTTTTGCACAAATAAAGAGCCAGCTCGCTGCCTTCCATACAGTTACTCCAATAGGAATAGCTCAGTTACACAGTAGGAATTTTTAAATGCTCTAATGTGAGACTGCTAGGGCTTGGGCACTGGCACAATGTTTTAGTGCTATTTTTAAAACCACTAATAAACACTCCAAATAGCAGAATTGCACCTCTGCTCTATTGAGTCTCCCTAAGTTGTTGTGAAAGAAAAAAATGTGTAACAGAATCACATTTTTATCTAAAACTAAAATGCCTACTAATTTAACTCAGAAAAGTAGACATTTCAAATTGGTGCTTTCATAAAGTAATCTACAGTTTAGTGTTACTTAAAGGAAAAATTAGTTATAAAAGTTTAAAAATGCACAAAATAGCATTCTATTTATACCATTTTATAAAAATAATGTCCTCTCATTTCCCCCAAAGTTATCTAACCGAACAAGAGACCATCTGTAAGTATTAGGAATCACTATAGAGCAAAGTTTGATGTTAAAAAGTTGGACACTTCACTCACCTACTGCAGGACAGAGTATTGCCCATATACAGATACTAAACCAACTGTCTAAGCAATTTCTTGTGTTTAGAAATTCAGTGCCACTATTATGGCTCACAATTTGGCTTATGATGCATTTGTAAGCAAACAGCCTGACAAGCACCCTAGTGTATTTCAGGATGACTGACAGGACACAGTGGCTCAAGGAAGAAAGGGGGATGGGTGCTCTTAAAGCAACATGCCAGTTAAGAGTGACAGAATCAAACCTAAAGTTCTATTTTTCAAATCTGCAACAAAATAATGGTATTTTATCCACGATCAACTTTTTTTTTCCTTTGGAGAGGCTTTTGCTATAGGATCAACTTTTTAACAAAAAAACTTTCATGAGCACTATGCACCAAAAACACTGTAAATTCTAAAGTGGCTTTGAGAATTTGTGAAAAATAGAAAGAACAAAATATAAAACAAGCATGTTATATGATAATTCCATGAACCTATCAAGCGTCTAAATTGCTTTAAAATATTCTAAATATTTTTAACAGAAATTAAATCAGGATACCCAGAAAGAAGCAGTTTTTAATCTCACCTTCAGATATTTGTCAATACTTCTTAAAACAGTCATTTATAAACAAGTAATGAAAGGAGTTTAAGGCCAGCCCCTGGTGTGGTGGTTAAAGTGGCTGGATCCCTGATGGCCAGCCACACGGATCGTGGACCCTGCAGCTTGAGAAACACATTGGCACATGTCTATGTGCCCAAAATCCTGAAAGGAGGAAGAAATAGAGGAAAAGGGATTGTGCTATGATCATTCTCCATGGGGATCCTTTCTTACATTCTTTCTCTCTCCCCTTCCGGTAAAAAAAAAAATTAAGTAATTAAAATATCTTTGATTAATTAGAATTGTTATTAGGAACAGAGTCTTTAGATCCATGCATTTTTCCCCTTTCTGTATGTCTTCCCTATGCCCTACATCCATGGTCAAAAAAAAGACCCGAATATTAGGAAATTCCAAATATGGGCATTTCCATATTATTTTGACTTAGAGAAATATTTTAATGCTACATTGGCTTAATTCCTCACATTTCTAATTTTTATATGTTATTTTACAATAGTCTGCATTGCTCATTCCTGTTATAATTAATATAGTAATCAACCCTTTTTTTTAAGCCACACATTTTTTTTTTAACACAGTCCCTCATTTGACCAGCAGAGGGTGTCATTAGATTCTGAAAGCTCATAGGATTACACCCAATGACATATTTTCATACTTTAGTTAGGAACTGGGATGCACCATCAACTTTCCTTAGTAAATGTGTTTAGAAATATCCCATTTAGTTTACCCACGCAAATTTGACTTATTGCTTCTCATCTGTGTCAATCTACCATTATTTTTTCCTCTGTCACTCCACCAGAAGCATCCTCTGAAGAAAAGCATTCAAAGGCTAGGAAGTAGCAGAAATGGGTTCAGTTATCATAAAAACTTTCCACAACCCTAAATTTTTCTGGGACAAAACAAATAAACAAACAAAAACCTACATAAAGATCCCAAGTCCCATTTAGAATATCAAAAATAAATTCTGAAGAAAATAGAACCAAACTATATAACAACCTCGCTTCAAAATTACATATGAGGGTCTTTTTAGAAGTTTTTCAGGAACCAGCCAATGACATGATGGTTACATTGCTGGACTCCCACGTAGTCAACCATGGATCGAGTCCCAGATCCAGAGGCTTAAACTTACACCAGGCACATGTACGTGTATGCTCAAAATCCCAACAGGATAATGGAGGAGGAGATTGTGATGCGGCCATTGCAATCTTGCTTTCTGTCTCTCTGTCTCTGACTCTCCAGCAATTGCATGTGCCCTATAGCAAAAATCTCTCTTAAAAAAAAAAAAAAGTTTGTCAAATGAACCAGCAGGTGATTAAGCTGCTGGATTCCCACATGACGGACTATGGTTCGACAACTGACAACTGTAAAGTCATGCCAGGTGCATGTACGTATGTGCCCCAAATTCCAGGAGGAGAATGGAAGAAAAGAGATTGCGGCATGGCCATCCTCTTGTGGGTAAATAATCTCTCACTTTCCCTTTCTCTGTCTCTGTCAGGTGAGCACACGCGCTCTATGGCATAAACCTTTTTTTTTTTTAAAGGCATTTTCCATTAACTTTTTGATGGACCCTCCCCCCCCCCCAGGACATTTATAAACTATTTAACTTATATTTTGTAACTTCCCTATTTTTTTGAGAGGTTTTTGTTGCAGGGCGTGTGTGCTCAACAGAAAGACAGAGAAAGACAGAGAGAAAGCGAGAAATCACCCCCCAGGGGGGATGGCCACTCCACAATCCCTTCTCCTCCATTCTCCTCTTGGGATCTTGGGCACACACGCACACACACCCATATGAG
This sequence comes from Tupaia tana, assembly GCA_026018925.1. NCBI lineage: Eukaryota > Metazoa > Chordata > Mammalia > Scandentia > Tupaiidae > Tupaia > Tupaia tana. The sequence goes on along the minus strand of JAKSZU010000010.1, from coordinate 58,300,984 downwards.
TTTAAGTCACCAGGTCCAGGACTTGAACTGCGGTCGACTACATGGGAGTCCAGCGACATAGTCATTATGCCACCTGCTGGTCCCATAACTTCCCTATTTAATATTTGCTAGTTATCCTTTATATATTAGAGACAATGGGCTAATTTTTTTTTTTTTTAATTTTTGCCAGAGAGCACATGCACTCACTGGAGAGAGACAGAAAAAGAGTCAGAAAGGGAAAGTGAGAAAGCACCCACTATAGGGAATGGTCACATCACAATCCCTTCTCCTCCATTTCTCCCCCTGTCAAGATTTTGGGTATGCATGTATACAGGCCTGGTGTGTTTCTCAAGCCACTAGGTCCAGAATTCAAATCATAGGGTAGACCATGTAGGATCCAGCAGCCTTAATCACCAGGCCACAGGTTGACCTTAGGCTTAGTCTTAAAGATACAGTTTCTGTTATCACAGCATTAATAGATTTTTTTATGATCATGCAGTGTTATAAGTAACAAACTTTTCATAAAATCTATCAGTTCCTGATTTTGTAATTTACCCTCTTAGTTAGAAAGCCATAAACACCAATTTCTCTGATTACTCCAAAATTTTTACTGTTTAATTAGCTAAAATAATTAACTACAATATATTTATCTTGAGTGAGGATCAAACTTTTCTATGCTTCTCCAAAGCTATGTCACAAACATCGAGTTTAGTAAGTTGGGGATATCAGGTGTTGTGGTGGTTAAGGTGCTAGATCCCATATGGCCAGCTTCATGGTTCGAGACCCAAGCCAGTGACCTGGAAAACACACCAAGCATGTGTGTGTGTGCCCAAAATCCTGAGGGGAAAATAGAAAAAAGCATATTGCTGTGTGGTCAGTCCCCCTGGAGTGTGACTTCTCTCTATCTATCTATCTCTATCTTTATCTCTCTATCTTTCCAGCTAGCACATATGCCCTACAGAAAAAAATCCAAAAAGTAATAGTAATAATAAAGTTTAGTAAGTTAACAATGGAAAAAATAAAAATTAAACAGACCCAAAGACTCAAAGAATGATTTTTACACTCCTGAACTTGTCGCTGATGAAGTATACTTTATGCAAGAGTATTAAATTCCAAAACAGAAAAGAAATGATCATTCTTCTCCTCAACTGTCATAGGAAATTATAGCTTCTTTTTATTTAAAAGAGAATTCTATTTCTGACAATGAAAGCAACTAAAAGCAATTAAAAGAAACTTCTCTATGAAATTACTTCTCATTCCTGAATATGGTACTTTCTTTACTCATCTAATTATTAATAATAGCCAAGTAAAAAGCTATTATTTTACATTTGGAAATACAGTATTACACTTCTTCAACTATTATTGACTCTTCTATGAAATTTTATAGCTTTAGTTTTCTAACCAACATATTCTCTGTATTATAAAATAATTAGAATTACTTCTCAAGGGGGCTAGCAGGTGGTGTAGTGGTTTGAGCACTGGACTCCAACATGACCAAGTTCCAGTTCCAGTCATGGACTTGGAGGCTTGCTTTCTCACTCTTGCTCTCATTCTCCCCTCTCTCTGGTGATTGCACAAGCCCTACAGGAAAATTAAAATAATAGCAATAATAAATTAATAAAAAAGAATTACTTCTCAAAATAACTTATAAGTATCCAAAAGAAAACTAAAAAGCTAGTTTTATTGGTAATTTGCTTATCCTTTTTGCCAACCATCCACACATTTTAGATATACAAATAACTAATTATTTTGTCTTTTTTCATCTAATCACTTAATTCCACCTTACTTTCTGCACTTGGCTCCTAACACAGGATCTCCTGAACTTTGTTTCATTCTGTTGTTTTTAGTTTCTCCAAGTGCCTTAATAACTTACATCTGAAGACTTTAGTCTCAGTTGTATTAATAGCTTTAAAAAAATTTTAACAATAATGCTTAGGAGAAAGGGGAACTTAAATGACTGGTCAATACATACTACTTATTTAAATACTACATTTAACTTTTAGCAAAAATGTCCTCAGACATTTTATGTTCTTTTTGAATTTTCAATACACCTTTGATATTGTTCATTTTCTCTTCAAAACAACTTTTTACTTCCCTAAACTATTTCAATGGGTTTGTTATATTCACTCCACTGAACAAGTCTAGAGCAAGCTCTGCCTGTGACACATTAAGTATGAAAAGGTTGATGTATATGTGCATATACAAATGGGTTATGTCCCATGAGCAGTTGGGACTGCAGAATCCAGGAACGAAGAGAAAAAACAAACTGAGAAACAAAGTTGTGGCAACTATTAATGTCACATCATAACCCATGAGATTAGATGAGATTTCCCAGTATCAACTATCGAAAGAGCTAAGGCAGCCAAAGGTAGTACTTTCAAACAAACATACCATGAGGAAAAAGAAATGTCATGAAAAGTGTAGTAACAGCCCAGCTGTAGTGGCACAAGTAGTAGGGGACCATTGCATGACACTGGAACCACCTGAGAGGCCTGAGTTTAGATGCCTGGTATATGTGAACACAACGGGCACACCCGTGGTCCTGGCTGACTGGGAAGCCAGGGAGACCAAAGGAAGATCCCGGCATGGCAAGACATTGCCAGGGCATTCTCTCTCTCTCTCTAAAATAATCATTTTTAAAAAAGAAAAAATAAGAAATGCAAGACAAACTGGGTTCAAATTCAAACTCTACCATCTTTTGCTTGTCCACAGTGACCCCAATTTGTGAAATATGACTTGTAAAGCTGCTTTGAAAACTAATCTCTTATAAAATTACTCATAGACTATAATAGGGTGTTAATTACAGTGCTAAATAATTCATTAATCAATTACTGTTACTTTGTGGAAAGATGCTTTCTTGTGGAATTCTTCCAAACCAAAATACCATTGAATTCTAGAGGGCTACTGTGAGAGATATCAAATAGATTGCCCACCTGATTTTGAAATGGATAAAGTGTCAATAAGTTCACACATTTTTGATTTAGCAGAATAAATATGTTTACCAAAGGAAGTCATCTACCCTACTGATGACAATTTATAATTAGATAACAAGGAAACATGGCCCTAAAATGGAAGAGCTTTAGAGCTGCTTCCAAAGTTGTAACAAAATACTTAATAGAGAAAATGAATGACACACTAACATATATTAATATAGCATACATATTTTTAGAGGACTGAGTATATGGTAGTTAGTGTATAGACTGCTGAACTAAAACCAAAAGAATAACAGTAAGTAAAAAATAGAAACTTCTCTGTCATTCCCACACAAGACTTATGGAGTTGTGCCAACCTGTCTCATTTCAGAGCAGAGGGCCATTCAATCACCGAGGCTATATTAGAGAGAGAAAAGTCCTTTCTCCCACACTCTGTTACCAAAAATAACAAAAAACTAGAGAGCAATGGATTTCACTCTCAAGTAGCCATCTGTTTTACTCATGTCCCCCATTAACACTCCTAAAACTCAAGTCTACTGACTTCACATAATACAGCAAATAAGATATAAGTATTAACAAAGAAAATTAGTTTTACAAAAATCATAATTTCTCTAAACTGTACACAAAATAACTGTGATAGTCACTAAATTTAAACTATAACATCATTCCTATTGGGCCTTTAAGTGTATTCAGAAAAATAAAGTTCAAAATAAAGAAAGGTAAAATAATTAAATCCGATCACAAATGCAATGAATTGCATTTCTCTTACTTCAAATGATAACACTGCCCAACAATCTTAGTAACACACACACACATACTGCAAGCAAATCTGCTTTTTATTTCCTAGGTCTTAGGTACAAAGAATTAGACTGAAATAATCAGTCATGTTATTCAGCTAAAGGCACAATGGTGGAACACAAAAAACTTGTTTTGTCTTATTTTTCTGTGGTCATATTCTATATTCCTTATCCTCAGTTTCATTTCTCTCATTTCTCACAGTACTTAATGGATGCCTTCCCATTCAATATTCCGTAACTTTTCTTACACATGATATATGTCTCTGAAATAATAAACAGCCTTATGTATGGGTGGATTTTAACATTTATGCACAGTATTTTACTTCCCATCTTTACTTCTCTCTCTCTACTCAACATTGTTTTTATGGTCTATCCATGTTGAACTAAACAGATAGAGTAAACATTGCACGTTTTCTCACTCGGCATATAGTCCCAGCCTTGCTGTCCCTTGCCTTATTCTGCTGTGGAAGCTGAACATGATTTCCCAGCCTTCTTTGCAACTTAGAATAGCATATGAAAGAATTCTGGCCGGTGAAATGTCAACAGATGTCTGAGAGGGTCAAGATTTTGCTTTCCCTATAAGAAGGAATTCAGATATACTTGCCATAGCCCTTGGTCCTTCCTTCTCCTGACTATGGTATGATGTCTGGAAATAAAACCAACTTACTACAAAGCTGATGAGGAAGAATGACAGAGTAGAACTATAGGAAGAGTTTGGGCTCTTGATGTCATTGGCTCAAAACTTCTTTCCCTCAGACTTACTGAAAAAAATGAATTTCCAATTAATATAAAGGATGTCGGTTTTTTCTTTTATTTTCCATTGTGTGGCATTCTATCAGATATATTCATAATGTATTGGGTTTTCAGGAAAGTCATGACACATTTTTGCATAGAAAAATACATCATGACTTTCCTGAAGATCTAATATTGTATCTACTCCTACCACTATTCAAAGATTTTTAGGTAGTATTCCACTCTTGCTATGGAAAACTGCTGTAATAAGCATTCTTATATTTGTCTCTCTGTGTACCTCTAAAAGAGGTAGTGTATATAATTTTGTTATAAGCTGAATTGTGTCCCCTCAAAAATTCATATGTTAAAATCCTAACCTCTCAGTATGCCAGAACATGATGTATCTGGAGACAGGGCTTTTAAAGAGATAATTATGTTAAAATGAGGCTATCAGGGTCAGCCATAATTTAACCTGACTGGTGTCCTTATAAAAAGAGATTAAGACACACAGAAGAGACATCAAAAATGTACACACAGAGGAACTGTTATGTGAAGAAGGTAACATATGCAAGGTAAAAAAAGAGACCACAGGAAAAACCTCAAACCTGTCAACACCTTGATCTTGAACTTCTAGCCTCTGGAATTGTAAGGAAACAAATTTCTGTTATTTAAAGTACCCAATCTGTGGTATTTTCTTCCTTTTTTTTTTTTGGTACCAAATTATGTTTATTCATTGAAGAATGTGATATTTTCTTATGGCAGCCCTGCTGAACTAACACAATTCAGAAGTAGATTTCTGGGTCAAATGTATGTGAGCATTCAATTTCAATAAATAATGCCAAGTTACTCTCCAAACAAAAAAAAAAATTCAGAGCATGTGGGTTCATATGTCCCTCACTCCTCACCAACACAAGATATTGCATGACATTTTAAATCCTGCCAATATAGGAGGTGCAAAACAGATCTTGTTGTTTTTATCATTATTGTTATTATCCTTATTACCAATGTATTGTACATTTCATTGCTGTTTTAATATGTACTTCTGACTACCAGTATAATCAGTAATCTCTTTATAGGTTGATTAGCCAGGCATTAAAGTATTCTTTCTGTGAATTGCTTATTTATATTCTTCATCTATTTTTCTCCTAGGTTGTCTTTTTCTTACTGATCTAAAAGGATTCCCTATGTATCCTAAATATTAGATCATCAGGAAAGTCATGATGTAATTTTCTCTTTTTCTATGCAAAATGTGTTATGACTTTCCTGACATAATCCTGTCAGTGATATCTTTCAAAAATATCCTCTCTTGTTTGATATGTATCTCTTTATCTAGGATATTCTCCCTTGAATATTCTACCATCTGGTATGTAAAAGTTCCATTTTCTTCACATTCTTATAGATACTTGGTGTTGCCAATTTTTGCCAATCTAGTGGGCATGATAAATTATCTTATTGTTTTTTTAATTTGTAGTTACCCAATAACCAATGAAGCAACCTAAGCTTCTTTTCACTTACTTATTGGTCATCCCAGTTTTATTTTCTGTGAATTATCTTTTCACATTTCATTGACCCTATACATTTTTCCCTATTTGGCTGGTTATCTTTTTCTTAAAAATTTTTAGGAGTTCTTTTTAAAATCTTATACTAAATCATTTTTGTTAAATGGTCTATCACTCAGCTTGCACCACAACTACCTAGCAAACCACCAAAAAAAACAGTGGCATAAGATAACATTTATTGGAGCCAGCAGGTGACATAAGTAATAAAGGCACTGGACTCTCACGTGATAGACCACAGTTCAAGTCCCAGACCAGCAGCTTGAAACACACTGGGTATGTGTGCATGTGTGCCCAAAATCCAGGGAAGAGAATGTTATTGCAGCATGGCCATCTCCCTGGTGGATGATTTCTCACCTTCTGTCTCTCTGTCTCTCTCTGTCTCTCTGGAGAGCACATACACCCTATAGCAAAATTCTCTAAAAAATAAATTAATTAAGGGACTAGCAGTTAGCGTAATGGCTATGCTGCTGGACTCCCACGTAGTCGACTGCAGTTTGAGTCCAGGACCCGGTGGCTTGGACTCACACCGGGCACGTGTGCATGCATGCCTAAGATCCTGAGAGGAGAATGGAGGAGAAGGGATTGCGGCATGGCCATCCCCCCTGGGGGGTGATTTCTCGCTTTCTGCCTCTCTGTCTCCCTCTGTCTTTCTGGCGAGCGCACGTGCCCTATAGCAAATTAATTAATTAATTAATTAATTAATATAATAAATTAATTAACATGTAAAAGATAACATTTATTCCCTCTGTGGCTTAAGAATCCAGATCTGCTCCACAATTTTCTCATCTTCCTTGGATAAGTAAGCAATCTGGAACATGTTCTTCTCATGGTAATGACAGAAATACACAGGGGCAAGTAGAACCATTATAGTGCTTCTTAAGGTGTGGGTTCCAAATTGGCACTCTGCCTCTCTGCTCACATTCTAACAGGCAAAGTAAGTCATGTGGCCAAGTCTCTCACTAATGGAATAGGAAAGCACACAATACTGCTAGTAAAAAGAGTTACAAAGTCATATGGTGAAGGGCATGGATACAAGGATGGAGAAGACTGTGGAAGAACAATCCAATTGCTCTCATGTGGATGAGTTGTAAATATAGCCTCTCAACTGGTAGCTTTTATTTTTCTTCTTTTATAGTATCTTTTTCTCACAAAGTTTTTATATTAATGTATTGGGTTGTTGGGAAAGTTAACATGCATTTTTGCATAGAAAAACATGTGACTTTCCCAACAACTTAATAATTAAATATTTCAGTATTTTACTTTAAGTCTATGTTTTGAGGATCTAATTCAAGAAATTATTTCCAGCTGGCACTATGGCCTAGTAGTTAAGGTATCCAAATCCTGCATGGCCGACCACATGATTTAAGGCCTAGACTCAGAGGCTTGAGGAGTAGAAAGGGTGTGTGTGTACCCAAAAGCATGAAAGGAGGGAGATATGGAGAAGAAGGGGTTGGGGTATGACTATTCCCCATGAAGGGATGCTTTCTCTTGTCCCTCTTTCTCTCTGTCTCTTTCTGACAAGACCACTCTCCCTCCACCAAAAAAAAAAAAAGGAAGAAGAAATTATTTCCTACCTAATATCATAAATATATTTTCCTATTCTCCTGTATTTTTCCCTAGAAGAATACAATCATGGAGATCGACAACCAATATTCAAGTTAGTATGTGCATAAATGTAAGTTTGTATCATTTAGACTAAGGGCCAAGGGACCAAAGTTAAACAGGTCATCAAGTTAAAATACCCAGGCATACTTATTAATGATGAATTTTTGAGCTGAGCTTTAAAAGCATATTAATTATGCAGGCTGGGAAGAAAAAAAAGACACAGGAATTACAAAGAATCACAAAACTTGATACTCTTTCACAAACATAGCACAAAACCACAGGAAAATATATACAGTCTTCTGAAATCATTCTATCTTGGAAAAAGAAAAAAGAACTCGAAAATTATAAACAATATTTGTTATGATGCCGTATTTGCAAAATTGACATGTATTTGTGGTAATCGTTGAGTCTACGTCAATGGTTTTGGGTAAAAAAATGAGGTCACACCTATTAATTTTTCAAGTTAAAAACACCACCAAATTGCCAGATTGGCAGGGAGTTCAGTATCTCTTGTGTCCCTCAAAGTACTCAAAAAACTCTGGAGGCCTCAAATTCTACATGTGTCAGAGAGCAAAACCCAGAGAAATGGATTAGAATATAAGCAGGCTCTGTTGAAGGAGGCTGGTGCTCCCATCAAAGGACAGAATGATTCTTCAAGACAGAAGCAGTCTTTCTTCAGACGTATGGCATGGTACCCATGTCTTCAGTTTTTTAGTTTCCCAGGCACAGTGACTGGTCAGGAGGACCTTCCAGATCAGTCATAGGTGTGCCAGAAACAGCCCCTCCTGGAGGAATGCGAGTTGCAACAGGAGTCGGGGGCAGGGGTAGAGGGAGGTTATAATTTAAGGGTCTTTGACATTCTTTCTCACTGATAAAACTTAATCAGGACCACTTTGATGCAAAACAAACAAACAAACTCTCTAATAACAAATATGTTGTAAAAGGGAAGAGTCCCAGTCTTCATTCTTTTCCTCTCTGATGGCTCAAATATCCTCCAGTGCTCCCAAATGCTGACCAGCCTGCTGCTGAAAGAGAACTGGGAAGGGCAACCTTCGTCAAATTAGAATAAATAAATTAAATAAAACCCTATTATACCAGTATCTGAGACACAAAAGGATAAGGATCTCACATTAACAATTTGTAAACACTGGGGAAAACAGTGCTTATGCAGTATTTGTTCAATATTTGTTCAGCATGTAATATTGCATGTTCTATGCAATATGTGGAGCAAATGTATACTTTAAAAAAAAAGTACCAGTTGTTTACTAGAAATTCAAATCACACTGTGTATTCTGTACTTTTACTTGCTAAACCTGGTCACTACATTGTCTATTTCATGAATGACACAAATGTGAGGAACGAGGACTGGAACTCACTTGTGAGTTCTGAATGACGAGGACTGAATGACTGATGTCACAGAATCAACGTCACACACTACCCATGTATCTCCACATCCTATCAAAGACTTGATGCCGGCACAGCTAACTAACTAGTAAGGTAGACCCTCTTTCTGAAGAGGAGCTGCTTGTTGGATAGTCAGACATGTTTCCTAGCCACCTACCAGTGTTGCAGGAAACAGACCACTGAGGAATCAGGCGACACGCAGAGACTAGGAGAACGCAAGTTTATTATACCAGTGGGCCCAGAGGAGTTTGTAATCGAAAGTCTGGGCCTTGACTTGAGGAAGTTACAAGGGTTTTATAGTCAGGGTTCACAGGTGTTGTAAACAAAGGCAACTAGAAGTCTCAAAACAGCAGGTTGCCTTCCCTAGTTCCTATAGAGACCAGCAACCTATTGAAGCAGGCAATTTACAAAAGTGGAACAGCTGTCAGTTAGATAGTTAGATAGCAGACAGGATCCATATCACCAGCAATACATTTATAACAACATTCAGACGGATTTCAGTTCCCAGAAATACAATATAGGATGAAAGGAGACAAGGAAAGAATGGCATACTGTGTCCTGGGATAAGACAGCCCCAATAGAGGCACATACAAGAAAACACAAGTCAAAGTGTACAGTGGAGATTAGATCATATGCATCTCTTTTGGAAAAGTGAATCAAAGTTGCTTCAAACAATCTAGGATTAAACTGCCTACGAGTAGAGGACCAAATAATAGAAACAGGAAAAATTGTTATCCCAATGGATATCCCAAAAGCTAATCCCAAAATTTAATGAGATACTTGTCCTCCACTTTAAGATATAAGAGAGAAATTCTGTAATACCAAGGTTGGTAAAAATCACCTTAAGTGAGCTCAAAGGGGATATACATATCTCATTTATAAAAAATACCAAGACTAAATAAATCTTGTCTTTCAGAAATAAGTAAGTAGAAAAGCCCAAAATCCAAAAGCATAAAAGAAGACAATGTCTTAAAGATGCATGAGGAAATTATCTTCAAGACAAAAGAAAGTTTAGACTACATCAACCCTGTGTTTTCAAATACCCAAAAATATAAATTCAGTGGAAATGGTGATGGAAAAGCTAAATAAAACAAAAAGGAAGTTGACTGAAGTAAGAGGTCAGGATAACAAGAGATGTGGCAAAGATTAAACATCCAAGATTTCAGCAAAACAAAAAACACCATTAAATAATTAAAACTTGAATTGGAGGAATCATTCCTCTCCTTTTACCTTCCTGCCTCTCTGCTAGCAACTTCATCATTCACAGAGCAAAAGAAGCAAAGAATAGAGCTGCTACCCTGGACTTAATTCTTACCAACCAAGAAGAATCTGTTAGCGAACTGGAAGTGACAGGAACCCTGGGGAAAATTGAACATATCACCTTAGAGTTCATTACAGGAAAGAAAGAAAACACAAAGCAAAGTAAGACAAGTATCTTAGCTTGCTTAGAAGTTCCAAGAAAATTTAAGAATGTTCCAGAGCTACAGACTCTAAAATAAAAGATAGGTCAAAAAATTCCCACTACTACAATCACGAATGAGGAAAAAATGAGAAAGTGTATAGATAACTCAATATATCCTACATGGAGCTTTTTAAAGAATTGAGATTTTTAAAGGATATACAATAGAAAAAGGAGGAGGGCAAAGGTAAGGATGAACACAACGATGTAGTACTGGCCTATAAGAATGGATGTAGTCCACTTGATTATATATATATAATTTTTTTTTTGAGAGGTTTTCACTATAGGGCGCATACGCTCGCCAGACAGACAGAGAGAGACATAGAGACAGCAAGAAATCACCCCCCAGGGGGCATGGTCACGCCGCAATCCCTTCTCCTCCATTCTCCTCTTGGGATCTTGGGCACACACGCACACGCGCCTGGCGTGAGTTTTAAGCCACCAGGTCCGGGACTCGAACCGCGATCGACTACATGGGAGTCCAGCGACATAGCCATTATGCTAACTGCTGGTTTCCGCACTTGACTATATTTTGATCAATGGGACTGGGGAGAAATGTTCACGTATTGAAATGCTCACATTGTAAGCTAAACAATGTGATTGAATGTATATACAAAAAAAATTAATTAATTTAAAAAAAAGAAGAATGAACTAAACCTAGAGTAAGTGAAAACCTATGAAAAAATCCAACACAAGAAATGTTAGGTTGTATTTAAATGTGGAAGGGCCAGAAAAGTGCAAACTCCCTTCTCCAGTCCCAGATAGATTTTATAATGTTAACAAGTGTCAGAGAAAAAGCAAAATGACCAAGTTTTTAGGCTGCTTCCATCTTGTCAACCAAGTAGAATGGTCTATAAAATAGAAAGACTGAACCAACAGTCTTGAGAAGAAATTAATAAGACAGGGGAAAACAGAGAGGGGGATGCTTAACTGCTTAGATAAATGTTCATTTCTAGGAGCCCGATGGTGGTACAGTGGTGACATAACTGGACCCACATGGAAGAGGTCCTGGGTTTGTGTCCTAGAGCCTACCTGAGCACATGGGGCACACACATACCCACATACCCATAAGCCCAGCTGACCAAGACAGGGATCAGATCACTGGATAAAATTCCTGTCTCTCTATCTTGGGGAAGAAATAAATAATTTTTAATGTCTATTCTATTAAAGCAGGATTTTTTTATCTTCGGCGTTACCCACATTTTGGACTAGATAATTCTTTGTTCTGGGAGACTGTCCTGTGTGTTTCAGATTGTCTAGGAGCATCCCTGGTCTCTATCCACTAGATGAGAAAAGCATCCAACCCATCCCCAGTTGTAACAATCAAAAATGTCTCCAGAATTGCCAAATGTCCTCTGGGAAGCAAAAGTACCCTGAGTTAAAAACCACTACATCACAGAACACTGTAAAACATGTATATAGTATCACAGAATTCTTGTGGGCAGTAGTAATGGAAAATAGCAGTGGTTACAGAAATCTGAGAACTGACAAATACTGACCCATTATCAGAAAAGTGGGCTCTGAAAATTAAAGTCGGTACATCTTATGTTGATCCCTAACAAAGCAACAAATATTATTAATTAGAAAAGAGTAATGATCTTATGATACCTTGAAAATAGATTCATTAAAAGTCACTCATACTAAACTAATTTAATTTTCTTCTCTTCCTTTTTTTATAAGGTTTTATTAATTTATTAAACTTTTATTTATTTATCATTATTATTATTATTTTCACATGAGTTTTTGCCAGAGAAAGAGAGAGAGAGAGAGAGAAGCCGCCAGGTCCGGGACTGGAACCATGGTCGGCCATGTGGGAATTCCAGCACCTTAAACACCACACCACTTGCTGGCTCTCTTCCTTTTTTTAATGTCATTAATAAAGAGAGAAAAGTCGTTCCACTAAAATATTTTATTTAATCTTTTGTGACATCCTCTGACCAAAAGAAATGTAAGCTCACTCATATACTGTTGGTCAGAGTGCACACTAGAAAAATCCCTTTGGAAGGTAGTCTGGCAGTACCCATAAAATTGCATATGCAGAGGGATCAGGACCACCAAAGACCCTCTGCCCATACTTCACCCTTTAGTCCCCCTAACCTAGCCAAGGAGCCAGGATAAGTCAATTAGCAGCCATCTATATTTGAGTTCTGAGCAGCCCCATTCAGGGATCAGGACCACCGAAGACCCTCTGCCCAGACTTCACCCTCCAACCCCCCAGAACTAACCAAGGAGCCAGGTGAGCACACCCTACTCATTCTCTCTCTCTCCATCTCTCTATATATTTTTTTAATTTCTAAACTTCTTAACTCTCTGCTGCTCTTTTCAATTCTTACCTTTCCCTCTGCCCCTATAGGATAAAGCAATCAGCAGCCATCTATATTTGAGTTCTGAGCAGTTTTCATTTTTTGTCAAAATTTTTTTTCTCTTTTTGATTTTATTTTTTTCTTTTCTGTTATTTTGGAGAGGTTTTTTGCTATAGGGCACGTGCGCTCGCCAGAAAGACAGAGAGAGACAAAGAGACAGAAAGCGAGAAATCACCCCCCAGGGGGGATGGCCACGCCGCAATCCCTTCACCTCCATTCTCCTCTTGGGATCTTGGGCATGCACGCACACGCGCCCAGCGTGAGTTTAAGCCACTGGGTCCGGGACTCGAACCACGGTCAGCTACATGGATCTTCAGTGACATAGCCATTGCACTAACTGCTGATCCCATCCTTTTCCTTTTCTTTTTACCTTTCTCACTTTTCGGCTCAGTCTCCACAAGGTCTATATGTTCAATGTAGCCAAATATCTGAATACTATTAGGGTCAGATTAATCCTCAATTTTCATTGGATCAGTTTTGCAAAGGGAAAAAAATGGTACTGTTCAGAGACTGCACATCAGCTCCTCCTGCATTCCTCTGGAAGCTCAGATTTAACTCCAAAAACCAGGAAAAAGCATATAATCCATCAAATGACCAGAAACCACTGCAGAGACACAAGAAATATGAGAAACCAAGAAAATATCTCTCCTCTAAGGGAAAAGAATAACTCCTCTTCCTCCACAGAGAATACAAGGGGACTCATGGAAATGTCAGATAAAAACTTTAAAATATTCATAGTGACAAAGCTAACAGAGATCCAAGGGAAGAGAGACAACAAACTCCAGAAGGTGCAGAAGAAAAGAAACAAGTTCCAGGAGGTGAGGAAGTTCCTGCATGATCTGAAAGAGGAGATATTCACCATAAAAAAGAATCAAACAGAATTGTTAAGAGATGAAGGCTCCCTTGAAAATATCCAAAGCAAGTTAGATCATGCAGAAAATCAAATCTCAGATGTAGAAGACAGAACCTCTGACCCAGAAAAATTCACTAAAAAGACTGAGAAAAATAACCCAAAAAAATGAGAATAACATACTAGTAATATTAGATACTGTTAAACTCCCAAACATACTGATCATCGGTATCTCAGAAGGTGAAGAAACTAATAAGGGCATTGATGATCTATTCCATGAAATCCTGGAAGAAAACTTTCCAAATCTAGTGAGGCACTCAAATATCCAAACCCAAGAAATACGAAGGACTCCACATAGATTCAACCCAAGAAGATCTTCCCCAAGGCACATCATAGTCAGATTTACCAAATCCACAGACAGAGACAAGATACTAAAATTGGCAAGAACGAAACATCAAGTTACTTTCAAATGATATACCATCAGGCTAACATGGGACCTCTTATCAGAAACAATGCAAGCAAGGAAAGAATGGGAAAATATATTCAATGTTAAGTGAAAAACAATTTCAACCAATACTATATCCACCAAGATTATCCTTCATATGGGAGGAAAATCCAGAAACATTCTCAGATAAACAAAACCTGAAAGAATTTATCAACACTAGACCAGCTCTTCAAGAAGTGCTGAAGGGAGTGCTATACCAGAAAAACTGAAGACAGACAAAAATAAAAAAAAAAAAAAAACAAGAAATGATCAAGAAAAAGGCCAACTGAATGGTAGGGACAAGTTCAGAAATATCAATAATAATGTTGAATGTTAACATCCAGGATTGAAATGGAAAGATCAGACCACAGTAACACTGCAAATTTAATAGAAGAGATATTAATTACATGAGTCTGAACTAGTGAAATAGAATATTTTGACTTTAGACTAAAACATTACTAATTTTCTCTGATGCTTTGATTTCCATATTTAAGGATGTTTGTCTTCCCTTGAAATGTTGATAGGTGCATCTACCTACTATTCAAACTGAATCTTAACCTTTTTCCTGCCTTTAAATTTTAAGCAAATTTCTCTTAACATGTTTTTTCTTTTGATCTATTAAAACTAAAACTGTTTCTCTTGAACTTAAAAATGCATCAAAAGACCTATTAATACCTAAAAAAAAAATGCATTTGCACTAATTCTTGGGCTTAGCAATGTCACTTCTAGGAATTTGAACATATGCGGAAAGAAGCATGTCAAGGATTGCAGTATTGTTTATGATAAGAAGAAACAACTAATATGTGTTTCAATAAGGAACTACTTAAATTATCATATATTTTTTCACTGGTATGTCTTTAAATGAATAGAGGGTCAGGAAAAGGTTTGGGAAATATACAGAATCTAATTGGATGTAATATAGGAGATATTTATGTAATAGTAGGAAAGATATTAAAGAAATGGAACAACCGGAATGGTTCAGGCCCCAACCAATCAGCTTAGTCTGGAGGAAGGTCTTTAAAGTCCCTTCCTGGGCCAAGGCTCACCCTTTAGTTGTTAAGTAAGGAAGTTTAGAGAGCCACAGACAAAGCCCAAGTGGAAGAAGGTTACTGACAGAGGGAAGAAGGATATAAAAACATGTCATATTTTAACAAGCTTTATGGCCTTACTAGGAAATAACAGTTCTGGTGGTCTCCACTGGACTGGACTGAGGTGTGTATCATGCGGGGTAAAGTCTCTTCACAATCTAAATGATGTATAGCGATTTAATGTATGAAAAATGATTAAAAAAAATAAATATAAAAAAATATATTTTTAAATAAACACACTCTAAGTCACAAAAAAAGGTCATTAAAACAATCCAGAAAAGCATAGAACAATAATTGATTGAATAAAACCAAGTAGCAGTTATTTAAAAAAAAAAAAAAGTGAAGTAAATTTGTATGGACTGATAAAGAATAACACTTTAATTAGAAATTAGTAGTGGTTGCTCTGTGGGAAGAAGGAATTGAGGGGCTGGAGTCAGAGCAGGAGGGAGATTTATTTCCACTGTATATCCTTTGTGGCAAATGTTGTATGTTCATTAACGTGCCTTCCAGCCTTGGCCCAGCTTTGCTTCTCTAATGTAGCCTTCTAAGAATGGAAAGAGTGTTAAGTGAGTGAACCTATAGCACCTGCCACAAAGGGCACAACAACAACAACAACAACAAAAACTATAAAAGCCTGCTCATTCCAGACTGTCTTGAAGAAATGGAACGCAGATTTCACCAACCATACTGCTTGGGTGAGATTTTAAAAAGTCCTTTGGGAAAGTTGCAGTGGGGCTTCCACTGTCCAGCACAGGAGCCCAGAATGGTGAAAACTAGTATGTCTGCACCACTACCACTACCCCTCAGGTACAGTCAGAAATGTGTCCCCGCTGCATTGTTTTCAGCTATTTCTCTGGCTTTCCTGGAAAATCTGTGACTTACTTAATGTCACTTATAAAACTCTTTTTGCTTAAACCAGCCAGAATAGACTCTCTGTTGTGAACATAAACCCTGGCTAAGGCATCCTTTGTTAACATAAAAAATAAAAATAAATGTGTATATATAACCTTTCAATTTAAAAGAAGTTTATTTTTATGAAAGGCTTTTTTTAAAAGACATGTAGGCTAAATGGTGGTACAGTTCTGGGAAGAAACACATGGTTGGAAAAGCAAGTCCAAAGGAGTTAGCATAGAAATCTGCATCTCTAAAGACCATATGAACATTAATTAGGTGTGTCTTAACCACTAGAGACACTTCTTCAAAATAGAGATGTAGAACTGAATCAATGGTTCTCCTTGCAAATAATAACTAACTTTAAAATATGATAAAAGGCGGGACCAGCAGTTAGCATAATGGCTATGTCGCTGGACTCCCATATAGTCCACCATGGTTTGAGCCTCAGACCTGGTGGCTTAAAAACTCACGCCGGGCACATGTGTGTGCGTGCGTGCCCATGATCCCAAGAGGAGAATGGAGGAGAAGGGATTGCGGTGTGGCCATTCCCCTGGGGGGTGATTTCTCAGTTTCTGTCTCTCTGTCTCTCTCTGTCTCTGGTGAGCGCACGCACCCTGTAGCAAAAACATCTCCAAAAAAAAAAAAAAATGATGGAAGGTAAGAAATCATTTATGATGGCAATAAAAATTTATAAAATACTGATATAGGACCAGCTGGTACAGGGTGGTTAAGGCAGCTGGATCCAAGTGGCTGACTGCACCTAAGGCCCAGACCCAGAGACTTGAAAAACATGCCAGCGCATGTGCTTCTGTGCCCAAAATCCCAAGAGGAGAATGGAGGAGAAGGTACTGTGGCATGGCCAAACCCCCTCGGGGGTGATTTCTCTCTATCTATCTCTATCTCTATCTCTATCTCTATCTCTATCTCTATCTCTACTCTTCTCTCTTTTGTGCCTTTCTGTCAAGCACATGTGCCCTATAGCAAACTAGGAAAAAAAAGAAGCCTAACTGTGGGGCAAGCCTGTGGCCTGGTGGTTGAGACAGCTAGATTCCCACAAGGCCAACCACATAGTTGGAGGTCTGAACCTGGCAGCTTGAGACACATGCTGGTCTCATGTATGTGAATGTCAAAATCCCAAAAGGAGGGAGAGATGGAGAAGGAGGGATTGATGTGTGACCCAGCCCCATGGGGGTGCTTTTTCACTTTCCCTCTCTCTCTCTTATTCTGTCTCTCTCTGGTGAGCACACACACCCTCTGGCAAACTAGTAAAAAAAAAAAAAAAAAAAAAAAAAAAAAAAAAAAAAAAAAAGTTGTTTGTGAGCCAGCCTCATAGCCTAATAGTTAAAGGAGCCAGATCCATTATGGCCAACCACAGTGCAAATCCTGGACCCCACGGTTTGAAAAACAAGCTGCACACATATGCACACAAAATACCAATAGGATGGTGAAATGAAGGAGAAGGAACTGTGACATGACCATGTCCCATTAAGGGGTTCTCTCTCTCTCTCTCTCTCTCTCACACACACACACACACAGACACACACACACACACACACACTCTCACTTTCTCTCTCTGTCTCTTGTGAGTGCAAGTGCCCTCTGGCATTTTTTTTTTCAGAGAGAGAGATTTTTGCTATAGGGTACATGCACTCACCAGAGAGATAGAAAGAGACAGAAAGACAGAAAGTGAGAAATCACCCACCAGGGGATGGCTGTGCTGTAAACCCTTCTCCTCCAGTCTCGTCTCCGGATTTTGGGCAGGCACACACACATGCCTGGCATGAGTTTCAAGCCACCGGGTCTGGAACTCAAACTACATGGGAGTCCTGCGACATAACCATTACGCCATCTGCTGGTCCTGACCCTCAGGCAATTTTTATAAAGCTAATTTTCTTAATTTAATATGGTGGGATAAAAAGACCAGCAGATGACGTGGTGGTTAAGGCACTGGACACTCACATGGCTGACCACAGATCCAAGTCCCAGACCTGGTGGCTTGCTTTCTCACTTTCTCTCTCTCTCTCCCTGTTTCTCTCTGGTCAAATTAAAAAAAAAAAAAAAAAAAAGGTAATGAATAAATAAAATTAAATAAGTCTTTTTTAAAAGAAAGAACAACTTGATAGAAAACACTGGGCCAAAGGTTTGTAAAAGAACTTTATATAAAAAAATGGTCTATAAATATTTATAAATTGTTCAATAGTACTCATAACTAATTAAATGCAAATCAAGACAATGAAATATTATTCCTACCTATCAAAAAATCTAACATGAAAATTTTTAATATGGTATCATCAGTCCTAGTAAGTGTTAGGAACATAAGCTCTCAGTATATACTGTTCGTGGGGCTAGTTTGGTTTGAATTTAAAAAGAAACAATATCTCTCAAATTTTAAAGTATGCATATCTTTAACCAGTTGAACAATATTTCCAATTAATGGTAATATTTATGAAATTTTTAAATAAACATTCCCTTTTACACAGCATTATATTTCCATGAATTTATATTAAAAATATATTCACAAAAGTACATAGATATATATGAACAAGGATATTCAGTACCATAGCAACATGACAAATCTGACCAAAAAAATACTGAAAACTACATATCCTTCACTATGGAATGAACTGAAAAAATTCTGTTACATTCATGTAGTAAAAAACTGTGAAGCTGTTGGAAAGTATAAGAGAGGTCTATGTGAAATGCTATTCACCTGCCTTAACCAAATATAACAGTCCTAAAATGGTGGGAAATGCAAGATACAGATCAAATATGTATAACATTATGCCTTCTTTTGCTTCACCTAAATTCCATGTCTGTAGATTAGCAAGAAAAGGAGAATGCATAGATATTGCATAGGCACCAGTTTCTATCACAAAATGATTTTTAAAACTAAGATGCCTTAGAACTTTAGAGTCTAATAGAAAAGCAAATACATCTGCAAATTCCCACAGAAACATGACCCATGAGCTCCAGTCCAGGACTAAGACAGACCTCAGTACCTCTTCTGCAAAATTTCAGAGAAGTTGGTATTATTTCTTACTCTCCCTTCACACCCACCCACAAAAACACACACATTAGAAAGCAAATATCATGTGGGCAGAACCTCTATTTGGTTCTCCATTATCTGTCTCTAGCAAAGAACTATGCCCGACACACACACACACACACACACACACACACACATACACACACACGTCATCTAGAAAGAATGAGTAAATACCAAAGCCAACACTAGAGTGGACCAGTGTAGCCCCTTTGCCAATCCTGCCTCTCAGTTATTCTTCGGGCTCTTCAATGAGCCAGCTCATAGCCTCTTTGCACTGATAGCACCCTCAGGGGCCTCATCAACTGAAGTAGGGTAATTCACTAATTACATAGTAAATTGTAAACCTCCATCCTAATCCTCTGACTTGATGCAGATATGTTGAGGAGAGAAATGTTTATACAGTATAATTTAAGTGATACTATTCAATGTGCAGGTAAGTCTGCAATGAGCTTATACAAAATGTAAATCAATGGCTATTTCCTTCATCTAAAAACATCCTGCTACAAAGTGCTTAGAGTATAGCTGATTTACATTCTGGAAAAAGCTCCTGATCTTGCATGGACCAGTAACAAACTGAGAACTACAGATAATAGTTTCAGTAGTGTTCATTTAAAATAGGGATTAAAGTGTTCAAGTTCCAGTATTTGAGAGTCTGTGCGCTAAACATTGCCTTCTCCCTTAGATCAATTTTCCCACCAATGAGAGGTACCTGATGCAACACAAGCATCCTAGTTAGAATAATAATAATAAACAGCCAGTGGCATGGTGGTTAAGGCAGCTGCACTCCACATGCCTGATTACTTGGTTCAAATTCTGAACCCCTTTGACTTGAAAAACACAATGGGCAAATGTGCATGGGTGCCCCAAATCCCCAGAGAATAGGAGAAGGGACTGCCATTTACCCCCCGGGGGGGGGGGGGGGGGGGGTACTTTCTCACTACCCTCTTCAGCCCATATCTCTCCAGCAAGCACAAGCCCCTCATAGCAAAAAAAAAAAAAGGAAAAAGACACAGGGGAGTAGAATACCAAAGTTTACTTAATGTACACTTTTGTACATATGAACACAAAGTCACTTCACAGACCCTAGAAGGTAGAGATTAAATTGGCAACAGATTACCAGTTGAGTCTCAGGCAGCAATAATGTAATTTAAAACAGTTATTAGACATGTGAAGATCAGGTGCAACAGCTAACAGTTCTGTTCACTTTCAAAAATTGTGCAGACTCAATTCTCTGTCACTTTCCATTAGATTTGCAACTTGGCTGAACTCAGGAGTCCCACCCCACAGTACCATGTCACTTAAAATCCAGTATCCAAACAAGAATTAGAAAATGCTTTTTGAATCTCTGGACTAACATTCCCATGAGTCAATGATCCATAAATAAACACTATTTTTAAGTCTTCATTACAAAGCACATAGTTTCTCTTCAGGCAAAATTGGGCTGCCAACTTCTCTTCTTAAATCTTAATCCTTTCTATCCCAAAGAAAAAATAGAAACATACAAACAGAAATGCAAAGAAAATAGAAAATAAAATTTCCATCCTACTGCAACTGTGGTCTTTCTCTAAAATAACTGAAAAATTAAACTGCACAATTTTAAAAGTTTTTTTTTAATGTAGACAGAATATATTCTTCAAGAATTCACAACTCTACATAGCACCTCCCTCTAAGTAATACTGATAAATCTACTCTCCCCACTTGGATTTCTCTGGACCAAACACCTCCTCCAATAGTTCATTACTAATTTCTTGGCTTTCCTTTTTTTTTTTTTTTTTTTTTTGGAGAGGTTTTTGCTATAGGGCGCGTGCGCTCGCCAGACAGACAGAGACAGACAGAGAGATAGAAAGCAGGAAATCACCCCCCAGGGGGGGATGGCCACGCCGCAATCCCTTCTCCTCCATTCTCCTCCCGGGATCTTGGGCACGCACGCACACGCGCCCGGCGTGAGTTTAAGCCGCCGGGTCCGGGACTCGAACCGCGGTCGACTACGTGGGAGTCCAGCGACATAGCCATTAGGCTAACTGCTGGTCCCCTTGGCTTTCTTCTTCAGTATACTCTCTTTCTGTAACTGTGTTTCCCTAATTCAACACAACAACATTTTGGAAATATAGTTGTAGAAAGAGAGTATATTGAAGGAAAAATAAGGATAGTATGTCTAAATAAGTTATTCATAATCCCAGAACCAAAGCTAATTTGAAATCCTACTTTTCCCACCTGAGTGTTTTAAACAAGTCACTGAAACTCATGTATCTCCACAGATGTTGGAAATAGTCTTTCTTAGTGGAATACAGCAGTGACTCAAAATCTCTACAAAATCTCTGAACTTCCTGATGTCTAACCTCTTGATTCTATTTGAACTTCTTTCTTCCAGTCCTGTTCTCAATGCAACTGAAAGCAGTTACTCATAGTCACTCACCCTTTAGATAGTGAGCTCTCTTTACATGTGATACCCCATAATTGCTTCTAGTTCATTTGATTATAAATGACAGTCTAACAGTTCTGAGAGCATTCTTCAGCCTCCTAATGTTACTGCCAATTATAAAATAAATGACAAATACTAAATTCAGAAATTCCTATTTTTTGTCACTATCTTCACTTGAAACAGCTTAACATTTACTGTGATAAACTTTTAGTTGAGAGTAAAATTCCTTTAAACATTTTCCATCTTTGCTTTCTTTTCTCCAGTTCCATGCCAAAACACAATCATCCAGGCCATATCTTATCTTTTCCTGCACGGTATCCAATTGACTTTTTATAGCCAGAAAATCTCTGAATGCAAAGCACGACCTTGGCTACTAGCTTCCCCTGGCATTAGTTTGAAAGTTATTTATAACTTTAAAATTAGCGTGGAAGCCTACATTTCTCATCATAACTAGTCAAAACATTCCCGTTTTATAAAATAGTGTGAACTTCTTTAATTCAGAAGGAAACTCCACATTTTAAACCTACAATATATAAAACACAGAAACTCAATGCAGAAACAAGAATGCCCTGAAGTCAAGCTCTTCTCTTTACAAACTTGACTCTTACCTTTCTGTTGCTTCCTATAAAGTAAAAGTCTTAAAATTCAGCTTTTGTAGGGAATTTTCCAAAAAGAGCTTTGGGGGGAAGAAAGACTTCTTGATAGTCACAGAGTTACAGAGTACCAAATCAAGAGGCAGTGACAGTGGGGCAGTCACTTTAGCTGAGCGTTGTTCCACAGGATAAGAAAGAAAGGGGAGGTTACAAGCCAGGGTGGGTGGTATCTAATCCTGAACCACTAGTCACTGACCTCACTGACAACTTGTTACTGAAAATACTTCGTTGAAAAAGGCCAGACGCATACTTTGCCTAGAGACCTACGAACATAGCTGTTAGGAAGCTCTGAATCAGTTAGATTTACATTTCTCTAGTCTCTTCCCAAAATACAGATCTCTCATATCTAATTAAAGCACCGAAGGCTGAAACTATTGAAAGTGAAAAATCATAAAGCAGGGATCCCAGGAGTCCAGGCAATCCTCAAATCAAAAGATCAAGTGTGTAAAATTCAGTGTTTTCAGAACCATAGAGATGATGCCATTAAGACCATAAGACCAAATGTCAAATCTGAGATGTCACATCTGAGATAGTTTTCTTCTGTCTCGTATCTTTTGCCTGTCTCATACCATTGCACCATTACACTCTCTGCTTCTATTATACAAGGAACCACATAATTATCAGTAAAATATTTAAACTCCATAAGTGGAAACATTATAAAAACTAAGCAACCAAAAAACAATCTTCTCCACCAAAATTTATTTTCCCTCTGTGGCTATTCTTTCTTTTATCTCCTCTTCCCTGTTGTTGATACCCTTCCCTCAATATCTTAATATTCACTAGAACAATTTCACATATCCTTGTCTTATTCTTTATCCTTTTTTCAATCCTTGACTTGATATTTGAGTTCATATGGCATTTCCTTAAGACATCACTTTTCTGCCTTTCTTCTAATAGTTTCTAAAACAAGAGGTAGTAACTGCCCCTAAATAGAACTACTTATTTGAGTTTTGGCAGTTCAGTCTTAAAAGACTCGATTCAAAATAAAAGAAAGCATTTATTTATTAGCTCTACAGACACTCTTAGAACAAACATCAGGAAGCCAAAAGGAAAGGCAGGGTTTAAGGACTGTCAGAATCAAATACAGAAGGAATTTCATCTTATATGAACCGGGAAAGCTTGCAAAATAACTATATTTTTATGCAGCTTCCTTTACAATGTGTGTACTTGACATTACATTTATCTAAAGATTCTTAGTTGCTAACATATTGTCCTTCTCGGATTTTTTTAAAAGCAGCTTTTTCCCCCTGGGGAATCTAGGAATAGCCTCTTTTCACAGTGAAAACAAAGAGTAAGTTTTATGTCTCTCAATCCATCTTTTCTTGAATAAAGAAATCACTTGACACTTGCAAAATAGCAGGTTTTGTTTTAGATCCTTAATAATGAATGTTTTCCAAACTGGGACTGCTGAACTGAGCCCAAGACAAGATATCCAAAATCTGTTATAAGTTAGCCTGCCCCACTGTAAAACCACAAGAAATTACTACCTGATCTGTACCTCTTCTTTCCATCTGCAAAATGGAGATGAAAACTCATTCTTTCTATCAACTTTTCAGATATGTGAATTAAATGGATAAAATCTGAAATTCTTCAAATTATGTTGAGCTTTTCAGAGATGCAATATAGATAAAGCCTTACTTGATGTTATCAAAACAATTAAATATTATAAGTATTTAAAATTACTTTTAAAGAGCTTTGTGGATGTTTGTTTTGTTTAGTTTTTTCTTGATTCCCTCATAAAAATGTCTACAGCCTCCAAAACTGGCTTTGGCTGGAGTATTTCCGAGAACAGCCACAAGAGGTCCTCTCCTAGCAATTCAGATCACGTTGGATTTGTTGAGCAGGGGCTCCCATGGTCCTCTGTATTTATTTCAGTTTGCTGACAGAAAACACAGATCACCTATGTCAAATTTCCATAGCTAACTATGGGGTAACAAACAAAACCAGAGAACTCTGGCTTTCTCTATGTGTTTGCTAAAGCATGCTGAACACTAAATAGTTTCTGTAAACTACACAGCCGCTGTATTTTGCATCCTGGCCCCCTTCCACATTTTCTCAGTAATTCCTTCTTGTCACCTTGCCCAGTCTTGTTCAGTATTTATTCTCTTTCCCTATTTACTTGCTTCCTTTATTTAAACTTTGCAAAACGTTAAAATTTTGACTGACATTTGGCATGCAAACAAAGGTTAAAAGTAAAAGTGCTGGGGAAAAAAGAAAGAGGAAAAATAAAGAAGGGCCATTAGTAGTAATCCTCCCAAGGTAATCAAAAGTGTGTATCTGGTTCTAGGTATTAGGGCTGGCCCTAAACAAAGTCATTCAACTCCATGTACTGAGAATTCCCTTATGTGGAATCCTGTGTAGGAAGCAGCTAGATTACAGACAAAGAACTGAAGACTCCTAAATAAATAAACAAACAAATAAATAAATAAATCTATCCTATCAGTACCCCCTCTTGATAAGTCACCTAAGTACATTCATCTTTTTTTAATCATTCTTTTTTATATAATTATTTAATTTTATTTATTCATTCATTTATTTTAATTTGACCAGAGAGAGACAAAGAGAGAGAAAGAGTGAGAAAGCAAGCTGTCAGGTCCGGGACTCAAACCATAGTCAGCCATGTGGGAGTGTCCAACACCTTAACCACCACACTACTTGCTGGTCCCAATCAGCTTTTTTAATAATTATTTTATTTAACTTTATTTATTTTAATTTTTTGCCAGTGAGGGATGGAGCGAGAGAGAGAGAGAAAGTGAGAAAGGAAGACACTAAATCCAGGACTGCAGTCAATCATTTTGGAGTCCAGTGTCCTTAACCACCATGCCAGTTGCCAGCCCCACAATCAGTTCTTTAATCATAATGGAATGCAGTTTCTTTTTATCATTAAAGTTCCCTAAAGAATGAAAACAGTTTTGGGGACCAGCAGGTGATGTGGTGGTTAAGTGCCCTAGACACTCCCACATGGCCCACCACGGTTCAAGTCCCTAGACCTGGCGGCTTGCTTTCTCACTTTCTCTCTCTCTGTCTGTGTCTATTTCTGGTCAAATTAAAATAAATGAAAGAATAGATAAAATAACATAAATAATTTTTAAATAAAAAGAAAAAGAAAAGAAAACAATTTTTGCATGAACCATTAAGTCCATTTTATTCTGTAAATGGTACCTTAAAATATTGACAATTTCAGGTTGAAGATTTTTTTAAAATACATAATTTTCTAAACAACTATAACACGTTTTTAAGACAAAATTAAAAGCTAGGAAAAATTCATGTTTGTGATAACTAAAATTATTATACTCAAAAAATATGTGATAAATAGCTCTGGCACTTTGTCAAGTGTTTCAGATGAATCTAAATAAATCTGCTCCTGCTTCAAAAGTCTTACACAGTTACATAAAGGTATTCCTCACTCTCCTTTCCCACATACCCTATTATTTGCTGCTAACTAACTCTCCTGCCTCCTTGAAGAAAACAGAAGACATCCAGGGAAATGTCCCGCATCTTCCATGTCAAGTCTACAAAACCTCCAGCTGTTCCCCATGTTCTCTACCTTCCTTCCTATTATTTTTACAAGTAACTTGCTCCTATCAAAGGCTAATCTCTCCTCTTCTGCTCTTAATCCCTTCTTCTCCCACCTTCTCAAGACTGCTCCTTCATTATCACCTCAACTACTACATTATCACCCCTTTTGTAAAGATCAAAGCAAAAAATATCCTATAAGATATCTACCTGGAAAATATCAAACAAACAAAAGCATGACCTTTACCCTACAGCTTTTTTCCAGCTGCTACTCCATTCTCTGCTATCTTCATTATAATACTTCGTAATGAGCCGCCTATCAACCCCACATTTTTACCTCTCATTTACTCTACAACCCATTTTCTATCCCATTCAGCACCATTTTCAAGTCTACTAACAACCTCCATGTGGCCAAGTCCATATAATCATTTTGGGGGATAGTCCATCAAATTCTCTGGCTTTAAATGGAATCTGTAATGAGATAGTTGAATGGGACTTTTTCTGTTACCCATATTAGCAACAAAGACTCAAAATGAAAGAAAAATAGCCCAGCCCAATGGCTCCTGAGGCAGCAAACTGAAACTGTGGTGCTGGAAGGCACATGGCCAGCCACCAGTTCTGTTCACCCTGGGACACACCAGGTGCCTATGTGAGTGCCCAAGATCCTGAAGAACTGGAGAGCTAGATAAAAGGGAGTGCAGTATGACATGATATGACCCTGTCAAGGGTGCGCGCTCTCTCTCTCTCTCTCTCTCTGCTCTCTCTCCTCTCTCTCTTCTCTCTCTCAATGCAACAGAGCAAACTGAAATGCATGATTGAAAAAAAAAAAAAAAAAAAAAAACTAGTTCACAATAAGACCCATTGCTAATGATTCTCAAATTTGTACTCCAATCCAGACTTCCCTTGTGAGACAGAGGCAAACATCCAACTGCCTTCTCTATTAATATGCATTTCAAATTTCATGCATGCATGTCCCCCAAAAAACCCTCTTGATTTTGCCTCTCAAACTTATTTCTCTGTAATTCATATCCCGGTAATTGGCCCCACTTCTTAAACCAAAATCTAGGACTAACCTTCATTTATTCTTTTCCCTTATTGCCATCAAGAATTCCCAATGATTCCCTCAAAATTAACTTTTAATATGTCCATTTGTCCCTTTCCCCTCTGCCCCAACTATTCTGACATTTGCAATCCTTTCCCTACATGGTAATACATTTTCTACATAGCTTCTAAGTGATATTTCAGAATAGAACTTAGCTCATGCTATTCTGTTTGAAATCATCTAGAGGCTTCCTGTTTCTTATCATAAAAAATCCCAATTCTTTACCAAATCTACAAGGCCCTGAATGATCCAGCTCCTGTCAGCCTCTCCCATCTCCACTCACAGCACTCTCCCTACTAATTCATTGACTCCAATTATACTCTGTTCATAAAATACCCAACTGTGTGATTACACTTGCTATTCCTTTGTCTGAAACCATTTGCTTCCAGCTATTTACATGTCTGCCTCATTGTTTTCCTTAATATAACCTTTCCCCTTCTCAGAAAGGTACTTCCTGATTACTTTTTCTCACTGCTCCCAATCACTCATTTGTTTATTTGTCTTCACCACTGGAATAAAAGCAGTAGCAGTGTCCATAACTGCATGGCACATGCAAATTAACTACAGTGCAAGGGAAGGCAGAGAGCTCCAGGAGGAAGGGATAATTGAGGAAATTTTCCTGGTGGAAGTTATATTTGCCTTCATATACAAATGAAAGATGTCAGTATCAAAAGAGAAAGGGGTTCTATTAGTTTTATTTCTCAAATATCCTTCAAATTCATCACCTTATCTCCATCTTTATGGCTACTACCCTGGTACCATCTACAGTTACAGCTCACATGTTGTCTTTATGTATTATATTTCTCTCCCTTCATTTTACTGTGTATAAACCCAAATATAGCATTTAGATGCTAGTTAGGATGTATTTAGTTCTAAAATTTTAAATATCAATTTAACTACTTCTAAACAAATTACTAAAGTTGAAGGTTTTCCATTATTAAGTTATTGCCTTGGTGATAACAGAAGGGCTAAAATGAATGGTTTTTCTCATTAATTTTTCTCATTTAATTTTCTCAGGGTGCCATGCTTCAACTTTGACAGTCCATCTTGCTATTAGTCAATAACCTTAACAAGCACAGTAATTATAGTCAATCATGTCTGCTTTAGTTCATTGATTACTTTATTTCTTTTTCAACTTGTTAATGAAAATTCCCAGCACAAACCTTCTAGGTGACATTTCTTTTATTAATTAACCACCAGTTCAGTCCCTTGAATATATTAGTAAACCAGAGTATGTTGTATTGATGGTTCTAAAAACAACTTGCCCCTGCAGCTTTGAACATCATAATCATTTTCAGAGATATAAAACACCTATCAGTAGAATAAAATTGACATTTATTATCATTGACCGTATTTCAAAACAAAAATTTTTGAGAGATTTTTGTGATAGGGCATGTATGCTCACCAGAGAGACAGAGAGAGAGAGAGCAACAGAAGGCAAGAAATCACCTCCCAGAGGGAATGATGGTCCCACCATAATCTCTTCTTCTCCATTCTCCTCTCAGAATTTTGGGAACACATGCACACACACGTGGCATGAGTTTCAGGTCATCAGACCTGAACCGTGGTTGACCATGTGGGAGTCCAATGCCTTAACCACCATGCCAACTGCTGGCACCTTAGTTCAAATTATTTAATCAAGGATATATATATATATATATATATATATATATATATATATATATATTTGGAGAGGTTTTTGCTATAGGGCGTGTGCGCTCGCCTGAAAGACAGAGACAGACAGACAAAAAGTGAGAAGTCACCCCCCAGGGGGGATGGCCATACCGCAATCCCTTCTCCTCCATTCTCCTCTCAGGATCTTGGGCACACACGCACACACGCCCAGCGTGAGTTTAAGCCACCGGGTCCTGGACTCAAACCGCAGTCAACTACATGGGAATCCAGTGACATAGCCATTACGCTAACTGCTGGTCCCAATCAAGGATATATCATACTACTTCTAAAGAATTGACATACTTGGGACTGGCAGGTGGTGTGTTGGTTAAGTGTGCTGGACTCCCACATGGCCTGACTGAGGTTCAAGTCCCAGACTTGGCAGCTTGCTCTCTCTCTCTCTCTCTCTCTTGCTCTGTCCCTCTGTGGTCAAATCAAAATAAATAAATAAAGTTAAATAAAATAAATCTTTAAAAAATTAACATACTTAATTTTTAATTAATACTGCTTTTAAAATATTAAAGAAATTGTTCTTTGTGATTCTAACCTCAAAAGTCCTGTCTCTTTGTTCTGAGAAAATGAATACAGTGGATTTTCTAGTTATGCAAATGAAAAGCAAGTCTTACCTAAACATAGTAAAGGAGATGACTACAGTTGTTTTTGTTTTCGTTTTCATACAGAGAAATGCAGTGACCTATATCTCTGCAGAGTTTTGTTTCTTAAAGAGAACACAACCTGAATGGATTACTGAAATCCCAAACATGGTGTTAAAAAGATTCAGATTTCTAAGAAAGTTATTGAAGACAGGTATAGCAATTGCCTGGAGGAGAGAAGGAAGTAGGCAGCACCCCAGGATCAGACCAAATCCTGTGAGTGAGAGAATGAGATTTCTTCTGAAGAGAACAGATATCCCCACTGTTGTTTATTCTAGAGAATACATTGATTTTAGGACAAGAATGACAAGTGATAGCCAGACTTTGAGCCAAAATGAAGGGAAAGCCCCTTTTCTCTCTGAAGTCCCATGCTTTGGGAGACCAGACTCCAAGAAGAGGCAAGTTAGAGGGTATTCCCCAGTGAAAAGCATGTCCGTAATAGTAGCAGAAACAAGTTAGAGGAACACATTTCAAGGATGCTTTGAAAATGACCCAGAACTAGAACAATAGAGTTATTACTCTAAATAAATTATTATCTATTGTGCCTTTTCTTTATCCTATCTCTTTCTGTAAACTCTGGTTAAAATTCTTTGCTTTGGAAAATTAAGGAAAGGGCCTGAGTCCTGGCTGCAAGGCAACAGTGACCTGGAGAACAGGAGCAAACTCAGCAGTGCAGCAGCAGGACAAGGTGTCCAAGGAGAAAAACACCACTTACCTCTTCAGGAGCACACTTTGGGGATGACTCAGAAATAGCCAGGAAACACTTTAAGGAACTTATGTCTAGCACTAAAACAACAGAAGCTATTGGAATCCACAGATTGAGACCACAACATGTGACCTTATTTCATAAACAAGATGCTGTTCCTCAGGCTTAGTTAAGTTATACATAGTTTTACATAGTTAAGTCTTCAGTGAATAGTAGCTATTTTTAGTTATGTTAACTATTTAGTAAATGGTATATAGTGCATAAGGCATTTTAGTCAGACTCCTCCTCAATTTTAGCAGTCAGCAGGTGCAAGAAAGAAAAGGAATCAAAGACCAAAAAAGAGGCCAAGCAAGAATAAAGCCATGAGAACTGAACAACGATAGGGCTGAACGCCTCCCCCAAAAGACCTGCATAGAACTATTCAGAGGCCTGAGGGGCAGAGGGATATGGTAAACCTGTTATAATGCCCAAGAACCAACAACCTAGGAGCAGGGCGCTGCGGAAGGAATCTCCTCCAGAAGTGTTACTCTGCGTTAGGTTGTGGTGATGCCCTATTTCACATGTTTCTTCTGGAAACTTGCAAGAATTAGGCAGGGTCTAAGAGCCCTAGCCAAGTGCATTGGGCAGAAGCCTAGTCAACTAATGAAACAATGATGGAGAGTTATAGCAGAAGCTGGATTCAAAGAACATAAGAGTGAAAAAGTTTGGGGTAGGCATTCTTTACATAATACAGGTATAGTCCTTCCCAAGTAATCAATGCAAATATTGGGTCGTCAGAAAAGTCATGACATATTTTTCTATGTTTATCTACGTAAAAATGCATCTACTATATTATCTTTTATAAAACACATAATAGGTTTCCTGTTTGGGGATTTGGGGTTTTGTTTTTCTAAGGTTTTTGCCATAGGGCATGTACGCTTTCTGGAGAGAGACAGAGGGAAAGTGAGAAATCACCCGCTATGGGAGATAGCCATACCACAATTCTTTCTTCTCCATTCTCCTAATCAGATTTTGGCCATGCACACACATGTGCCCAGTGTGATTTTCAAGCCTGCAGGTTCGGGACTCAAACTGCAGTTCATCATGTGGAAGTCCAGAGCCTTAACCACTATGCTACCTGCTGGCCCCAAATAAAAGGTTTTAGTATGACTTCACAGCTTCATAAATTAAGTTTATATTTTCAGATGTCTAATATTCATTAAATGAATTAACTTATTTGCTCACATATTGTAAGCATTGATGAACCTGATTGGAGCCCTTTCTCTGGGTTCCTTATGACAAAGAAATACTGCATAACTCGGAATTTTACTTATAAAGGAAGACAGAGAAAGGAGAATAACAATTACAGCTGGCCCCAAAATTCTTTCACTTCTCTGATAAGCAATTTAACAAGACCATGATCCTAAGTAGCTTCACGGTGAATAAGTGCTTTTTGAGACCCCTAATAAACCAAGTTTCTCTTATATCAGATGCTTCTGGTGTCCTGCTCACACCTGTTTAGCCTCACCTCTGATTCTAGTCATGACTGTGGAGGACAGTTTCTAGCAAGCTAAAAGTCCCTCTCCTGGCCAGTTGTCTGTCACAAACTAACACAAGGAGCTTGGTCAGTATGTGCATCTCCATAGAAATTCAGAGACGTGAATGCTTAGGATTAACTCACAACCAATGGGGACAAGTTGCTGGTAGAAAATATTCCTTTTTCTAGTTGACCCATAGGTAGAAAACTCGGAGGATAGTCTACAAAATTCTCAAAAGACAAATATTAACTTATATGTTGCTTTTATATAGTAAGTTCTTCCTTCAAATATGCTCTAAGAAGAGAGTATTATTTCTTCCAGTATTATCATTTGTCACACATCAGAGTCCCCTGCCTACATAAAAAAAAAAAAAAAAAAAAAAACAGAACAATTAGTACTATATTAGATCCTAGACAACCAAGAGAGAGAATAAAGAGAAGGAGAGCAATTATAAAGAGAATGGGAGATTGGGAACCAGCAGTTAGTGTAATGGCTATGTCGCTGGACTCCCACGTAGTCGACCGCGGTTCGCGTCTCGGACCCGGTGGCTTACAACTCACGCCGGGCGCGTGTGCGTGCGTGCACAAGATCCCGAGAGGAGAATGGAGGAGAAGGGATTGCGGCGTGACCATCCCCCCTGGGGGGTGATTTCTCGCTTTCTGTCTCTATGTCTCTCTCTGTCTGTCTGGCGAGCGCACCCGCCCTATAGCGAAAAACCTCTCCAAAAAAAAAAAAAAAAAAAGAATGGGAGAAAGAGAGAAGAGCTCACTTTAAAACCTGTGCTCTAAATGTTAGAGATTGGTTTTAAGAAATGCAAAAGGCTCAAGAAGGTTCAATCCTACTGCAGGCCATCCCTAATCCTCCAAAATCTTTAAGTATTTAAGTCTTGTAATAGATATACACAACGTACCTTATTCGACAGTGAATAGAGTCATTTTTAGAAACTCCCAAGTAAGTAGAACAACTTTCAGAAACCCCCTAAAATAACTCTTCTAATTCCCTTTTTCTTTTTTTTTTTTTTTGGAGAGGTTTTCGCTATAGGGCGCGTGTGCTCGCCAGACAGAGACAGAGAGACAGAAAGCGAGAAATCACCCCCCAGGGGGTATAGTCACACCGCAATCCCTTCTCCTCCATTCTCCTCTTGGGATCTTGAGCACACACGCACACGCACGCGGCGTGAGTTTTAAGCCGCCGGGTCCGGGAAGCGAACCGCGGTCAACTATGTGGGAGTCCAGCGACATAGCCATTACACTAACTGCTGGTTCCCTCTTCTAATTCCTTTTTGACCTCAGGAAGAGAATCATACTTAACTATTCCTTCTCCACACCTTCCCAATTATCACTAAATCCTAATGATTCTACCTCAGTAGAGCTTTAGAGTTTCTTCCTATGTACATTCTACATTTCTCATTAAATTCATTCCAATTTATTTTCTGTTTTGTTACTATTACAAATTT
Source organism: Tupaia tana (assembly GCA_026018925.1). NCBI lineage: Eukaryota > Metazoa > Chordata > Mammalia > Scandentia > Tupaiidae > Tupaia > Tupaia tana. The sequence continues at coordinate 58,268,092 of JAKSZU010000010.1, read as the reverse complement.
GATGTTAATCTTTCTTCTTTCTACTCTCAGGTAAGAGAAAATTGAGTGAATTACATTAGTTTATGTCAGTTATCACTGTTGATCTGTATAAGATCTTCTCGTTACTTTAATTATTCTTTTATACCTTGAGCCCTCTCTTGCCCCCCACCCCTCAGAAGCAGCCATTCTAATATTCCTGAAATGTATCTTTGGATCTGAATCACTTGTTCTGGAAAAATGTGTACTCTTGTGTGCATACATTCTTAATTTACATTAAGTCATATTTGGGTTATACATCTCAGTTTCATTTTTTTCACTCAGCACCATGATTTGAAGAACCATTCATGTCCATCCACTTAAGATGCATTTCACTTCTAATTATGGTATAATCTCCATGTTAGGTATCAACCATGTTTAACCTAACCTCTAGTGACAGACATCTAAATCATCTCCCATTCTCCTACCATAAAAATACTCTGCAATAAACATCCTTATAGTAATAGGATAATGTTATTTACCATAACAAACAAACCCGAATTTCAGTGTTTAACAATGTAGATTTATTTTTTGTTCATACACATAACAGTCCAGTGCAGGTGTTCCTGGTAGATTGATATCTTTGTTCTATGCGGTGATACAGAGAGAATGGGTCATTTGCCCAAGGTCACACAAAGAATAATTGGCACAGCTAAAATTAAAATCTAAGTCGTCTCCTTGTAGAGTCTGTGTTTTTAATCACTCTGCTTATGTGTGTCCCTTGTATGGACCTGTGTAAGAATTTTTATTGTTTTCTTTAGGACATATTAAGATCACATATTGTGCTAGATATTAAACTATTGTCTCTCAGCTCCAAACATGCTTCCCCATTCTTTGCTTTGTGATGCTGGAGCTGGAACTCAGCAAACTACTCTCTTTTGCCAGTTAGTTTCTCCTGTTACTTTCTTCCAAGTCACTAGAAGGCAGAAGAATAAATTAATTTCTCCTTTCTTTTTCCTTGCTACTCAGGTCAGCTCAGCCCAGCAATGGCTGTTCATCCCACAAGCAGCAGCTATTTCAGCATGCCCTCATCCTGACAGTTCCTTCTCCTCAGACATTTGGAACCCAGCTCCATTGGGTCCTTCTACTCTTGAGGTTCCAAGATCCCCAGCCTCCTCCCTTCTTTTCCCCAAGGGTGATAGCTGTTTCTTATGTTCCTTCTGCTTTCCTGTTTTTCAATCCTCCAACACCTATTAAGTCAAATTCCTAATACTGAATTATTTTTATTGAACCAATTAATATAATTCCTGATTTCTTGACTCTGACTAATATATACTTAGGCCATTTTCATTTTGTTACATTATATTCATCACTAATATTGAATCAGAAAATCCTGAACCATTGCTAATAGTGGAAATACAATGCCTATGAACCTCTGGATAAATTTCTGTCAACCAATCAATACATAAACTTGTTTTATGTGTGTTTCTGCTTAAAAACACCTTATTTAGTATATATTGTTAATTCGTTAATATTGAACTCACACCCAATAGCACTATAATTCATGTCTGAACTAGGCTTATTTAACACAAGTACTTTCTCCATAAGGTCCTTATGCTTAAGAGCTACACTTGGCCTTATTTTCCCCCACAGAGTACGTACACTCACCACAGAGAGACACAGAGAAAGAGAAAGTGAGAAATCACCTCCTAGGGGAAATGACCATACTGCAATCCCTTTTCCTCCATTTTCCTCTTTGGATTTTGGACACTCATGTACACACACATGCACAGCATGTTTACCAAGCCTCAAGTCCAAGACTCAAACCACACAATACGCCATGTGAGATCCAGTGCCTTAACCACCACTCCACCTGCTGGCCCTATAATTGGCCATTTTAATGGTGAAATCAACATTAAAAAGCCCAAAAATGTAAAAAACAAACAAACAAAAAGCACTAACTGGATCATAAAAAGAACACGAAACAAGACAGCATGGCTTTGTTCAACCAACTCAATGGGCAACTCAAATTTTTTCACCACTCTGTATATGTCAATGAATGACTTCGAAAGTGCTACAAGTATTGATTTGGGACCTATAAGTGAATTTTAGCAAGGGGACAAATTTGCAAATACTGAGAATACCAAATATAAAAATAATAAAGGTCAACTATATACATGGCCTATCTCCAAAATCTCTAAACTATTTTATTGGCCTATGTGTAATATTAAGGCTTTTATTTATTTATTTTTGGTTAAGTGTTTTCCCATAGGGCACATGCACTCACCTGAGAGGAAAAAAAAGAAGGAAAGTGAGAAATCAACCCCCCCCCCAAGGGGGATGACCAAGCCACAATCCCTTCTCCTCTTGGTATTATGGGCATGCATGCACATGCACCTGGCGTGATTATCACACTTCTGGGCTAAGGATGTCAACCATAGACAGCCATGTGGGAGTCTACCACTTTAACCCCCATGCTACCTGCTGGTCCCAATAGTAAGGTTTTTCTTTTTAAAGAAAAATTTTATTTATTTTTTATTTTTATAGAGTACACATGCTCACCAGAAAGAGAGAGAAAGTGAGAAACAAGCCACCATGTCTGAGACTGGAACTGCAGTTACCGATGGGGAAGTCCAGCACCTTAACCACCATGCCACCTGCTGGCCCCAAGTAAGCCTTTTTAATATCTGATATAAGTCTGTTCCCCTTTGCTCTTCTTTTTTAAGGTTGACTTAGCTAGTCTTGTGTCTTTTTTAATTCCACATACATTTTAGAAAAAGTTTATTGGACTCCTCAAAACCAACTGTAATCTTAATTGGAATTACAATTAATTTATACATTAATTAAGGGAAAATTTGCATGGCCAACTATACAGTTTGAGTCCTGTGCTCTGGCCAGAGCTCTCCCTTACTGGTAACCTACACCCATAGATGGGCCAACAGGTCACAGTGGCAAGTAAGCTATTCCAAGTACTCACCATTCTTGTGACCCTACCCCTCCACCCCTCCCATGTAAATCTCCCGTGTCTCCTCGGTGGGGAGTGAAACACCACTGGCTTCAGATCCCTAGGCACTCTTTTTCTCAATAAACTTTCCTTTTTTCTTGAAAAAAAGGAAGATAAAGAAAAACACACTGGGCACTTGTTCATGCATGTCCAAAGTCCTGAGAGGAAAATGAAGAACGGACTGCAACATGACCATCCTCCCCAGGGGTGATTTCTCACTTTTCCTCTATATCTCTGACTCTCTATCTCTCTCCAGCAAGCGCACACGCCCTATATCAAAAACTTAAAAAAAAAAAAAAAAAAAAAAAAAAACAGAATCTCAGAAACTAAAGGAAGTGGCTCAAGAGTAAAACATTAATGGCACCTCTAATTTTAATAGTTAATATTTACTGAGAATTCAGAATTTATTACATCAGACACTATGCTAGCACTTTAGGTTTAATGTCACATTAACACATATAAGTTATAATTTAGATATAATGTAAGGACCACACCTAAAAATTAGATACTATGGGTCTCTTGCTGCAGCTTCACGAGTGGGAGTACCAGGAGTCAGGCTCTGAGCGAGACACCGCGGACCGTTTCAAGAAAATGGCAGACAAACCCGACATGGGGAAATTACCACCTTCGATAAGGCCAAGTTGAAGAAGATGGAGATGCAGGAGAAGAACACCCTGCCGACCAAATAGACCACTGAGCAGAAGAAGCGGAGTGAAATTTCCTAAGTGCCTGGAGGATTCCCTGCCCTGTCATCTTCGAGCCCCCAGTCGTGACGTGGAGGAAGAGCCACCTGCAAGATGGACACGAGCCACAAGCTGCACTGTGAACCCCCCAGGCACTCCACACCGATGTCATCAGCCTGTGGGTCTTTGAGGGGACTCCTAAATTCTCCAGTGTGCCCTGGGGTATTATAGAAAATTATTTGTATGATTAACGAAAATAAAACATACCTCATGGCAATAAATAAATAAATAAATAAATTAGATACTATGCCTCCCTGACACACACATTTTACAGAGGAGAAAACCTAAGGTCAAAGCAGTTATTTGCCAAAGATACACAGCTAATAGCAAAGAGGCAGTTTATCTGACTCCAAAGGCCCTCTGTTAACTAAGCTCGAATAAGCAGGTGCCTCTACACTGAGATTAAAGGTGAGGAAAAACTAATTGGTCTCCCAAATATCTTCTTCAATGGCTTAACAAAGTCTAGCAAATGTCTGCCTTCACAGTCTTCAACAGACGACCTGAGAAGGTCTATAAAAATAGTGAAATGACTGGGGTCAGCAGGTGGCATGGTGGTTAAGGGCACTGGACTCCCACTGGTTGACCATGATTCAAGTCCCAGACCTGCCAGCTTGCTTTCTCACTTTCCTTCTCTCTCTCGCTCTGTCCCTCTCTGGTCAAATTTTTTAAAATAATCAAATAAGTAAATAAAGTTAAATAAAATAATTCTTTATTTAACTAAAAAAAAAATAGTTAAAAAACTAAAAAAGACTAGACCCGTGAATGAAACACTGAGCATTCAATGGCCAAAACTAAAGAGATAGGAAGTATATAAAGGAAGTATCAAAAGGAAAAGATATTAAATAAAAAATATAAATAATAATAAATTATTATAATAATTATCATTATATTGTATTTATATTTTTAAATATTTTACAGTAAATTATTATATTTATATTATATAAGTTAACTTAGCTAATAAATTAACATTTTTTAACACCCACTATTGCCTACCTTACCTTTTTTTTTTTTTCAGAGAGAGAATTTTGCTAGGGCATATGTGCTCACCCAAGAGACAGAGAGACAAAGCGAGAAATCACCCCCCAGGGGGGGTGGCCACACTGCAATCCTTTCTCCTTCATTTTCCTCTTGGGATTGTAGGCACACACACACACACACACACACACACACACACACATAAGCACATGCTTAGTTTAAAACCACTGAGTCCAGGACTCGAACCGCAGTTGACTATGAGGGAGTCCAGCAACGTAACCATTACACCATCTGCTGGGCCCACCTGCCTTACCATTTTACTAAATTTGCCTAGGCCTCTTTAGCAATGTGAAATTTTAGTAAGTATATACTAGAATAACATGGTAACAAAAGACTCATTCATTTTTCCTACTAAAAAGATAACCCTCCATACTATAAATGCAAAAAATAAGAATGAAATTATGAACTATTAAGCAGCCTTTAAATATCATGTTTACAACATATTTTTAATGATGTGGACAATGTTTATTCCATACTGTTAAGTCTGAAAAGGACAATATTTTAAATTGCATAGATATTTTAAAAATCTATAGAAATATGGATGGAAAAGAAGTTGGAAGGAAATACCAAGAGATACTATCATTTTCATCTTTACATCAGGATTTCTAGGCCAGGCTTAATTATTTTTCAAATGCAATTGCAGCAAAAACATAGAAGGGCACTCTATTACTATGTAATAAAGTGATTCTCAATCGTGAGCCTAGGTCATGCATCAGACTCACCTGGAGGGCTTGTTAAAACAGATTGCTGGACCCAGCCAGTGGTGCAAGCAGTAGGGCCCCACTACATGAAGCTGATATCCTATGGGTGGCCTGGGTTCAGCTCCCAGACCTACCTAAACAGACCAAGTACGATGGTGTACACCTGTGATCCAGACACGCAGAATGCATGACATGGAACGACTGTCAAAAAATACCTCTCTTGGGACCAGCAATTGGTGTAATGGCTATGTCGCTAGACTTCCACGTAGTCGACCACGAATCGAGTCTCAGACCCAGTGGCTTAAACTCATGCCGGGCATGTGTGCATGCATGCCCAAGATCCTGAGAGGAGAATGGAGGAGAAGGGATTGTGGCGTGGCCATCCTCCCTGGGGGGTGATTTCTCTCTTTCTGTCTCTCTGTCTTTCTGGCGAGTGCACGCACCCTATAGCAAAAACCTCTCAAAAAAAAAAAAAAAAAAAAAAAAAAAAAAAAAAGGGAAGAAGAAAAAACCTCTCTCTTAGGGCCAGCAGGTGGCATGGGCCCTGAACTCCCACATGGCAAACCATGGTTTGAGTTCTGAACCTGGCAGCTTGCTTTTCTCTCTCTCTCTCTCTCTCTCTCTCTCTCTCTCTCTCTCTCTCTCTCTCTCTCACACACACACACTGTCCCTCTCTGCTCAAATCAAGATAAATAAATGAGTGAATAAATAAATAAATAAATAAATAAATAAATAAATAAATAAATAAATAAATAAAACCTCTCTCTTAACTCAACCAAACACTATTAAATAAGTTAAAACACTATTATCTGCAGGCTGGGACTACATGAGAGAACTGAGTTTGTCTTCCAGTCCAACCTTTATAAAAGCTAGGTGTGGTTGGGGCTGACAGGTGGTGTGGTGGTTAAGGACACTGGACTCCCACATGGCCAACCGCAGTTTGAGTCCCAGACCTGGCGGCTTTCTCTCTCTCTCTCTCTCTCTCTCTCTCTCTCTCTCTCTCTCTCTCTCCCTAGTCAAATTAAAATAAATAAAGTTAAATAAAATAATTCTTTAAAAAAAAAAAAAAAAAAAGCTAGGTGTGGTGGTATGTGCAGTGTGTGCCAGTAATCCCAGCAACTCGGAAGCTAAGAGAGAATGCAAGACAAAAGGCTTCAGGATGACCTAGGTAACATAGTGAGACCCAGAAATTTTTTTATTCTGATCCCTCTCTCTCTCTCTCTCTCTCTCTTTCTGCTATACGGTGCTGTAACCACCAGCTACAAGTGGCTACTGAGCACTTAAAGTGTGTCTAATCCCAATTGAGATGTGCTATAAGCAAAAATGCACATCAATTTTGCCTATGTTACTAAAAAGAAAACTGTAAAATACTTCACTAATAATATATGTATCTTGATTACATGTTGAATTTTTTTTGATATGTTAGGGTAAATATACTACCTAGGTTAATTTTTTTAAAACACATATATATGTGGTCAGCAAATGGCATAGTGATTAAGACACTGGACTCCCACTGTCAACCACAGTTTGAGAACCAGACCCAGCAGCTTGATACTCATGCCAGGTGCATGTCTGTGCGTGCCCAAAATCCCAAGAAGAGAATGGAGAAGGGATTGCAGTGTGGCCATGCCCCTTGGGGATAATTTCTCACTTTCTCTCTCTCTCTCTGTCTCCAGCTCTATGGCAAAAAAAAATCTTTCTCTTAAACACACACACACACACACACACACACACGTGGCTGGACAATATCCCTACAGTTTCTAACTCAATAATATAAGTTTTTTGTTTGTTTTTAATTCAACGCAGGGCACATGTGCTCACCAGAGAGAGACAAAAAGAAAGTGAAAGAGGGCAAGTAAGAGAGCACCTCCTTCCCATGAGGAATGGTAATGCCACAATCTCTTCTCCATCTCTCCCTCCTTTTGGGATTTGGGCACCCACACACACACACCAACATGTTCCCCAAGTCACTGGGACTCAAACGATAAAGTCAGCTATGTAGAATCTAGCCACCTCAACCCCCATACCACAGGTCAACCCAGAATCTGCATTTCTAACAAGTTCCCAGGTGATGCCAATGCTGCTGGTCTGGAAACAAGACTTTGAGAACCACTGATCTAAATAATGGCATTTAATTATTATGTATATATTTGTATCCATATGTTTAATTAATATGCAATCTCATTTATTGTATTTGTTTAATTTTTATTTATTATTTTGTAACTACTTTTTTATATGTAATTATTAAAAATTTCAGTTGTGTGCTAATTTATAAAACTTCATAGTTACTACATTTGTTAGGTCTACTGGTTGCTACGTGGTGTTTTACTCCACACTAAAAAAGAAAAATTTAATAGGCCATCTGTATATGTCATCGACAGAATGAAACAACAAATCTGGCCTAATTACTACTCAAAGCTAACCACAGCTGATGAGAATCTGCTTTGTAGAGTCTCCTTTGTTGCCTCCTTTTAAGTTTCCATATTATTCATTAGTCTCACTTACAAAATAAACAAAGAATTGTTAATAAGAAAATTAGAAATTTGAAGGTGGTCTAATGTTTTCAACGAGAGTTTTAATTTTTTAAATATTTAAAATTGAGCTAGGCATGTAGCCTGATGGCTAAGGGAGCTGGATCAAGGTCCAAGGTAACTTGAAAAATAAACTGGGCACAAGCGCATGCCCCAAATCCTTAAAGGATGAGAAATGGCAGAGAAGGATGGCAATGTGAACACATCTCATTGTGGATGCTTTCTTCCTCCCTCTCTTTCTCTCTCTGTGTCTCTATGTCTCTCTGTTTAGCTCACATATCCTCTGGCAATTAAAATATATACATTTAAATCTTAAAAATAATTTCAGGGAAAAAAATGCTTGAAAATGTTTAAAAGCAGGACCAGCAGGTAGTATAGAGGTTAAGGTGCTGATGGTCTGGTTGAGTCCCAGTCCCAGCAGCTTAAAAATCATGCTGGGCACATGTATATGTGTGCCCAAACCCAAGAGAAGAATGGAGGAGTAAGGACTGCAGTGTGGCCATCCACACTGGGATGATTTGTCACTTTCCTTCTCTCTCTCTCTCTCTCTCTCTCTCTGTCTCTGTCTCTCTCCAGTGAGTACATGTACCCTATGGTACAAAAACATAAAAAACATGAGACCAGCTGATGGCATCAGGATTATATCTCTGGACTCCCAAGTAGTCGACCATGGTTTGATTTGAGTCCTGAACCCAGTGGCTCAAACATGCCTGGTGCATGTTCATGTATGCCCAAAATCTCAAGAGGAGAATAGAGGAAAAAGAGATTGAAGCCTAGCCATCCTCCCCAGGGGAAGGGGGTGATTACTCACTTTCTATCTCTGTCTCTCCAGCAAGCACACATGCCCTATAGCAAACATCTCTCTAAAACAAAACAGGTACCAGAAATTACTCTCCACATAATTCCACCCATTTTAAGACCGTTCAAAGGTAAATCTCCATCACAGAATGACAATGATGATCATCCTACAGCAAGTGATAAATGGCACTCATAATGTGCTGGTGAAAAAAGAAACATTTACAGACCTATCCATTTATTTGTTAAATGAACCTTCTCCTGATGAGATTTTTCTGTTCTCTAGCTGGTATTTTCAAAGTTTTTAGCAGTACATTTCTAAATATCCCCAAACAAAAATAATACAGAAAATGCTAATCTAAATTTTTTAACACTATATCTGTCTTAATTTCTTTTTTGTTTTAATTTGTCAGAGGGCACAAGTGCTCAGGGAGAAAAAGAAAACACCTCCTAATGACACATGGCCACACTACAGTCCCTTCTCCTCCATTTCTCCACCGTTTGAGATTTGGGGCACATAAACATACACATCTATCTTGTTTTTCAAACCACCTGAAATCCCAGGCTGGGATTCGAACCATCACAGGGCTGGCCATATAGGATCCAGTTGCCTTCATCATCAGGCCACAGAGCCAGCTGAACTAATTGAATTTCTACACTGGTATATTCTAAGAACACAATAAGCAAAAAGGACATAAATATTGTGATTTTCCTGATAAGAAAAGTATAAACTGTGTACAACATAGTTCTGAGGGAACTGCATAGTTAGAATATAATTAACTGGTTACTGATATATTAAGACCAAATTTTGAAACCAAGATACAAGTTTATGTTCTAAGAAGCAATATCAATATTCATCAATCTTATCAGGGTGATGAAATGTTTTATAATTAGCTAGACAAAGTGGCTGAACAACACTATGAATGTACTAAATGCTACTAAATTATCTGCTTTAAAATAGTTAATTTTATGATTTATAGTTATGTTGATTTCACCTAAATTTTTAAAATGTAAACATAAAAACAAAAAATTAGCAAGACAATTTTCACAGCTTTCAAGTGGCTTTAAAAGTCTTACTCCTGGGACCAGCAGATGACATAATGGTTATGTTGCTGGACTCCCACATAGTCAACTAGTTCAAGTTCCAGACCCTGTGGCTTAAAACTCATACCAGGCACGTATGCGTGTGTGCCCAAAATCCCAAGAAGAGAATGAAGAAGAATGCAATCCCTCCTGGGGGATGATTTCTTGCTTTCTGTCTCTCTGTCTTTCTGGCGAGCACATACACCCTATAGCAAAAACTCTAAAAAAAAAAAAAAAAAAAAAAAAAAAAAAAAAGTCCTACTCCTGACTGTACAAAAAGGAAATATTAAAAGGAATATGTTGGGACCAGCAGGAAGCGTGGTGGTTAAGGTGCTGGACCTTCCCACATAGCCGACCATGGTTCGAGTCCTGGACCTAGTGGCTTACTTCTCTCTCTCTCTCTCTCTCTCTCTCTCTCTCTGGTCAAATTAAAATAAATGAATGAATAAATGAAATTAAATAAAATAATTATTTAAAAAAAAGGAATAAAGGAATATGTTGACTTTCTTATGCACAAACCAAGGACAAATAATCTCATTCTCAGTCTGGCCATATGGGCTAAGGTTCTCTGTAATTCTAGGAAAAACTTTGAAAATTTCTGAGTAAAACTGTACCTACACTAGGACTAAAAAGCAAACAGGTATACAATTTATTTTTTTTTAGAGAGAGATTTTTACTTAAGGGCACATACAATCTCCAGAAAGGCAGAGACAGAAAGCAAGAATCATCCCTCCGGAGGGGATGGCCATTCTGCAATCTCTTCTCCTCCATTCTCCTCTCAGTATTTGGGGCATGCACACACACGTGCCCGACATGAGTCTTAAGCCACCAGGTCTGGGACTTGAACTGTGATCGACTATGTAGGAGGCCAGCAATATAGCCATTACTTCATCTGCTGGGCCCTACAATTTACTTTTAAGATTAGACTCATATGGCTTGTATCTTTCAAAATACATATGAAGTTAAACCCTCATTGGAGGCTTTTTAAAAGAACGTTATGGCGTCTGGTTAAACTTTTTTTTTCTTAAGGTTTTTGCCACTGGGCACGGGCACTCACCAGAGAAAACAAAGAGGAAAAGTGAGAAATCACCCTCCAAGAGGGATGGCAATGCCACAATCCCTTCTCCTCCTAGGATTTTGGGCACACATGCACATGCTCCTCCACGTGACATTCAAGCCACCGGGTACGGAACTCAAACCTAGTAGGCCATGCGGGAGTCCAGAGGTATAACCACTACACCACCAGCTGGACCCTGGTTAAACTTTTTAAATCTACAGCCTTTTTCTATCCACCCACACTGTCAACCACATACAGGAATAAAGACATTTATTCTTGTGCAAAGTTTAAAAATAATTTTCCCTCTCTTGTACCCTTTCTGAGGAAGGTACTGGGGTACGTGCTCCCCATGGAAAAAGAAGACATGATCCAGGGCAGCAGAAGACATCACAGGAGAGAATTTAAGAGAGCTCCCAGGATCCCAGGTAAGTAACACGATTAACAGTGGCTGGTCCAAATTGAAGCAAAAAGAAGATTCTAGAAGGTATACCTAGATGAATAATGGGAATAAAGAAAGAGAGGAAGGGAGGGGGAGGATGTAGACAGAGAAAGGGTGGAACAGCTCATAGATTGCCTGTTACACTTGAATATAATGAGAGGTTTATAGTTCTTCCAGAGACTTTGGGGCTAAATTAGTGATAATCATAAAGAAAACTGAACAAACAAAAAAGAACACTATAATCATTAATGCCTAGGAAAACAGAACTTCTAGTAGAAAGTAAATTTAGCAATAGTATAATGTGGTATAGCTCTGAATAATAACTATATTATATATATAATTACATAATTTATAATAACAATAAACATAGTAATATAAACACTGAATACTGATTTAACCAAATATATCATTTAAAAGATATGGAAAAGGAAACAAGTGTATAAAAAAGCTGACAGCTTATATTTTGTAGTACAAATTCCAGAGATAAAATTTAAAACTAAATTCAAGAAACAGTAGTATAAAATTATTGCTTGAGAAAATGGAAGTAAATACCAGAGTAAACAACTAAATGAGGTAAAGGTATGACCAGATCCGGTGAAGTGGGCTTTTCTCTTCTCTCTCTCTCTCTCTCTCTCTCTCTCTCTCTCTCTCTCACACACACACACACTCACTCTCAATCTCACATGTGCATACGCCTGTTCTATCATGAATGGGGGGGAGATACTTAAAGGTGGTTATTGTAGCTAGAGAGTGAGACATGAGGGTAGGGAGTATGGTACAGGGAATACTGATTTTTCATGAAAAGTTTAATATTATTTTGCTTTTAAACAAGTGCTTGTATCATTAAAGAACAAGCTTAACTGAGAAAATGATGTTCATAATTTTTATATCAACTTGTATTTTAAAAACCAAATAGGAATACTACGGTATGTACAATTATTTGAATTTTTAATTAAGACATATGAGCATATAGATATTTATTCACTTAAAATCTTATTTGGGCATCTTAATGTACATAGTATTAGGAAAAAATATCAAAATTTCAAAAACAATTTTTAGTACCTTTATTCATTTTATATTCTTGATCAGTAAAAACTTTGGGTTACTAATTTTGCCCATCTGAGAAGCCACTCTAATAAATTCTAAGTATTTTTTTTTTTTTTTAGAGGTTTTTGCTATAGGGGCATGTGTGCTCACCAGAAAGAGAGAAAGACAGAGAGACAGAAAGCGAGAAATCACCCCCTGGGGGAATGGTCACATCACAATCCTTTCTCCTCCATACTCCTCTTGGGATCTTGGGCACGCACCACATATGCGCCCAGCGTGAGTTTAAGCCACTGTGTCTGGACTTGAACCACAGTTGACTACATAGGAGTCCAGTGACATAGCCATTACAGCAACTGCTGGTCCCTATTCTAAGTATTTCTGATTCTTGATATAACTTTCTTTTTTTATTTTTAATTTTATTAAAATTTTATGTGCTCACCAGAGAGACAGAGAGAATGAGAAGTGGAGAGAGAAAACACCTCCCATGGTGAATCCTTATGCTGAAATCCTTTTCCTCCATTTCCACTTCCTTTCAGGATTTTGGGCCCACATGCACATGTGCCCAATGTGTTTCTCAAACCACTGGGTCCAGGACTTGAACTGTGTGGTCAGCCATGTGCGATCCAGCTACCTTAATTGTGATGCCATAGACTGAGTCAGATATGACTATCTGATTTAAAATGCATTGTTTTAGGAAAAATGACATAACTCTTCATTTCAGAGCTCATTAGTAATAAAATATCCTTTAATCTTACTACATATTTACTTGAATAATGAGCCAACAACACAAAAAAAGGGTACTAGTTTTATAATCAAGATATTCTTTTTTTATTTTTATTGGAAGAGGTTTTTGCTATAGGGCATGTGCGCTTGCCAGACAGACAGAGAGAGACAGAGAGACAGAAAGCAAGAAATCACCCCCCAGGGTAGATGGCCACACCGCAATCCCTTCTCCTCCATTCTCCTCTCGGGATCTTGGGCATGTGCTCACACACACCCGGCTTGAGTTTTAAGCCGCCGAGTCCAGGGCATGAACCGCGATCGACTACGTGGGAGTCCAGCGACATAGCCATTACACTAACTGCTAGTCCCGTATAATCAAGATATTCTTCTAACAGGGTTTGAAATTAGATTAAAATGTCTTCTATATTACTCTCACACAACATATTAGTTTCTCATTACTTTTTTATCTATCCACATAACTCTACAAGAATGGGCTGTTAATATTATGCAATATAACTTCTTTTTAAGAGATTTTGCCTTAGAGTACTTGCACTCACCGGAGAGAGACAGACCAAGACAGTAAGACAGAAGGTGAGAAACACCCCCTCCCAGAGAGATGGCCATGCCACAATCCCTTCCCTTCCATTCTCCACCCAGGATCTTGGGCACACACACACACATGCACCTGGTATGATTCTCAAGCCACTGGGTCCAGTACTCAACCACTCTCAGTCAAGCAATGTAATCACTATACCATCTGCCAGCCCCCAATATAATTTATTAAGAAAATAAAAACTAGGCTAAGTATGGCAAATTAAGCTCATCCTTATCTTCTCTCCCCCTCAAGACTTCATTAAAATTGCAGAGCTGGGGCCAGTCAATGCTACAGTGATGAAACACAATGCTGTGCAAGACTGACCCATATGGGAAGGTTCCAGGCTCACCGTCCAGAAACCTTCTTGAGTACATTGGACATGTGTGTGTCCGTGATCTGGGGCTGATTGAGGATATGGATGAACCATGCCACCAAACTCTACAGGGTACCAGTTCACTTTCTTTCTCTCTTTCTTTCTCCCACTCCCCACTTTCCTCTCTCTCTCACTCATAATAAAATTAATAAATAAACTTTTATAAATTGTAGAGCTAAGCAAATAAGTCAAATTCCTAAGTGATCAAAGAGCAAACAGCATTTACTTAAGCCTGGAACAGCGTTTATGGGGAAAATATAGAGAGATGGGAACAGTAGCAGGTGCACAGTTCCCCATGTCCATTTCACAGTTAAAACTGTAAATGTTGGGATCTGAATAGTACTGGATAAAAACGACATAAAAATCTCAGAAATCATAATTTAGACTACCATCGTTGACTTTACCTTCTTGATCAATAAAACTTTATGGCTAGTAGGTGCCATGGAGGTTAAGGTGCTAGATCCCACATGGCCAACTGCAGTTTGAATCCTGGACCCAGTGGCTTGAGAATCATGCCAGGCTTGTGTTAACGTGTGCCCAGAATCCTTAGAGGAAAATGAAGAAGAGATTTCAGGGTATCCATTTCCCTGGAGGAGTAGTTTCTCTCTCTCTTTCTCTCTCTTTTTCTCTCTCTCTCTCTCTTTCTCTCTCTCTCTCTCTCTCTCTGGTGAGCACACACATCCTATAGCAAAATACTGTAGATAAATAAATAAATAAAACTTTGTGTTATTGGGCCAGCCAGTGTTTCTCTCTCTGGCACATGCACATATCCTTTGACAAATACAAATTTTCTATGAATTATTTATTTATTTAATTCCATTTGTTATTATTTTTATTAATATTATTTGATCAGAGAGAGACAGAGAGAGAGAGAGAAAGGGAAAGCAAGAAAGCAAGCCACCAGGTCCAGGACTTGAACCATGGTTGGCTACTGGAATCCAGTGTCTTTAACCACCACATCACCTGCCAGCTCCATCCTCAGACAAATTAAAAACAAACAAACAAACAAACAAAAAATAAAATAAAATTATGTTACCAATATCACCCAAGCCAAGAAGCCATGCTTATATGTTCTAAAAAGTACTTCCATAAAATAAGTACATGGTCAAGCAACAACTCCCAAACCGCGGTTCGCGTCTCGGATACTATGTGCCCAAGATATGATTGTGCATGTGTGTGCTTTCTGTCTCTATGTCTCTCTCTGTCTGTCTACACGCACACATAGAAAAAACCTCTCCCAAAAAAAAAAAAAAAAAAAAAAAAAAGTTGGTCAACAACAACAAATATATATATATATATACACACACATACACATATGTATATATACATATGTATATGTATATATATATATATATATATATATATATATATAATGCAGAAAAGATTGTAATGATGTCACCATATGCCTATATTAGACAGCTAAACATTTAAAATTTTAATTTAAAGAAAATAGTATTTGATGTTCAGTTTTGGAAAAGATGAGATTAAAAAATGAAATGACCCCCATAAATTTTCTTTAAAAAGTTGCTACTAATTTCCTAAGGTTCGATTTTTGTCTAAAAGGATACCAAAGTCGAATCATGACAAATCTATTATTGAGTTGAAAGTATTCCTAATATGTACCAGTAGCAGTGGCACAATGGCAACACAACACTCTATAATACTAGACACACAGGGAAGTCTCCAGGTTCATGTCCAGAGGTCTTCCTGTGTACCTGAGCCGGCTGATGCTGTACGTGGATCTTGGCATGAGGACTCTGTTGAGGGTACCTGTCTGTCTGTCTTTTTCTTTCTTTCATGAAATAAAAAAGAAATTAACTATTTTTTTAAAGGTACTTTAAAACACAGTGAATCTAAAATAGAATTCTGGATTCCCTAGCCTACTCTCCATTCCTATACCATAACTATATCCCACTTGAGGACTTCAATTCAGCATTTAGAAAAGAAGCTGGTCTCTGCTTAGAAAAGGGCCACAAAAAGTTCCCCATGTAGTATGCCATCTTCTGTTGCTTAAAGCAATTCACTTCAAGCCCTGCACTTGTACTCACCACTCAACAAAGAGCTGAACTCACTTTCCTTAGAAAATAGTTTAATGACATCTTTCCTTACTAGAGCACATTCTTTTAAAAGTGTCCCACTCCAGGCCAGCCCATGGTGTAGTGGTTAAGGCAGCCGGATCACACATGACCATCTGCACAGTTCAAAACCTGGACCCAGTGACTTGAAAAACCCAACAGGTGCATTGTGCATGTGTATCCAAAAGCCCAAAGGGGAAAGAAATAGAGAAGAAATTGCAGCATGACCATTCCCCACTACAGGGAGAAGGAGGATCTCTCTCTCTCTCTCTCTCTCTCTCTCTCTCTCTCTCTCTCTCTCCCTCCCTCCCTCCCTCCCTCTCTCTCTCCCTCCCCACCTCACAAGTACACATGCCCTTATTTTTTAATTTACAAAGTGTCACACATCTTCCTGCAAATACATCATTCCAAGAGTTATATTCCTTTCTGCCATAGTGACTGTACGTCTCTTCCTGAGACTTTCTAGAAAGCACAACTTTCTCCATTGCCATTGATGTTCTATGAACATTTATGAGGGGACATTCTGGGCATCTCCCTGGCAGTCAGAATGCAAATTTGCTTCAGACCTTAAAAGATTAAAAAATAGCAAAAGACAGGTTGGTCCCATAGCATCATGGTTAAAGGAACCAGAACCCACATAGCCATATCCATTTGGTTTCCTGGTCCTGGAAGCTTGAAAAACATGCACGGGAGGGGGCTGGCAGGTGAAATGGTGGTTAAGGCACTGGACTCTCACACGGCTAACCACGTTTGAGTCCCAGACCCGGTGGCTTGCTTTCTCATTTTGTCTCTCTCTGGCAATCACATGTGGCCTGTAGTAAATTAAAAAATAATAATAATAAATTAAATAAATAATTCCATTTACTCTAAAGGGTATTTCCTTGTTGCTATATGAGGGTTCTTCAAGAAATTAAGGAGGTCCGGCAGGTAACATAGTGGTTAAAGGGCTGGACTCCCATGTGGTTGGGGTCTTTCTCTCTCTCTCTCTGGCAGGCATGCACAACTTCTGTCAAATTTTTTTTTAAATTACACACACACACACACACACACACACACACATATACACCTCACAGTCCCTATCCTTCATGAATCTATGGTTTTCCTTTTCATGCAAGGGTTGTATCTGAGCCATTTAGAGAGAGACAGATTTTCACAAAATGGTTATCCTCTACCAGAGGACAAAAATCATTTTAATTCCCATAACCACCACACTGGAATTTTTAAATTTTATCTAGCCTAAATTCTTACAGGTAACAGTTTAAGTTCCTTTTTATGGAATATCCATAAGAAGTAACTACCCACTAAGACCCTATTAAACAACCTTTCTTCTTTCTCCTTTTCTGACCAATTAACAAAATTTGTTTCATCTTTATTCAAATATTAATGGCAAATTTTAATTCATTAAAATTAATTGTAGTTTTTAAAATATGAAGTCAAGAACTATGTGAAATGAAGCTCCTGACTGGTGCAGATGGAACTAAAAGATCAATAATCGTATTATATATTCTGAATCAGAAATTGAGAGCTGAAGAATCTGCTGTTGTGAAGAATTCAAATCAAATATGTAAAGATGTATTGAGTGTCTACTCAGGTCAAGGCTCCAATAAGGTTGAATACAAGGAAACATAAGATTCAAAGATATACAAGCCTGAAAAAAATGAAATAAAGAAAAAAAATAATATGAGCAAGTTTACCTGTTATATAAAAAGATATTTAAGGGCCAGCTCCTTGGCCTTGTGGTTAAGGCAACTTGATTTCATATGAATGACTCCACAGTTTGACTTCTGAACCTGGAAATTTGAGTATTGGACCCACTGACTTGGAAAACATGCCAGGCATGTGTGCCCAACTGTCCCACACCCCAGCAGGATGGAGAAATGGGGAAGGAATTGGGGCATGACCATTCTCCAAGAATGTGCGCGCTCTCTCTCTCTCTCTCTCTCTTTCTCTGGAGAGTGCATGTATCCTCTGGCAAAATCAAAAAAATTAATTAATTAATTAAAAGATAACTAACAGAGTAGCTAAATAATTCATCAAAATAATAGGCTACTAGGGAACCAGCAGTTAGCGTAATGGCTATGTCGCTGGACTCCCACGTAGTCAACCGCGGTTCGCGTCCTGGACCTGGTGGCTTAAAACTCATGCCAGGCACATGTGCGTGCTTGCCCAAGATCCTGAGAGGAGAATGGAGGAGAAGGGATTGCGGCATGACCATCCCCCCTGGGGGGTGATTTCTCACTTTCTGTCTCTATGTCTCTGTCTGTCTGGTGAGAGCACAAGCCCTATAGCAAAAAAAAACCTCTCAAAAAAAAAAAAATAGGCTACTATTTCTTGCTTACCATTGAAAACTTAAAAGTATGATAATATGGTAGACATAAGAAAGTCAAGACTATAGAGAAGCAGACAATTGGATACTGATGTAAATATGAACTAGGAAAACATTTCTGAAAGGCAAGTTGGTAGTAGTTTCTAAAATTTTTAGATACATACTTTTTATTTACTTTTAAAATAATTATTTATTTAATTTTATTAATTTATTATTTTTATTTAGTTTAACCAGAGAGAGAGAGAAAGTGAGAAAGCTACCTGCCAGGTCCAGGACTCCAACCACAGTCGATCATGTGGGAGTCCAGCACCTTAATCACCACACCACCTGTCAGCCCCAAATGTATATATTTTTTTTAATTGTAAGTTCTCCTACATATATAATGTCTTACATCTTTATAAGGTACACTATGTTTTTTACAGCATTTTTTAAAAAGTAAAATAAAAAATATATTTTTGATCAGAAATTATATATATAGGGGCTTCTCCTAAGAAAATAACTAGACAAATATTTTAAGTACTTACAGGCAGCAAGGAACATGGTTTATAACCATAAAAAATTAGAAAAGATCTAAGTGTCCTACAACATAAAATATTTTTTAAGGGGCCGGTTACCGAGAGTGCACGATCACGGCCACCATGTTCCCCTCAGCAGTCTCCTAACCATTCCGGTGAAAATGGTAAGTCAAGCTGGTGTAAGTTATTCCTTCAACACCAAGAGACACCAACTACACAGAGAAACTGACTCTTCTGCATTATGATCCAGTTGTGAACAAAAAGTCCTCTTCATGGAACAGAAAAAAATACACTCCCTCTGAACAATGGATGGAAAATGCAATTGATTTATAAATGAGAAGACCAAGGGTGGGGATATTGATTCAGAAATCCTGCAGTGTGTAATGAAAGCAGAGGAAATGGCACGGAATCACTGCCTCCTATGATTCAAAGGCCATTGTGAAGGAAAACAATGCTGTGAAAGAAAGTTCTTCATATTAGGACAGATATCATTGCTTCACACTTATTTATCTTTCTGGATATTTGTATAGCCCTTCCTTAATAAAAAAAATATTAAAATAGCCCCCCCAAAAAAAGAATTTTTTAATAAAGTATAATACATATATAGACATTAAGATGAAAAGCTGATTATACATACACAAGAACTTTCAAAAGTTCATAGAAAATTGAGAACCAGCAGTTAGCGTAATGGCTATGTCGCTGGACTCCCACGTAGTCAACCGCAGTTCGTGTCCTGGACCCGGTGGCTTAAAACTCACGCCAGGCGCGTGTGCATGCGTGCCCAAGATCCCAGGAGGAGAATGGAGGAGAAGGGATTGCAGTGTGACCATCCCCCCTGGGGGGTGATTTCTCGCTTTCTGTCTCTATGTCTCTGTCTGTCTGGCAAGCACACACGCCCTATAGAGAAAACCTCTCCAAAAAAAAAAGTTCATAGAAAATGGAATTAAATTGTGAGCTTACTTGGATGTAAGAAAATTTAGAAATTATGCATAGTTTTTCATAATATACATTTTCCACTAATTTTTTGGAGAGATTTTTACTAAAGAGTGCATGCATTCAACAAAGAGACAGAGACAGAAAGCAAGGGGGGATCCCCATACCACAGTCCATTCTCCTCTATTCTTCTCTCAGGATTTTGGGCACACACACACACACACACACACACACACACACACTTGGCATGAGTTTCAAGCAGCTGGGTCTGGGACTCGAACCACGGTCAACCACATGGGAGTCCAGCCCCTTAACCACTACATTACCTGCTGGACCTCCTTAATTTATTGAAGAACCCTCATATAGCAACAAAGAAAATACCCTTTAGAGTAAATGGAAAGACTGAATTTTAAAAAATATATGGGCGAGCAGGTGGCATGGTGGTTAAGAGCACTTAATTCCCACATGGCCAACCGCAGTTCAAGTCCTGGACCTGGTGGCTTGCTTTCTCACATCCTCTCTCTCTATCTCTGTCTCTCTCTGTCCCTCTCTGGTCAAATTTAAAGAAAGGAAGGAAGGAAGGAAGGAAGGAAGAATAATTTTTTAAAAATAAATAAAAATAAAAATCTGTATGCATTGTTTCCATAGGTAACATGTATCACTATTTTTTTTTAAATTTGCTAGAAGGTATATGCACTCACTAGAGAGAAAAAAAAAGAGAAAGAGAAACTTAAAAAGCACCTCCCTAGAGATTGTCATATTGCAATCCCTTCTCCATTTCTTCTACGTTTTGGGCTTTGAGGCACACATATTTGCTGGGTGTGTTTTCCGAACCACGGGGTCCAAGACTCAAACCCACCATGAAGGATCCAGCGCCTTAACCACCAAACTGTGGGCTGGCCCTGTATCATTATTTTTAATGATAGACAATGTCTTCAAACATTCTGATACAATATATTTAGAACATCTAAAACTGTCAACTTTTAACATGTATGTGTACACACACACTTACCTGGGTGATCTTGTGCATGTGTTCAGCATGACACTCTTTGAGAAATGGTTCATTAACCTATCTTGAGTCTGAACAAGGGTGTATGTGCAAAATAGAAAGAAGATGTAATAAGAATCTATAGTTTTTTGGGGGTTTTATTTATTTATTCATTCATTCATTTCTTCATTTTTTAATTTGACCAGAGAGAGACACAGAGAGAGAGAGAGGAAAGTGAGAAAGCAAGCCTCCAGGTCCAGGACTCGAACCGTGGTCAGCCATGTGGGAGTGTCCAACGCCTTAACCACCACGTGACCTGCTGGTCCCAAGAATCTATATTTTGAGTGATGGTTGAAGTAGGAACAAGGAGAGATTAAAAAAATAGAGAAATGAAATATAATACTCAACTTAAAACTACTACTGTGCAAGAAAGAAAAGGAAAATTTGACATTTTAAACTAACAACAACAAACAACCCATTTCAAAAATGGGGACCAGCAGTTGGCATAACGGCTATGTCACTAGACTCCCATGTAATCGACCGCGGTTCGATTCCCAGGCCCGGTGGCTTAAACTCACGCAAAGGACTAAAGTAAATATTTCTCCAAAATAAACGAATAGCTAATAAGCACATGAAAAGAGTGGGACATTGGGGACCAGCAGTTAACGTAATGGCTATGTCGCTGGACTCCCACATAGTCGACCGCGGTTCGAGTCCCAGACCCGGTGGCTTAAAACTCACGTGGGGCGCGTGTGCATGCGTGCCCAAGATCCCGAAAGGAGAATGGAGGAGAAGGGATTGCAGTGTGGCCATCCCCCCTGGGGGGTGGTTTCTTGCTTTCTGTCTCTATGTCTCTGTCTGTCTGGCGAGCACATGTGCCGTATAGAAAAAACCTCTCCAAAAAAAAAAGAAAAAAAAAAGTGGGAAATCATTAGTCATTAGGAAAATGCAAATCTAAACCACAATGAAATACCACTTTGCATCCGGTAAGATGGCTTTGTTAAAAACAAAAAGAAGTGTTAGCTAGAATATGAAGAAATTTGAAACCCTCACACAATGCTGGTAGGAATATAAAATAGTGTAACTGCTGTGGAAAATAGCCCAGCAGTTCCTCAAAAAGCTAAACATAGAATTATCATATGACCCAGCAACTCTAGTCCTAGATGTATAGCCAAGAGAATATCTGAAAACAAATGTTTAAAGACTGGCAAATGAATGTTCATAGAAGCACTATTTACAATAGTTAAAAGGCACAAACAATCCAATGGTGGATGGATAAATAACATGTGAAATGCTCATGCAATAAAATATTATTTAGCCATAAAAATAAAAAAAATTTTTAAATAAGGGGCCAAACTTAAGACCTGTTGAGATCCTAAATAGAGTACCCAGCTACCCTATGACCATACTTCTGACACAGAAACTGTGAAAAAATGAATTCATGTTGTTCTAAGTCACTAGTTTATGATCATTTCTTTTGCAGCAATAGAAAACTAATAACAAGTCATATTGCAACTCCTTGACCAGAGGATGGTGGGATACCTTGATGAATATTCGAAATAAGGTTTCATCCAGTGGGATTAGGGTGCTCCTCCTTAAGTACAATTGAAGTATCATTATCAGTTGGGAGGATGGATGCTGGAATAAAGCAAAACAAAATTTATCTACCACAACATATTCAGTATCTGACATCTCAAATGTCAGAATGCCTTCAACATTCAACTCAAAATTCTCCCCTACGAATGGCTTTGTCTACAGCCATATACACACTTTTTACATGCCACTGTGCCAGTGACTAACAAAGAACACAGGAGGCCAAGAAAATCTAGTGAGAATATTAGGTTACTATTACAAGTTATAGTCCTAATTAGCTTTGTGACACTGGGCAAGGACCCTCATGGGGGGAGCTATTTCTTGTCTGCAAACAAAGGCATTGGACTAGCTTTCACATTACTTTCAGAATCATTGCATATGACTTTATAAAATGAAAAACACACACACACACACACAAAAACAACTCAACATAAATTATTTGCTGTAAAAGAATAAACAAACAGCACACAGCTTCCCAAAGCACGCCCTGTCCCTCCTGGTATTCTGCCTCTGAGAGAGACATCAAAAATAGCTGGATCCAAAATAACTCATTTGGAAATTCACACTTTAATAATTTTGATCTCTTGGCTCATTTAAGTAATATGATCAATCAACAAAAAGGCAAAATTTTCAAAGCTTATACAAACTAGCTGAAAATTAAATGTTAAACATAGGTGTTTTGAAATATTACAAAGAAATTAATTGCAATTATTCTCATCTAATATACACTAAATTTATAATAGATGGGAGTCAACACACAGTGTGAAAGTTAAGGCTGCTGACCTCCATAGAAAGTGAGAAATCACCCACCCCCAGTGGTGACGGCCATCCACAATCCCTTCTCCCCCACTATCCCCAGTAAGAGTCTCAGACCCCTTGGCTTGAAAATCACATGAGGCATGTGTGCATAGGTGCCCAAAATCCTGAGGCATGTGTGCATAGGTGCCCAAAATTCTGGAGACAGGATGGCAGGTCACCATCCCTGGGGTGGTGTTTTCTCACTTGGCCTCAATCTCACTGTATCTTTCTCTCTCTGTCTCCCTTTGGTGAGCATATGCATCCTATAACAAAACTTAAAAAAAAAAAAAAATTATTACAGAATATTTTGGTCTGCAATCTTGCTTTCTCCTTTTTCACCCTTCCCCCCCCCATAAAAAAACCCTCAAATTAAAAATTCTGACTGAACAGGTTCTTTTTTTTACTTTATTTTTATCTACTTTTTTATTTTTTGAGATTTTGCTATAGGGTGTGTGCGCTCACTGGAGAGATAGAAAGAAAGAAATCACCCCCCTAGTGGTGACGGCCATCCACAATCCCTTCTCCTCCACTATACCCCCAGGATTTTGGACGCACATGCACACATGCCCTGCATGAGGTTTTTTCGGGTTTTTTTTTTAACATTTTTTTAATTAATTAATTTACATTCATTCCCTATGCATTGTCAAAGCATACACAATATGATTTCCCATCCAGAATATACTGCATAGTGGCTTAATCATGCATGTTATCGTCAATAATTTTCCATTTCTAGTTTTATTTAATAATATATATATATATATATATATATATATATATATATATATATATTAACCCCTATTTCTGACCCTCTGCCCTTTCCCACCCTGGCTGAACAGTTTTAACCACATCGATTCCCACTACCTTCAAGATTTTTTTAATTATTATTTGTTCATTAAATCGCTATACATCATTTAGATTGTGAAGAAACTTTACCAAGCATGATTTATACCTCAGTCCAGCCCATTAAACACATCCACGTCAACAGATAAGTGAAAAGAAGTTTTAAGAAGGAAGAAATATTGGGGGCCAGCAGGTGGCATGGTGCTTAAGAGCACTTGACTCTCACATGACTGATAGCAGTTTGAGTCCCGGACCTGCTGGGTTGCTTTCTCACTTTCCCTCTCTTTCTCTCACGTTGTTCCTCTCTTGTCAAATTAAAATAAATAAAATAAAGTTAAAATAAAATAATTATTTTTAAAAAGGAGGTAAGGTTAAGGAAGAGAAAAAGCTTTCAGTAAATACTACCAGTGAACTACACACAGACCCCAAAAAAAAAACCTTCAAGATCAAGATACGAAATAGCGGAACCAGCAGTTAGCGTAATGTCGCTGGACTCCCACGTAGTTGATCGCGGTTCGAGTCCTGGACCGGGCGGCTTAAACACGCGTGCCCAAGATCCCGAGAGGAGAATGGAGGAGAAGGGATTGCGGCGTGGCCATCCCCTCTGGGGGGTGATTTCTCGCTTTCTGTCTCTCTCTGTCTGGCGAGCGCACGCGCCCTATAGCAAAAACTTCTCAAAAAATAATAATAATAATAAAAATTTTTAAAAAATGATACGAAATAGCGGGACCAGCAGTTAGTGTAATGGCTATGTCACTGAACTCCCATGTAGTTGACTGCGGTTCGAGTCTTGGATCCAGTAACTAAAACTCACGCTGGGCACGCGTGCATGCCCAAGATCCCCAGAGGAGAATGGAGGGGAAGGGATTCCGCGGCAGTCGCCTCTGGGGGTTTTTCTCGCTTTCTGCCTCTCTCTGGCTTTCTGGCGAGCGCACGCGCCCTATAGCAAAAACCTCCCACCCCACCCCCCCCAAAAAAAGATACGAAATAGCAAGGTTAAACTGTAGATTACCTCAGTGCACCTGTAGAATTGAAAAACAAGATAAAAAGACAAAAATGTATGTGTTCTTGGATAGTCTTTTGGAAAAATGCAAGTGAATGTCAAGTAGACGGTAAAATTTGTGCCTGGCGACGTTGAATAACTTTGTTGTACTGTAATACGGATAGCTCTACCAAATCAAAAAACAAAATCCCGGGACCAGCAGTTAGCGTAATGGCTATGTCGCTGGACTCCCACGTAGTCGACCGCGGTTCGAGTCCCGGACCCGGCGGCTTAAACTCACGCCGGGCGCGTGTGCGTGCGTGCCCAAGATCCCGAGAGGAGAATGGAGGAGAAGGGACCATCCCCCCTGGGGGGTGATTTCCTGCTTTCTATCTCTCTGTCTCTCTCTGTCTGTCTGGCGAGCGCACGCGCCCTATAAAAAACCTCTCCAAAAAAAAAAAAAAAAGAAAAAAAAAAAAAAGAAAAAAAAAAAAATCCCAAAGAAAATAACCTCAAATTAGATAAAGTTGGGAAGGGTGAGAAGGAAGGAATCAAGGAGGAAAGGGAAGAAACAAAACATTTAAGGGACACAAAAATGGAAAATTATCTGCTGATGACAATGTGTATGGTAATAACTTTGAACTAATATACAGCCACTGTGTACGTTGCAATGATACACAGGAGTAAAATAAAAATATATGAAATAGTAAAGAAATACATAACATACCCCAAAAAAAGTGGCCTACGCACACACACACACACACAGTTAGGTAAATCTTATTCTTACAATTCTGAACTATTCTGCTCCCCTTCCACAGTTAAATGGGCTCAGACACTTAGCATAATAAACTGGTTCAGAGAAATGGTATGGGAAAGTCTCAAGAAAAGCCTACACTTGACGAGGCCACTTAACATCCGGGCTCCCAAAGCTCAAGGATTTACCTTTTGCCTTATATGAAATGTATCATTATGAGGTGACGTTTTCCTGAACACTTTTTAAACTAGTAGAAAGCCTTCCGTTCTCGACTCAAATTGTCCCTCAACAGAACTTGGGGCAGAAGGGGCGCCGCCGGCCCGGGCCGCGCATGCGCGCTGGACTCTGCCGCTGCAAGCCGCGCGTCGTGCCCAGGCCTCGGCTCACTGAGGGGCGACCTCGTAGCCCTCCTCGGGTCCGAGCTTTAACTAAAGAACGCAAAATAAAGCTCCCAGGCAGTCGCTACACTTAATGGCGAGAATTCATGGCATATAAAGGCAATGAATGCAGACCTAACGCGCAGAACTTGGTTCTAAAACTACTTCCTGAGGCAGCTGAGCTTTCTCCCGGCTGAGCTCGACAATGAAGGAACCGTAGAGGACAGGAAAATGAGAGCTGGCTGCTTGGACAAAGCCCAGGGAAAGCGAGCCCGAGGGCAGCATCCCGACTCCTCGGCGCCAGCCCCTTTCAGCCTAAGTTGAGAAGGCGACCGTTTAGGCGCGAAACGAAGCCCCAGACGCTTCCCTCACAGAACTGCGGAAATTCTCAGGAGCGCGGGCCCGCGGCACAAAACGAAACAAGTTTTTGTTTCACAGTTTGTTCATGGACCTAATGAAGAAGCGAGAGGGCAAAATCCAGATCGGCGTGGTGACGATTTTCAGAACGAACCGAGACGAAGGGGGTTCTAAGGCCTGAATGTACCCCTACTAAAGAGGGTTTCTATTATTTCTTCGCATCCACGCTGTAGTTCCCGTAACTCGAGCCTTCTGCTCAGGCAGCCTCTCACAGAACAGAGATCAGGCAGGTTGCAAGCCCCGCCTATTTGTGGGCCAGGCGCGAGCGCAGTAGTTATTACACTAAAGCGTCTCCGCCTTCCTTTCTTCCCCGTGGCAGCGATGGCCGAGTGGTTAAGGCGTTGGACTTGAAATCCAATGGGGTCTCCCCGCGCAGGTTCGAACCCTGCTCGCTGCGGAAGCCGGTGCTTCTGTTTTGGGTTTTCTCTCCAACCCAATTTTTAAAACAGACGCTCACTAGTGATTTTTTCTTTTCTTCCTCAAGTCATTATCCTCACTCTTTCTGTTGTATTTTTTGTATCTGCCAGCAAAATGGTACGCGAGCGTAGTGATTTTTCAACGCTAAAGAAAAGCCAATAAATGTCAGTGTCGCAAAAAAAAAGAAAAAGAAACAAACTATTAATATCAAAGGGAAAAGTCTTTGCCTGTCCTGAAAGGCAAAGTAACATCTTTAGTATTTTGATGTTTAATAT
This sequence comes from Tupaia tana, assembly GCA_026018925.1. NCBI lineage: Eukaryota > Metazoa > Chordata > Mammalia > Scandentia > Tupaiidae > Tupaia > Tupaia tana. Next base: position 58,240,721 of record JAKSZU010000010.1, on the reverse strand, counting down.
GAAGAGTAAGTTCGCGAAATAGAAATAAAAGGAATATAAATAGTGACGGTACTTCTCGGGCTTTCACAGACTAAAGGAGCTATCATTTCGCGGAAACGCGCAGACCTACGCTATCTTTCCTTCCACCCCAGGATCATCTCAGAGCTTCCCCCACCACATCCAGAAATGATGTGAAATGAGAGAGAACTTTACATTTTCAAGTTTCACTCATACAGCATGTTACATACATGCACATAACAGAACAATGTGCATGTTGCCATTAAAATTATGTTAATGAAGCCCTTCCCAGTTCGTTGCCCAGTGAAAAAATGAGGACAGATTAGAAAATAGTATATATTATGACCACGTTTTTGTTAAACAATTCACTTGTATATGTGGGAAGAATGTGAGAGAAAGAGAAAGTGATAGAAAGAATGAATGGAACTTAGAAAAATATATCAAAATGTTAGCAGTGATTATCTCTGGGTGGTGGGATTTGGGCACTTTTAATTTTCTTAATAGTTTTCTGTTTATCTGGGTTTTTTTAATTTTTCTGTATTGACTCATGTTTTAAATAAGAAAATTGCAAGGTTAGTTTCTGAGGTACTGAATATCCCCTTTTCTGTTCCCTTTCACCCACTTTCGCCATACCTCCCCCACTAGACTTCCCAGGTGCTATTACAGAATTCCCTGACTCAAGTCTAGGAATAATTTTCTGTGGTACCTGGTGTGAATTTCACCACACTGTCCTATCTCTTTTGAGAATTTGCTGAATATACACACTCACCGTCCTCTCTACCCAATCCCCACCACCTTTTGCTCTCATTCAAGTCACTGATAAGGAATGCATTAATTTCCTAGCAAGTTTCCTTGTCTGTACTGGTCAGGATCACATTCAACTACAAATAAGAAAACCCAATTCAAGTAGCTTAAACACACAGGAATTTGTCTCAAGAATCCTAGGCAAACAAATATTCCCGAACCCCAAAGACTGAAATGATATATAACCTCTCCTGTTTGTTTTAATTAAAACGTTTAAAATTTGTGACTCTATATTAACATGTTAATCCACAAAAGAGAGAGACCACAAGTTATGAAGTAAAACTTGTTGAAAGGGCAAGTATGTATTGTATAATTAATGAACAACTCTCTTTTTTCAAAACAACTCTTTTTAAATGGTGTTTGGTATATTATCAAAGGTAGTTTATGACAACTCTTTTTTTTTTAATTAAAAATCATTATTTTAACCAGTGTGACAGTGTGTACAGCAGAGAGAGGGAGAAGGCATCCCACTATGGGTGTGGTCATGTCACAATCCTTTCTCCTCCATCCCCTCAGGGCCTTCAGCACGCAAGTGCGCACACAAACATCTGGTGTGTGTTTCAAGTCACTGAGGCCACAGTAAGCCATGTGGGATCCACCTCCTTTAATCACTAAGCCAAAGGTCTGGCCCTAACTTCTTTTTTTAAAGAAAAAAGTATTTATTTTTAAATCACGTCTTACTGTTTCAAGAAATTATTTCAAAGAAAAAAAGAATCATTTTTCAAATAAATCATAATTTATCACTATTAAAAAAAAAAGGAGAGAGAAGGAGAAAAGAAATACGGGGGTAGGAAGTTCTCAGATAAGAAAGGAAACAGAGCTCTTTCATCTTTCTGCTTTGTCATATTTAATGTATAGGCCTTGTCCTTTTCTTACTGTTTCACAGTCCCAATATGATTGCTGTACCTCCAGACCTCACATCCTCATTCAGCCAAGAAGGGGAGAGACAAAAACTCTCAAATTATGTCTCATTTAATATAAAGTCTGGCTACCACGTGCTATAAGGAATAATAGGGAAATAAGTGCTTTTAAATAAGTAGACTGCTAACCAAGTATAAACTAGAATTTCACTGATAAAAGAGAAGGCAATGATACTGAGTGGGCAACCAGTTGCGTCCACCACACACATTATAATAGGAAAGCCAAACTTGTAGGCTTAGAGACTTAAAGACAAGTCTTTGCCTGCCTTCCCAGCTCTCCCTCTTTTCTTCCCCTTCTCCATTTGAGTTATTGGCAGGCCTCCCAGCACTGCATGCTGGCTGGTACCTTTGGGCTTTTTTCACATGTTCACATGCTACTATCTGGAATATCTTTTCTTGACTTCACCCTTACATCCTCATTAGGAGAAGAGGGCTGCCCAGCATTTGAAATTTCTTTCTATTTAGAGGATTTGCTTGCATTTTGAATCTAGGTGTGAAGCTACAATCCACCCCCTGTACCATCACCCCTGTCACAGAAGCTGAAAAAGTCACATGCTTCATTCCCAGCCTTCCTTGCAGCTTGGAAGCAGCATGTGGCCTAGGCCCAGCCAATAAAATGTGCCCACCTCCTACTTTTAATCAGGAGCTATTAATACAAAAAGCAGGTAGGGTTGGGCCTCATCCTGGTGGGAGGCAGAGGCCACAATGGCAGGCACAGGGATTGCTAAAGGCAGCAGGCCAGGGCTGCAATTGAGGTTAACAGTTGTTTAGCAGTAGAACAGCAGTGTCTGAAGCAGACTGGGTTTTGTGGTGTCATTCTGCTGTGATCTTAGACTCTGCCTCGTCTCATTTACTCTTGCCCCATTTTCCATAAGTGGCTTTGCAGCCTTCCTGCCAATTCTTTGAGCTATCCAATATTCTTCCAGTAAGTACCTGCTGAAATCAGCCTTTTTTTTTTTCCCTTTTCTTTTTCTTTCCTTCCTTTCTTCTTTTTCTTTTTTTCCCTCTTCTAAACATCAGATAAAACTCCCCTCCTTGCCCCACCATCATCTGCCAGGAAAGCTCATTCTTTCTTCTAGTGTCATCTGTGCACAAGCATTCCTGCATTCTCCAGGCTGATTCGGAAGTCCCTTTTTAATTCTCCTAGTCTCTATTATAGCAAAGATCGCATTGCACTATTTCTGCTGGTTTGCCTCTCTCTCTCCACTAAATGGCAAAGTCTTTGAGAATGTAAAAAAGAAACCATAAATTTTTACATGCTTTTAAAATCCTGACCTGATGGAAAAATAAAGAAGAAATTGGAGCACGACCATCCCTCGTTGGAGGTTGCTTTCTCCCTTTTCTGTTTCTCCCTGGCAAGCACAGGTCTCATAACTCTCCCTGTCTCATAACTCTCCTTAAAACTCCTTCTGGGGATTCCAGTGTGTTCGTACATGAAAATTCAAATCACAGGCGTGACTCCATGACTCTCCATGATTCTGTGTGGCCTACATCCTGGGCTTCTCCCCCTCTTACTCTGAGCAGATGTACTGTTTTTCCTTTTCATTCCTTGTAGAGACTAAGCTCTTTTACACCTTAAGAATCTTGTGCATATTCCAATGTCATCCTATCAAATTAGGCCGCTCGCTTCTTTTATTCTTTTTCTTCATAACATTTATTATGCTTTGTGATACATTCGTGTGAATAAAATTGCTTATTTTTCTTGCTAGGTTGTGTGTACATGTGTGTGACCATTAAATTACCTTATTCAATATTTAGTGAGCCGTCAATAAAAAATTTTGTTGAATGAATTTTCTGTTTATGAGGGTCAGAGAGCAAGAGTTGGTATTCTGAAGTGCCAGGAGGTAGTCTCCATGAGGGAAAGTATACTTTCAGTTTTCCTTTAACTTTAGGGGATGACTCTAAACTGCCTTAAGAGATTTGTGCCCCCACTGTAGACAAGCAGGAATATTGCAGCAGAATCACCTGATTTATTGCAACACTATTTAGTACGATTCATGCAGCTGTTACTTTGCTTTAACACACCACAGTCCATTGTAAAAAAGTTTCATTCCCAGAGGTTTCATTAGTGGAGGCATTGTTGTGTAGTGAGGCACTGGAAAAAGAAAGAAGACAGGCCTGACCCAGGACATGTGTAAAGCTTGTATTTGAAGTCCCCTCTGAAGAGAATGCCCATTTCTGGAGGACTTGTTCCCCAATGAGCTCATGTCCCCAACGACATCTAGGCTCAGGGCCTGTTTACATTCTAGAGTGCAAATGACTAATAATAATAATGATACCTAACTCTTAGCACCTGTGGGAGTAGAGAGATAGAAGCTTTGGAGACTGGAAATTTCAGGTGAAGCAGCTGATAAAACAGCACTTTCAGCTCTTCTTCCAAGAACTAGTTTCCTGGACTGGGCAATGGCACAGCAGCAAAATGTATCACTCTGAAACACCATCCCATATGAGAAGATTAACCTACCAAGTCCAGAGACCTCCCTGAGTACACCAGATACACAAGGCAAACACTGCCCATGATCTGGGGCTACCTGGGGCTGGGGGTAGATTGCAACTTTGGGATTCCATTGGTCTATCTCGCTCTTCTTTTCATTTATTTATTTATAAGAGTTTTTTTGCTATGGTATGCATACACATGTCAGAGAGACAGAGAGAGAGAGAGTGAGCTATCACTCCCTGGGGGAATGGCCACACCACAATCCCTTCTCCTTCATTCTCCTCTAGGGATTTTGGGCATCACACACTGACGCCTGTTGTGAGTTTTGAGCCACCAGGTGCAGTTCTCAAACCGTGGACAGCCATGTGGGAGTTCAGTGCGTTAACCACTATGCCACCTGTTAGGCCCTCAATCTTCCTTTCAAATCTCTCTTCCTGCATCTTTTACTCATGGAAAGAAGGAAGAAAAGGACTGGGGGAGGGAGGAAAGAAAGAAAGAAGAAGAAAAAAAAAAGCAAAGATTACTTTCCTTCCCAATCTATATGAAGTTGATCAGTCAAGCTCACCTAAGCTCATAGATTAGATGCAGAGAAAAGGAGTTATTTCTACTTTCATCCCACTCCTATCCCACACCTACTTATCAGTCCTAGGTCCAGAGACAGTCTTTCATGGCCCAAAGACTAAATGTGATAGACTTAGATTTATCTTAGCTGCACACAGGATCACTTGTCTGGTGATGGGCTGCCAGAGGAGGCATGAGTGAGCAAAGCCAGGTCTCTCAGGCTATTCAGAAAACTCCAGTGACAGACGTGGCCCATGGGCTTTACGCTCTTGATGGTCTCTGCTGCATGAAGTCAGGAATGGAGAAGAGACTAAAATTGATAAGCTTGTCACTCAGGTGCCAAAATAGAGCACAGCTCCAGGCTGCTCAGCTCTTAAACTCCTTGGTCCCCACCCCAGGAATCTCAGAGCATCTTTATTCTTTTAAAGTTTACTCTAATAAAAACCCACAGCAGCATATTCATGTACAAAGACTTTGGGGGTGGGAAAACCGTGACTCAGTGGTAAAACACAATGCTCTGTGAGACTAACCCACAAGGAAAGTTTCTACATTCATGTTAATATTTCTTGAGTATGTCAGGCACATGATCTGGGGCCAACTGAAGTTGGAGGTGGATCGTGCTGTCGATACTCTGTTGGGGGAACTGTCTCTCTGTATCTCTCTCATCTTCTGTCTCTGTCTCTCTCCCTCGCTAGTGCAAGGGAGAATAAACAAACTTTAAAAACAATTTTTTAAAAAAGCTTTTGGAAACTATATTTCCCTCTCAAATAGATTCGAGACAAGATTCTCAGAGTATTTGTCCAGCATGAGATCTTTAGATACATTTTATTTGATTCTGTAAGACAGTCATTCCAGGAGTCATGTATACATAAATAAGTACTAAAAGTTGGAAATCACCCTGGGGGTGATTTCTTGCTTTCTGTCTCTCTCTGTAAAAAAACACTCCTAGAGTGTGTGCGTGCATGCCCAAAACCCTGAAAGGAGAAATGGAGGAGAAGGGATTGTGGTATGGCCTTGCCCTATAGGGGATGCTTTCTCACTTTCTCAATCTCTCTCTCTCTCTCTCTTCTCTCTGTAGTGTCTCTCTCTCTCTCTCTCTCCTCTCTCTCTCTCTCGACCGCGGTTCTCTCTCTCTCTCTCCCTCCAGCAAGTGCCTATGCCCACTGGCAAATTTAAACTTTCTCTTCTCTCTCTCTCTCTCTCTCTCTCTCTCTCTCTCTCTCTCCCTCCCTCCAAAAAGGTTATCACTGTGAAAATATGATAAATTGGAACACTATTAAGAGGTCGGTTGGGTCAGCAGGTGATGGTGATTAAGGCACTGGATCCTACATGGCTAATTCTGCAGTTCAATTCTTGGACCCAGTGGCTTAAAGAACACTCCACGCCCAAAACTCTAAGAGAATGGGAGAGAAGGGATTGTGGCTCCCCACCCTGGGAGGTGATTTCTCACTTTCCCTCTCTCTCGCATGCACCATATGGCAAAAATCTTTTTAAAAAGAAAGAAAAGAGGGGAACCAGCAGGTGCCGTGGTGGATAAAGTGCTGGACACTCCCACATGACTGAGTAAGGTTTGAGTCCTGGATCTGGTGGCTTTCTTTCTCACTTTCCCTCTCTCGATGTCTCTCTCTGGTCAAATTAAAATAAATGAATGAATAAATACATTTAAAAAAAAAAAAAAAAAAAAAAGAACAGAGGCTGGTTAATATTTCTCTAATTCTTCCCAATGTGTACATACATATAAATCTTATGTTTACATTAACATGACGATACCAAAAAGACATCTGTAATATGCACATGAGGCAAAATTGGGTGTGAATTTTGTTTGTTTGTTTGTTTGTTTACATGCGTGCTTGCCAGAGAGAAATAGAGAGTGAGTGAGAGAGAGAAAAAATGAGAAAGCACTGCTACAATCCCTTCTTTATTCTCCTCTCAGGATCTTGGACACAAATGCATGCCTGTTTGGTATATTTCTCTCTCATTTTTTAAAGAATTATTTATTTAGGTGCTGGCAGGTGGTGTGGTAGTTGAAAGCACTGGACTCCCACATGGCCAATCATGGTTCAAGTCTCGGACCTGGTGGCTTCCTTTCTTACTTTCCCTCTCTCTCTCTCTCTCTGTCTCTCTCTGGTCAAATTGGAAAATAATAATAAAGTTAAAATAAAATAATAAATTAGAAAATTATTTACTTAGTTTTTATCTATTGTCATTATTTTTAGAAATTATTTATTTATTCATCCATTTATTTTAGTTTGACCAGAGAGAGAGAGAGACAAAGAGAGAGAGGGAAAGTGAGAAACCAAGCCACCAGGTCCAGGATTTGAACTATGGTTTGCCATGTGGGAATGTCAGCGCTTTAACCACCACGCCGCCTGCTGGTCCCCTCGTTATTTTTTTTTAATTTGCTATAGGGCATGTGCATCCACCAGAGAGGGACAGAGACACACACACACACAGAAAGAGAGAGAGAAAGAGAGAGAGAGAGAGAAGAGAGAGAGAGAGAGAGAGAGAAAGCAAACTACCAGGTCTGGGACTTGAACTACTGTCAGCCATGTGGGAGTTCAGCACCTTCAACCATCATGCCACCAGCTGGCCCTAACTTGGTGCATTTTTCAAGCCTCTGGGTCTGGTATTCAACTGTGTAATGAGGATCCAGCAGCCTTAACCACCATACCACCTAGCTGGCCCAGGAGTGAATGTTTCTTTTTCTTTTTCTTTTGGGAGTGGTTTTTGCTATAGGGCACGTGTGCTCGCCAGAAAGACAGAGAGAGAGAGATAGAAAGCGAGAAATCACCCCCAGGGGGGATAGCCATGCCACAATCCCTTCTCCTCCATTCTCCTCTTGGGATCTTGGGCACGCATGCACACACACGTGCCCGATGTGAGTTTAAGCCACCGTGTCCAGGACTCGAACCGCGGTCGTCTACATGGGAATCCAGCAACATAGCCATTACACTAACTGCTGGTCCCAGTAGTGAATGTTTCTTAAGATCATTTTATTTCAATACATCAGAATGGCCCAGAACCTTCTAGAATCTTCTGTGCATTGTGCCTGTGTGCTCCACTCACAAGTGATTCTGGGTAGGGCACAACTCTGGAAGTATTTACTTATTTTCTCCTCTTTTTATTGTTTGCCATAAACTACTCTTCTGAAAATATGAAGTACCGTATTTGCCGATGTAAACAAACTAATTTAACTCTTGGCATCTTAAGGTGTAGTCTGAACCTAGCTTTGCACATTTATTTGTGAAGTCACGTGAGGGAGTTGGGAAAAATGGGCACTTTGAAGCCAGAGCACCTGAACTTCAAACTCAGGCTCCTTCCCTTTCTTGCTGTGTAATTTTGGGCAGTTCATAACCTCTCCGAGCCTTAATTTTACCACCTATCTACTAAGTGGTACTAATAATTGCTTCTGCTTCACGGCATTAGATGTAGTAAGTGTCATTTTCTGAGCACTAACCACAGACCAGGCACTGTAGTTCCATGCTTATCTCCTTGCACCCCTGAAACAGGCCACAGTTGGTCTAAAGACGAGACACTGAGGACAAGATCACATGCTGTGATTCTCTTTCCCTTTCCTCACTGAGGCATCTGTGACAGACTTGAGGGAACCAATGGACAAGGATGGAAGGGGCTATTTGATTCATGTTAGCGAAGGAATAAAATGTCTTTTGCTCTCTCATTTTTCTGAACTAGATAAAGAGAGGAACAAGTTCCCTGGGAGTTGGCGTGCAAAGCTGCCCGGAACTGACACTCACCAGGGATGTGTTTGAGACCATGTGAAACCGTCTTTGAGAAACGAGCTACTGCTCTGACGATCTTTCTTAGCCGAGTTTTGCATTATTGTTGTTTTGTTCTGTTTTTAATGTCTCTTACAGCTCATAATTGGCTTTGCAAATATAATTTCTCAACCTGTGTTATATTCTTCATTACATCTCCAGCCCTCCACAATTAAAAAAAAAGAAAATACATCTCAGAACCAGTAATTGGCATAATGGCTATGTCACTGGACTCCCATGTAGTCAACCGCAGTTCAAGTCCTGGACTCGATGGCTTAAACTCACACTGGGCGCGTATGCGTGCGTGCCCAAGATCCCGAGAGGAGAACGGAGAAGGAACTACAGCTTGGCCATCCTCCCTGGGGGGTGATTTCTCCCTTTCTGTCTCTCTGTCTCTGTCTTTCTGGCAACTGCATGCACCCTATAGCAAAAAACTCTGCAAAAAAATAAAAATAAATTTTAAAAAATGCATCTTAATTGCATACGATATGTATCAATGCCCTCCGAATGCAAGATGTGCTCTCTCTAAAAAGAAAACCCTGATCTAAAAAAACCTTCTCTCCTAGCATCCGTGTCCAGTCAGCACTTTCACTCACCAGAGAGAGACAGAGAAAGAGAGGAAATTCAACTATGTTGAATCCAGCTCTCAATACACTATGCTTCAGGCAGGCCCACCATTGCCTCTTCCCATTTTTTTCCTTTAATTGCCATAGAGCACATGCACTCACTAGAGAGAGACAGGGGGAAGGAGGGAGAAAGAGAGAGAGAGAGAGAGAAAGACTCCTGAATGGGTCATGGTCATTCTGCAATCCTCTCTCCTCCATCTCATCCTGTTGAGATTTGGGGGCAGGCACAACATACAACCGATATTTTTTTCAAGCTGCAGGGTCAGTATTTGGACCATAGTCAGCCATGTGGACTCTCTTAACTAGGCTACAGGGCTAGCCTCTTTCCATACCTTTTCTGACCACCTCTCTCCCCTGTTTGCAGATTCCCTCCACATCGTCCCATCCCCCATGGATATCAATGGCCTGCAGAGTAAAGGCCAAATTCCCTGGCTTCATACACAGAATCTTTCATAATTTGACCCTAAAGTCCCTTAGGCATTCTTTCACCCTACTCCCTTGCATGACTCCATAACAGTGCTTGGACTGATTTATGCACTCCCACAGAAGAGAGAGTCAATGTGGCCCTTTCACACATTGGCACTCTTGGCTGGAAATAACGTCTTTTTTTTTTTTAAGTTTTCTTGATTTATTGTTTCCATGAACGAGAGAGAGAGAGTCAGCACTCCTAATAAAATCTTGACTCCTCAATCCATCCTCAGCTACAACCACCTCTGGATCTTGGGCACATGTACACACACCCATCATGTTTAGGGAGCCAGGTGCAAACCTCAGACCATCCTATGTCAGTTGGCCTGACAAAGTGCTGTATTCTACCAATGTGACACTATCTAGCCCCTTCCTTGTCCTTGTCACGCCACCTACATGCACATAGGTATGCACACATGTAAACTTGAAGACATATATACAAATAAAATTAAAATGCATACAAATAAGCAAAAATTAACTGATGTTTACCCTCTTCACTCTATTTTCAAGAAATATTCCAGAAAAACTAATAGAGTAGCATCACCATGATCTAGTAATTAAGAGAACCTCTGTTAATGAGTTCCATTTCCAGGAAAAAGTAAGGTCCAGGGGACCAGCAGTTAGTGTAATGGCTATGTCTCTGGACTCCCACATAGTCAACCGCAGTTCAAGTCCTGGTCCCGGCGGCTTAAACTCACACCAGGCACATGTGCGTGCATGCCCAAGATCCCAAGAGGAGAATGGAGGAGAAGGGATTGCGGTGTGGCCATTCCCCCTGGGGGGTGATTTCTCACGTTCTGTCTCTCTGTCTCTCTCTGTCTGTCTGGCGAGTGCACGCGCCCTATAGCAAAAACCTCTCCAGAAAAAAAACAGTAAGAGCCAGAAGTAAAAGTATTCATTTACCTTGGACATCTCACATAAGTCAGTTCTTGGAAACTGTCACTTCCCTTCCCACTTCCACCTTCCTTTCCTTTTCTTAGCTCTAAATCTTCCCCCTAGAAACTGCTGGGCTTTCTAGGATATTTTATTAGCAATTCAAGATGTTCCAGAAATAATTTCTGCAACCACAGGCTGTGCTAACTCAAATGCCCTCTGGGTGTAGTGCTCACTGCCTCTGGCTCATAAAAGGGACGGGTTACAAAGAGTCGCAAAGCATGTAGGTCTGGAGACTTCCCTGCAGAGTGACCAGGGTCATTTATAAAGCAAGGGAGTGATGGGAGGCTCCTGAAACCCACTCAGTTATTGCTCGGGCTTGCAGAACATTTCTGGGGTGAGCTATAACTCCATGAAGTTTTCTCAGAACCTTTCTCAGAACCTACATGTATATCATGGCACAGGCCCAATTCCTTCCCAAGACTGACTTGAGGGTGGATTCACTTGAAAAACTAATTTGTTTCTAAAATACAGGCAAAGAGAATCAGAGATGCTATTATCTATTGCTTTTCCTGTTCCTGCTTTCACCACGAAAATTAGCCAATATATCGTTCAGATGTACTTGTGACAATTTGATTTTGGTTTACTTTCATCTGGGTTTGAAAAATGACCACCACTCAGGCAGATTGATGTCTCCTGAGCCGCTCATTTCTAGCACGTATTAATACATCAGCATTACCTTCCAGTAGTATGTCTTTCTGAATTATTCTTTGGAGTTTTTTCCCCCAGTGCTTTTTAAGCTTCATTTAAAAAATAACCCTTGAACCATTTTTCTCAAGACTATCTCTATAAAACATCCAGCCTGCTACTGACTAGACTATCTTCACATTTCGAATTTTTAGTTGTTCTTTTTTATTATCTATTATTACTATGACATCATTTGGGGATTTCTCATTGGGGGCATGTTTGGCTAGTGGGGAAATAAAGAGAGATTTTCATCTTTCCAACTAAAATCCACCACAAAGCTGTACATTTCCTGGTTATGACTCTTCTAAGCTGCAGTGTCACAGGTTCTGGTGGATGCTGTCTACTTTTTTCTAAATGATAAAAGTATCAAACTGTTCTTCTGAGTTGAGATCTCAACAGGAACCAGAAGGCACACACAATTTGGGATAATTCTATACAGATTTAATTTAAAAAACTATTTTAAAAGATATGGGGAGAGTGTGTAGAAATCACAAGGGATAACTGAGTCGTTGCCACCCGTAAAATATAAAAAGCAGCTATCAGAACCCAGAAGGAGAAAGTTTGGGGGTGGCAAGGATGAGGTCCAAGAACAGTGACCTCCTTTCAGAGGCCATAACCAATACAAAATAATCCTGCAGAAGGGATCTGGGTCAATAATACACCACTTCACCGATCTACCTCTGCTCTCAAGCTGGGCCTACCCATTGTCCAAACTCAACTGGTTAACCTCTGCAGCTGAGAACAGGGCACAGAGTGGGCCTGGAGAGGAAACGGGAGACGGGTGGGACTCTGCCTTGCAGAAAACTTGGGAAATAAAAAAGTAAAAACAATCATCCATAGTCTAGCACCTGGACACAACAGCTTTATCACTGTGGTATATTTCCTTCCTGTCCTACATATATTTTAATGTATAGTTACATTTAAAATTAAATCTTTGGGGCCAGCGGGTGGCATGGTGGTTAAAGGCACTAGAAACCCACATGGCCAACAGTGGTTCGAGTCCCAGACCTAGTGGCTTGCTTTCTCACTTTCCTTCTCTCTCTCCGGTCAAATAAAAATAAATAAATAACAAGAGATATTTTTCACAAATCTAGAAAAGACAATCATAAAATTTGTCTGGAATCATAAAAGACCTCATATTGCCAAAGCAATCCTACACAAAAAGAGTGGAATTGGTGGCATCTCACTTCCTGACCCAAAAATATATTACAAAGCTGTGATAATCAAACAGCATGGTATTAGCACAAAAACAGACACAAGGACCAATGGAACAGAGTAAAGACCACAGAAAGAAACCCCAAAACATACAGCCAACTGATCTCTGACAAAGGGTACCAGTCAATCCAGTAGGAAAAGGAAAACCTCTTTAGCAAATGGTGCTGGAAAAACTGGGTATCCACCTGCAGAAAATGAATCTGAACCCCTATCTGTCACCATTAACAAAAATCAACTCAAAGTGGATCAAAGATCTAAACCTACAATTTCAAACTATAAAACTACCAGTGGAAAACACTGGAGAAACTCTGGGAGACATTGAGGTGGGCAAAGACTTCTTAAGCAAGACCCCCAAAGCACAGGCAATAATCCCCAAAATAGATAGGTGGGATTACATCAGATTAAGTTTCCGCAGGGCCAGCAGGGGGCATTGTGGTTAGGGGCTCTGGACTCCCACATGGCCAACCATGGTTTGAGTCCTGGACCTGGTGGCTCACTTCCTTACTTTATCTCTCTCTCTCTCTCTCTCTCTCTCTCTCTCTCTCTCTCTCTCTCTCTTTGTCTCCCACACACACACACACATACACACACACACACACACACACTGTCTCTCTCTGGTCAAATTAAAATAAATAAGTAAATAAAGTTAAATGATAAAAATAATTTTAAAAAAGAAGTTTCTGCACAGCAGAGGACACAGTAATCAGTAGGAATCAACAACCCTCACAATGGGAGAAAATTTTTGTTAACTATGCCTCAGCTAAGGGATTGATAACCAGAATACACAGGAAACTTGAGGGGCTTACCTGGAATAAATGATTAACCCAGTTAAAAGATGGGAAAATGAGCTGAATAAACAACTCTCTCAGGAAGACATATGAACAGCCAAAAAGCACATGAAAATGCTTAACATCCCTCATCAAAAGGGAGATGCAGATCAAAACCACAATGAGATACCACCTAACCCCAGTCAAAATGGCGAAGATTAAATAAACAAAAAGTGATAAGGCTGGCGGGGATGTGGTGAAAGGGGAACGCTCCTACATTGTTGGTGGGAATGTAAATTGGTCCAGCCACTGTAGAGAACAACATGGAGGTTCCTCAAAGACCTTCAAACACCACTATCATATGATTCAGCAATCCCACTCCTGAGTATCTACCTAAAGGACAGGAGAACACTCAATTGGAAAAGCACTTCCACAACTACATTTATTGCGGCATTATTCACGATTGCTAAGACCTGGAACCAACCCAAATGTTCACAAACAGATGAATGGATTGAAAAAGTGTGGCACATTTACTCCACAGAATACTATTCAGCCACAAAAAGCAGCAAGACCCTGGAATTTGATTGAAAGTGGATGAACATAAAAGAGTTATTGCTGAGTGAAGCAAGTCAGGCTAGGAAACATAGCAGTGTATGTCTCCAAATATATACTGACTGTCTACACTCTATAGTAGAGATTAACAGACTAGTGGATATAAAAGCATTGAAAATTGTTATGGACACTGGGGACAAAGTGAAAGGAGAGTGGGAGAAGGGAAAAGTGCAGGAAGGGAAATTTGGGGGGAAATGGAGAAGACATTTGTGGGACACAGATATGCTTTGTTGCCTGTTGACAATGACATGTATTCTCAACTCACCTGGTATATGGCATATATCATATTGGGTAAAAATCTCTTTACAATCTTAAGTAAATAAATAAAGTTAAATACAACAATTCTTTTAAAATCATTGGGGCCAGCAGGCGGCATAGTGGTTAAGACTCCGGATTCCCACATGGCCAACCATGGTTCAAGTCCAAGACCTGGTGACTTCCTTTTATACTTTCTCACTCTCTCTCTGGTAAGCACACAGGTCCTATAACAAACTTTAAAAATATAATAATAATGAATAAAATTAAATTTTTAAATTCTTAAAAATTAAATCACTGACTATTTCAAACACATGCAGATGCACAGAAAACACTGTATGTTCCACTTAATATATTTCATTAAAATTATTGTATGTCTTCATAATCATAATTTTTAACAGTTCTATAATAGACTACACAGTAGCTGCATCAATTAAAAAATCAACTGCCACACACATAAGCTGTTTTGTTATTTCTCCTTTGTGTAGTGGTGCTATGATGTACATTTTTTTGTTAAAAGCTCTTTTATATTATTATTTCTTTAGAATCTACATCTCCAAAAATGAGAATATTGAGGCAAAGGATATGAACATTTTCATGACTCTCAATATTTATTTCTAAATTTCATTGCTAAGAAGTTGTACCAATGTACTCTAACCATCGTACATAAGAAAGTGGGATGATGGGATCCTTATCTACGTTGGGTATCATCACTCGCAATCTGTTTTTTTGTTTATTCTTTTGCTTTTGTTAATTTACCAAGGTAAGCACACTCATTTTTGTTTAATGCTTTGCTTTGACTGCTAGTATACTTTCTATGTTCTACCATATGTTTGTTTATTAGTTTCAGTTTATGACTTTCTATTTTTCAGTTATTGGTCCCTAAAGCTGCTGCTGAAATTGACCCTTTGGAGAATACTTTCTGAAAATTGAGCATCATGGTGATAAAAATAGCAATTTCAAAGGAAAGAGGCTAATGAATTTAAAGTCTAGGGTTTATGGTCTTAATATGCATTTTTTGGAAAGCTTATAGTTCTATTGGATTACAAGATGTATCCACCCCTACCCGATGGCCCTTTTTTCCTCATGTTCCAGCATTTAAAATAACTGGTACAAAACTAAATGTCACCTAAATGATAACAGTAATTAATTCATGTTACTTTCTGTTCCTCATTGGCAATGTGATGGTTTAACTTCGCTTTGAAACATTTTAGAGGTACCAAGGCTTGCCTGACTGATTCGGAGGTACATGAGGGTCTATCATGGTCTAAAGTTTCATTCTTCTCTCTTTCCATATCTCAGAGGCCATTTAAAGGAATAGCTTCCTTGATTCATCAGGTGCCAGGGCTGTGGGAAGCTCTTTTTATATAAAAGATTCTCAAACCTTAGAAGACTCACCCATGAGAAATGGAATTAAAAACACAATCCTTGGGGGTCAGCAGGTGGTGTGGTGGTTAAGGTGCTGGATCCCACATGACTGACTGCGTGGTTCGAGTCCCAGACTGGCAGCTTAAAAATCACTCCGGGCATATATGCTTGTGTGCCCAGACTCCCTAGAGAAGACTGGAGGAGATGAAACTGTGGAGTGGCCATCCCTCCTTGGGTGGTGGGAGGGATTTCTCGCTCTGTGTGTGTGTGTGTGTGTGTGTGTGTGTGTGTATGTGTGTGTGTGTCTGTGAAGCACAGATGCCCCATAGCAAAAATTTAAAGAAAAAAAAAATCTTTGGATTTCATTGTGGGAGATTTTGATTCAGTAAAATATGGGATGAGCGGGGGCCAGTGGGTAGTGTAATGATGAAATACACTAGACTCCCACATGGCTTACCATGGTTCAAGCCCCAGACACAGTGGTTTGAAAATATGACCGGGCATGTGTGCATATCTGCCCAAAACCCCAGGAGGAGAATGAAAGAGAAGGGATTACGGCTTGGCCATCCCCCTGGAGGGTGACTTCTCACTTTCCTTCTCACTATCTCTCCTCTCTAGTGAGCACATGCACCCTATAGCAAAAGCCTTAAAAAATAAATAAAAGGGGATGAGCCTAATATCAACAATTTTTTTTTTTTTTTTTTTTTTTTTGCTAGAAAGCACAAGCATTCATCAGAGAGAGACAGAGCGAGAGAGAGAGAAGAAAGCACCTTTCATAGGGAATAGTCATGCCACAATCCCTTTCCTTCCATCTCTCCCTTTTTGGGATTTTGGACCTGCACACTCACACATTCAGCATGTTTCTCAAATTGCTAGGTCTGGGACTAGAACCATGTAGCTGGCCATGTGGAGTCCAGCCGCCTTAACCACCAGGCCACAGAGCCAGCCCTACACTTTTTTTATGATTGACATTCAGGAATATCTATTGATCCCATTTTGGGAAAAAAAAAAAAGGAAAAAAAAAACACTAGGTTAGATCTTTGGGGTAGAAAGTATACTTATGCTCAAAATGTTCAATGTAGGGACAAAAATGAGGCTGGGAAGGGGAAGGAGGAGAGTATGGTCCGGTAATGGTTCTCTGTGAGCCCACTCTCCAAAGGTGTCATTGTGGGGGAAACTCTTCAATGTTTCATTAACCACCATATCCCTATAGCACTTTAAAAAGTTGCCACACATTGACTACAAATCAGGGTCTTATTTGCCACCTTAACCAACACGCCACAGGCTAGCCCTACATCTTATTTTCTAACATCCTGAAATGTACATCTAAGCTTCTGCATCACCCTGCCTGAAATGTTTTAGATAACAGAAAGTTTCACATTCATGGCACATACATCATCTCTTTGTGAAAAAAAGTGTTTCTCTTCTACACAGCACTGACATCAGTACTGGCTTGAGCAACTTGCAGAACTGCTAGATTATTTAAGATTTCTTCAGGCATGACATAAAATGGCCAACAGGTACATTACAGAGTGTTCAACATCACTAATCATCAAGGTAATGCAAATCAAGACCACTGTGTGATACAACCTCACACCTGTTAGGATATCTAAAAGACAAGAAATAGGGCCAGCCGCATGGTCTAGTGATCAAGGGAGCCTGATCCCACATGGCCAACCACACAGTAAATACTGGATCTGAAGGTTTGAAAAACATGCTGGCTGGGACCAGCAGGTAGCATGATGGCTAAGGTGTTGAACTCCCATGTGGGTGATGGATTCAAACCTCAGGCCTAGTGGCTTCTTTCTCACTTCACCTCCCTCTCTCTCTGGTGAGCACACTTGCCCTATAGCAAATTAAATAATTAATAATAATAAATTCTAAAATAAAATTAAATAAATAATTCTTTTTTTTTTTTTTTTTTTTTTGAGAGAGAGAGAGATTTTTGCTAAAGGCCTGTACACTCACCAGAGAGACAGAAAGCAAAACATCACTCCCCCATCCTCTCCCCTCCATTCTCCTCTCGGGATTTTGGGCATGCACGCACGTGCACCCAACGTGAGTTTCAAGCTACCGTGTCCAGAACTCAAACAACAATCTACTATGTGGGAGTCTAGCGTCTTAACCACTGTGCCAAATAAATAATTATTTTAAAAAGAAAAGGAAAACATGCTGGTTGTGAGCACAAACTCCTACGTGGTAGGGATATGGAGAAGGGACTGAAACATGACCAGGCCCCACTAGGTGGTGCTTTCTTCCTCTCTGTCGCTCTCCTTTCTCTGGCAAGCACACGTGAAGACTATAGTTATTAACGTATATTGTATATATGTATTGTATTCAGGAGTTTTGCCACATAAGTAGATTATTTCCCCTGTGAAATAATAAATAGGGGAAAAAATAGATAACTATGTGGCATGATAGATATGTTCATTTGTTCCACAATAGCAACCATTTTACTATATATGTGTGTGTGTGTGTGTGTGTGTGTGTGTGTGTATTTTACAACTTCATGTTACAAACCCTAAACCCTACAACATTTTTTTTAAATTTATTCAGGCTCCTCTAGGTTTTTTTTGTTCGTGAAATGCCTGCACTGGACAACAATGCTAGAAGACCACACTCTGGAGGTGTAGAAGCAACAAAACAAGCAGTCTTTTCTGCAACCTCCCAGACACTAGCTAATAGTTTCTGCTACTATTAGCTCAAGGCTGCCATCTTGTGGCCCGATAAGGAAAGCTGACCTGAGTGTATGAATTTTAAAACGTTCTGCTCCCTGAGGGACCATTTCAATATACTGCTAGAGGGAAAACAAAAAAACAAAAAACTTTACATTTCCTTTTCATGTCCTCCATTAATTTTTAATCTAGGTAGAACCTACCTTGGAGAATTTTGAAAATGGAATAGAAAAAACTCAACTCAGAAGCACATATAAGTTTGAGCTTCAAATCACCTTCTGAAAAAAAATGGGCAGGCTTTTTGAAAAACAGATTCACCAAATGCTAAAATCTTGATAGAGCACTGCCAAAGTCACTAAATATCAGACTGTACATTTTTCATACAGTAACTTTGCATCCTGAAACTCTCCTTTTTCCTGAAATGAAATCACTCCTAAGAAAAGATCTCATTCGAAATCCTGTGGAAACCAGCCTGCATTTGTTTGAAGTGCTTTCCGTGGCTCATTTTTCTTTAGGGCTTTAACTGTACATGCACAGCTACAGTTCTGATGTCTTCCCTTGAGCAAAGAAAATTTCTTCCAAGTGCTTGTTAAACACTCATAGTACTGTGTCACTTTCTTGCTTCCTCTCTGAAACCAGTTGTAAAGCTTAACCCCCGTCACTAAAAAGCACAAAACTTTTGACTCTTACACAGATCTGTCCTGGACTGACACTTTAGTTGTCCTCAGCAAAGGGCATTGTACCAAATGCAGAACTCATACCATAGCACAGTGAGATAGACATGCCAGTGCTCAGACTCATTCCCAAAGAGAAATATGGAAAGCAGAACCTGACAGATCCCCAAATAAGGGTTAAAGTAGATACTTGCAGATAAATGACTTCTCCTCTAGTCCTCTGAAATCATTGTGTTGTTTTTGTTGTTCTTGTTTTGTTGTTCTTGTTGTTGTTTTAATAATTGCAAGATGGCTTGTTCTTTTGCTACAGAGAGATTGATAGAGAGAAAAAGAGAGGGATAGAGAACCCTCTCGTTGGACATGATCATGCCACAATCCCTTCTCCACTTCTCCATCTTGTAGGGACTTGAGGCATGCATGAACACACACCTAACACATTTTGCGAGCCACTGGACCAGGATTTGGACCATGGTCAGCCACGTGTGATCCAATTCCCTTCCTTAATCACTAGGCCACCGAGCCAGCTCCCTAAAAGATCATTTTTACCATCTGTCTGTATAGAATGACAAGAGATACAACATCACTGTGACAGGCTACTCTCATTAAGCCTCTCTGATGTACAAGGTCAAATGCTCAGCAAAGGGATACAAGATTGTTCCTACCTTAAGGAGCCACAGCAGGAAGAGGCCAACCAATGACAAGATAGTGTACTACACTTTCTGGGGTGTGTATATTGACTCAGGTGCTCTAAAAGAGCCAGAGTAAGGAACCAAAGAAAGTGACCTGTTGTAACCCAACACCCTCACATTACTAAGGAGAAAATAATAAGTCCTTTGTGTTTAACAGCTTGCTCAACATCTCCTTAGAAAATGGCAATATTTACTGAGTGTCTGCACTTTAAAAATAAATAAATAAATAAATATTTGTTATATAGTTGGAAAAAAATAAAGATACATAAAGAAATAAAATTTTAAAAATAAAAAATAAGTAAAAAATAATATTTTAAAATATATGACAAAAAGAAAAAGAAAATGGCAATACTAGGAAGGCCAGCCCTGTAGCCCTGTGGTAAAGGAGCCAGTCAACTGCAGTTCAAATACCAGCCTCAGCCCTTAAAAACCACACCAGGCACATGTGCATGCAGGCCCCAAATCCCAACGGAATGAGAAAATAGTGAAGGGATTATGGCATGACCACACGGCATTGGGAGGAGCTTTCTCCCTCTCTCCAGTGAGCATGCATCCTCTCTGGCAACTAGAAAGGAAGAAGGGAAGGAAAGAAGGAGAAAAAAGAAAAAACAGTGTTAGGAGCAAAAACTAGGTCTGGTCACCCCCAGAGGAGCAATTTACATATTTGTCTACTTTTCTGTGAACCGCTCCTTCCACCTTGGATTTTCAGTTTTATGCCATTTTTAATCCAGGTAACAATAGCATTATACCCAAGGTGGACACATAGTGAAGGTATTTAGATTATAATGTGGTAGAAGAGGAAACAGAAAAACTATAATATTGATAGGTAAAGTGGAGGAGTCTGACTCGGCGAGGCCCCAGGATTTGTCTGAGCCCCCCCCGACTTTTGAGCTCCGCTTTTGGTCGGTTTTGTAAGTTTGCATGGCCACTATTGTGCGCCCCTCCGCCCCCCTCCTGACCTAGGAACAAAGCTTGGGTCAATTAGTATGTCAGCAAGGTTGTTTGCTATTTGTTTTAGAAAATTGGTAATCTTGCTGGGAAGCGACCCCCCTCTGACTCTCCAATATAATATTGTAAAAGAATTATATAACTCTTTTATACATCCTGAGTATATGATAAAATTTTTTATGAAGTCCCCCGACTGCTCCCCTTTGCTCTAATCACTTATTGTTAATTATAATGCTTTATCTTTATGGTCACAATAGAGGGTGGACTGAAGTGTTTTTTAGGCAGAAATAATTTTGACTTTTGGAAGGCCCTTTAAAATACATTTAAGGTAAACTTAATCTTTTTTTTACATAAAATAGGATTAGGCCAAAATTGGCCCAGGACACTCCCACCCTTACTAAGTGAAATAGATAAATATATTAGGATTTCTCAAATTAAGTTTTAAATCCCTATAAAACTATATAGGTATCATTCTTTATTAAGATCCATAAGAACTAATATCTATACTTAAGATTTTCTTTTCTCAGCACCATTCCCGGTAATTACAAGATGGCTGCCACGCCGCATTAGCTGATAATCATCTCTGCTTACTGAAACCACTTTTCCAAAACTGCATTCCATAAAGACCCACCTACATCAAACGAACAATTGCGGAACTGCACCAGACCCACCCTTAATCCAATCCTAAATAGAATCTATGTTCTCTATTGTTAAAACTTTATAAGCTAATAATTAAAACACGTAGCCCCTCTTCCATTTACTTGCATGTATCATGTTTTCAATAAAAACACACAATGATTCCTAGCAGTTGTCATTCTTCAGAGAGCGATCTCTAAGGGGTGTCCGGCTAAAGACGTGCATAAAAAGGCACCAAGACCTTAGTCTTTCTTTCCTGTACCGCCTCCATTGAGATAACCCACCCCCGCCAAGGCGAGACCCCAGCAGTAAAGGAGTGTATTCATTTCCTATGGCTGCCATATTGAAGAACCACAAACTGAGTGACTTCAACCAACAGAAATTTATTTCTTCATAGTTCTAGAGGCTAGAAATCAAGGAATGGGCAGGCAGTAGTGTGGTGGTTAAAGTGACTAGATCCCACATGGCCCACTGCACAGTTTGAGTCCCAGTCCCAGAGGCTTGAGAAACATGCCAGGTATGTGTGCTTGCACGCAAAAACTCCTCAGAGGAGAATGAAGGGAAAGGGACTGTGACTCAGCCATCTTCCCTGGGGAATGCTTTCTCACTTTCTCTTTTTCTGTCTCTCTCTTTCTCTCTGGCAGGTACACATGCCCTGCAGCAAATTAAGAAAAAAAAAATCAAGGTATAGGCAGAATCCTCCTTCCTTGAAGAGAGGATCCTTTCTTGTCTCTTAGCTTCTGGCGGCAGCTGTCAGTCATTGGTGTTCCTCGACTGACGGCTGCATTGCTCCATTCCCTGCCTCTGTGGTCCGTATGATGTTGCCTGCACCTCAGTATCCATGTTTTCCCTTCTTATAAAGATACAGTCATGTTAGATTACAGCCCACCCTAATGACTTCATCTTAACTGATCACATCTGAAAAGACCCTGTTTCCAGGTAAAGTCTCATTCAGAAGTAGGGGGGGGTTAGAGTTTCAAAATAGCTTAGGGGAGGCATCATTCAACCAACAACATGGAGTTTTGTGGGTTTTTTTCCTTTTTAATTTTCTCTTTTATTTTTTTTTTTGAAACGTTCTTTTTTACAGGGGAAAATCAATTAATAAATGTAGAAAAAAATGATGGAATTTAAAAATCACCATCATGGCAACAATTGATTAACAATTGATTGGCAAAAATAACAAAGTGCTTAAACTAGTGAGTAAAATGTTTATTTTGTACATGAATATTTACATTTTTGTGTTTCCAGACCTTGATCACACATATTTGTGCTCATAATAAATCATATTTCTTTATTTTTTAATTAATTAATTTACACTTATTCACTGATCATTGCCACAGCGTACAAATGTAATTTCCCATCCAGAAGATGCAGCACAGTAGCTTAATCATACGTGTTATTATCAATAATTTTCCATTTCTAGTTTCATATTTATATATATATATATACATATATTTTTTCCCCCCTATTTCTCACCCTCTGCCATTTCCCACGCTCCTCCCACACTATCTCAGGTGTCCACAGTTGTTTTCCATTTCTTTTTTCTCCCATATTTTATTGACTCACAAAATTTCTTAAATAATCTAACTACTTTCAATAGCACACTCTGCTGATATATACATATCTATGAATACATGTCTGACTTAAGGCATGAATCTCTGAGTAAAATGAACATACTATAAGGTAGCACCCAGCTAATGCTATATAGTTTACTATGGCCATTAATTATGTATTTTTTACTGCATTTTTCAATTTCAAGAAAAGCAGATTTGACTTTGATAAATCAAAGAAATGCTAAGGAAGTATACTTAAAACTTACAGCCAGGAAACAGGTTGGGATTCCGTTCAAATAGTAGGTACATGAACCTATCAGCAGCTCAAGACAAGACAAAAATCAACCCCCCTCCTTCAGGAGGAATGGCCATGCCACAATCTCTTCTCCTCCAGTCTCCTATTGGGATTTTGGGCATGCACACACATGTGGCCGGCATGAGTTTTAACCTCCAAGTCCAGGACTAGAACCACAGTTTACTACGTGGGAGCCAAGTGAAGTAACCATTACGCCATCTGCTGGTCCCCCAGAGCTACACTCTTAAGCACATACTTTATACCATGGACAATGTGTATTCTGCCAGTGTGGTATCTTTGATGTGATGCATAGATACTCTACATCCTTGAATTTAGGCATGAAGAGAGCTGTTTTTTAAATTCATTGCTTTTAGGTTTTTTGCCATAGGGTGTGTGCACTTGCCAGAGAGAGATGGACAAAAACAGTGAGAAGGAAAGTGAGAAATCACCCCCCGGAGGGAAAGCCACATGGAAATCCCTTCTCCATTCTCTTCATAGATTTTGGGCTCACACATGCACGTGCCCAGCATGATTCTCACGGGACTCAAACGGTGGCCAGCCTGTGGTCAGCCATGTGGGAGTCCAGAGCCTTAAACACCATGTCACTGCTGGCCCCAAAGAGAACTTTTTAAACAGGATCAAAGAAGTAAAGGGACTTGCCCAAGTTTACACAGCTATTTCTCTTATTATCTGATGAGCAACTTTTACATCGTATTAATAGGCGGCTTCCATTTTTTTCTTTTTAAAAAAAAAAATTTTGGCAGGGAGTATGTGCTCTTTCTAGAGAGAGAATGAGAGAAAGTGAGAAAGCCCCCCCCCCCCCCATGAGGGTCTGTCATGCCACAATCTCTTCTCCTCTATTTCTCCCTCCTTTCAGGTTTTGGGGCATGCAGGTACACGTGCCTATGTGTTTCTCAAGCCACTGGGTCCTAAGACTCAAACTGGGTAGTCAGCCACGTGGGATCCAGCCACCTTAACCACCTCACCACCAGCTCGCCCAGCAGCTCCTATTGCTACGATTTTCTGGGCCAGGTTTCTTAACTACTTAACTCTTCTACAGTTTGAACATTGATGAAATTTATAACACTGAATGTTTTTAACTAATACTAGTGGAGACACATCACCTTCCCCTTTACACACACACACACATGCACACGGTCCATAATCTCTCCTCCTTCACCTACCTAAGTGTTACTTTTTCCCAGCTGGAGAAAGAGACTTTGGGAGGGAGCCAAGATAAAAACAGGAGAAGCGTGATCAGGGAGGGCTAGGTCTGTGTCCCCATCAGGCCAGACAGTCTGGATCTGTGACCCGGGGGCTAGTGGGTAAGCCCAAGACACTGGGAAACTGTTAAAGAGAGGCCTGGTGGAGCTGCAGAGAGAGGATGCCACTTTTCTTCCTTCTGGCAGGTGCTCGCTCCGGGCAGCGACAGCAGGGGGCGCTCCAAGCGGCCTAGTGGGCCGGAAGAGAGTTTGGGCGATGACAAGCGGTGACTGCCACATAGACTTATTTGGGAGCTGAAGTGGGTGCTACTGGCACTACGGGGACTCCCAGAAATAGTAACTGGTGGTACCGATGAGGGAAAGCCAACAAAGATGTTAACCATTTCACCTACAACCCATAGGAGTAGTTAAGATACCGTGGCCCCTCAACGGTAGCTGCACACTGAAGTTGTAAAATATCTATCCAGACCAACAAAATCAAAACCTCTGCGATGGGGCCGGCAGGTGGCATGGTGGTTAAACGTGCTGGATTCCCACATGGCTGACCGTGGTTCGAGTCCTGGACCTGGTGGCTTGCTTTCTCACTTTCTCTCTCTCTCTCTCTTTCACTCTGTCCCTCTCTGGTCAAATTTAAATAAACAAATGAATAAATAATAAATAAAGTTAAATAAAATAATTTAAAAAAAAAAAAAAAAACCTCTGCGGTAGGTGGGACAGCACTGAGATACAGGAGAAACCAAGCCGGTTTTTCCTACCTTCTCTCATAAAGAATATGTTACCTCTAGTCATCAAAAGTGTAAGGATTTTCCCCACCGGAGCCCAATCAATTCTCCGGCAGTCTCCAACTGGTGTCCTCTAAGTCAACTCAATTCTGTCACTCCCTGGAGATAGCTTCTGATCCCACAGGTCAGGAGCTCAATCCCACAAGCCTGTCCCTCACCACAGATGCCAGTCATGAGTTCCGGATGTGGCCTGTGCTTATCACCAACAAGCTATACATCTGGTTTTCCCTAACCACCCTCCACAGGTAGGAAAAACTAAATCAAGTAACTTGCTTGAAGTCCCACAGAAGAGTAGAGCGAGAGAAACACCCAGTTCTCCACTAATTAATAAATTCCACAATTAACAGAACCATAATCAAGGTAAAACATTGGAACAAACAAGAGTCCCGGTGAGAGAAAAAAGGATGAGAACGATCATCCTAACGCAAAATATCCCCTCATGTATGAGGGTGAAATGACATAGAGAGCCCAAAAGTAATAATACCGAAGACGAGGCCACACTGATGCATATCACAAAACCTGAAATTGAAGGGAATTGAAGCCTTTCGTTGTGAGACATTTCATCACTTTCTCAGTAATTGCATAAGTTTTATAATTTCTTCCATCACTGATTCCCCAGAAGTCCTGGCATCTCTTGTCTGTGATGTGAAGTTGGCGGGTAATGGTGTTTGTCTCCAGGAAATTAAAGACCCCTCTCAATAACTGTATTAGTCATCAACATTTGCTGCTGTGACTGATCTTGTAACCACCATCAGATCTGGGCAGGGAAAGGATATGAAAATTCATACCCAGGAAAACAACCTTATCTTCGCCTGATACGGCTCTCTCTTTATAAGAAATTTCTGCAAAGTCTTTTTTTTGCATTTCTAATTTGCTTATCAAGGGGCATATTTTTGGCAAGCTGGGAATATAACCATTGGCTACCGAGAGCTATTTGGATTCATAGGAAACTGTGAATTCCGTCTAGGTTTTCCAGACTTGCTCTATTGACTTGCCCTTTATTTAAAAGGGCAAAAATGTTTTAGAATTGTATTTCAACATCTCAGGACACCCAGAAGGCAAGTAACCATAGGACTGAAAGAAGGCCCTGTTCCTTTCCTCTGTCTGTGAAAAGTACCAGAAGAAATGTAGTATGCTGGTTTTATTGTTGCTTTATATCTTGGCACTACCTGGTATTAAAAAGTAGGGGAAGGACTGGGTACATTGTTCCATAAGCCCGGTACTTCAAACTGAGCCACTCAATAAAGTCCAGTCTAGACTGGGGGTGTGAGTGGGAAACAACCAAAAACAAAAACAAATGAAAAGGGAGCAGGACAGTGGCACAGCAGTAAAATGTGACTCTGTGGGACTGACCCACATGGGAACATTCAGGATCCTGTCTGAAGATCTCCCTTAGTATGCCGGGCATACATATGGGGGAGGGGGTGTAAAAGAGGCCACAAATATGTTAATAGATTAATATGAGATTTAACACATAATAAGAGTAATAACTAATAGAGCTTTTCATCATGGTTTAAGCACATTATATCAATATACTCCTTTCAAACTCTAGATATTCATATGCCTGTCTTACTTCACTAGAACATCAACTCTTTAAGAGCATAAAGTTGGCTTAAGTACTTAGTTAGTTAATTCATGACATGATGCTTTCTCAATCTCAGCAGGTCTGGAACGCGGACACACACACACACACACACACACACACACACGATAGCATGCTCAGGGGGATCCTGGGATGTGACCCAGCACCTGTCCCACTGGGAGTCCACTGTGTGACCACTATTGCCACCACTTGGTCCAACTTGTTTTGATATCCTATACAAATGCTAGTGTAATATTTATCACACAATAATATTCTCAGGAAATATGTGCCTCATTCATTCAATATCAGATAGAACAGGAGCTATCTTCACCATTTAGAGCTTTGAAAACTTTAACATCTTTATACAAAATTATATTTTCATATCAGCTCGTTAGGGCATGAAGTTGAGCTACAAAGCAGAAGTAAGTGGCTTTCCAAGTGTGCCATCATGCACACATTTGATAGAGGTTTGCTGGACACTGGGCCATTCAAACAAACTAGTGAAGGAAAAATGTCATTTTCCTCTTTTCATTCAAAGGACCGTGTTATCAAAGCACAGTCCCCTCTCTTTTTAAAAAAATTTGCTACAAGATGTGTTCACTCACTGGAGAGAGATAGACAGAAAGAAGAAAAGTGAAAAAGCACCCCCCAGAAGAGATGACCACACCACAGTCTGTTACGCAAACCATACAGTCAACCATGTGGGGTCCAACTGCCTTAACCACTATGCTGCCTAGCCAGCCCTCCCCTCCCTGTTAAACATTTTGAGTTCAGGCAAGTATTTAAGTGTTTTAAGTATAAAAAGGATCCCACTACATTAAATGGAACCAAGTATATAAAGTGCTTAGCACAAACCTGGCCCATCATAAACCTCCATTAAAGTAGAGCTGTTTCTTATTTAGAGGCTTCAGGCATCATGGGAGAGAAAAGTAAACAAAAGCTAGTGCTCAATCTTGTCAACAATTGGGAAATGAGCCTGTAACAAAAATAGACTGTATCATGGCCGTGGGAGTGTTTTCCCCTTTGACAAGTCATTAAAAGTCATCAATGCTATAAATCAGTCTGTGGGAGAGAGGGAAAACGGTAAAGTAAAACTCTGATTCTTAGATTCGAAAACTCACTCACTCAATAGAGTATATGAGTGTCTATCTGTGCCAGACAGGCATGACGACAGGTGACTGTTGTCCAAAAGCTCATTCAACTAAGTAAACATGCTGTATTTTTTGCATTTATTTTCCATGTTTAAAGTCAGATTTGCAGAAATGATAACACTGCCAAACCATAGTTTACCGAAGTAGGAAGATCTTTATAGGAATTTTCTAAATGACTGGCCCTAACTTTTGAATTTGATGAAACAGTAAAAACTCAAATTTAACGAATCATTACATGGTTATATTAATTTTTAAAAGAATAAGTTTTCATCTGTTACAGACTGAATCGTGTTCCCCCCAAATTCATATATTGAAATCCCAGTCCCCATCATTCCTAATGTAAACCTATTTAGAGATAAGGTCTCTAAAAAGGCACTTGGGAACCAGCAGTTAGCGTAATGGCTATGTCGCTGGACTCCCACATAGTCGACCGCGGTTCGCGTCCCGGACCCGGTGGCTTAAAACTCACGCCGGGCGCGTGTGCGTGCATGCCCAAGATCCCGAGAGGAGAATGGAGGAGAAGGGATTGCGGCGTGACCATCCCCCCTGGGGGGTGATTTCTTGCTTTCTGTCTCTATGTCTCTCTCTGTCCGTCTATCTGGCGAGCGCACGCACCCTATAGCAAAAACCTCTCAAAAAAAAAAAAATAAATAAAAATAAAAAGGCACTTAAATTAAAATGTAGTTGATAGGCTAGGGTCCCCTAAACCAATACAGTTGGTGTCCCCATAGGAAGAGGGGGAGACACCAGGAATATTTGTGCACAGAGGAAAGGCCCCGTGAGGTTACTACAAGAAAGTAGCCACCTGAGGGACCAGTAGTTAGCGTAATGGCTTTGTCGCTGGACTCCCATGTAGTCAACCACAGTTCGAGTCCCGGACCCGGTGGCTTAAACTCACACTGGGCGTGTGTTGAGTACGTGCCCAAGATCCCGAGAGGAGAATGGAGGAGAAGGGATTGCAGTGTGGCCATCCCCCTGGGGGGTGATTTCTCACTTTCTGTCTCTCTGTCTCTCTCTTTCTGGTGAGCACACACGCCCTATAGCAAAAACCTGTCAAAAAAAAAAAAAAAAAAAAGGAAAAAAGAAAGTAGCCACCTGACATCCAAGAGAGGCCTCAGAAAAAAAGCCACTGGAAAGGAATCAAGGGGGTGGGGGGAAACAAAGCATTTAATAGACACAACAATGGAAAATTATCTGTTGATGACAATATGTATGGTAAGACTTTCAACTGGACTAATATATTGATACCATGTATTCCTGCTGGGAAAATCCATTTCTTATGCTATAAAGATGTACAATGATTTAATATTTTAAAAAATGAGAAAATAAAAGAAAAAAAAAAAAAACCTTCCAACTCCATGTTGTTCGACTTCCAGCCTCCTGAACTCTTCAGAAATGTACACGTCATCCAGTCTGTGGTTGTGTTATAGCAGCCCTAGTACATGAGCACAACCTACTTTGACATCATTTCATAAAAGGGAGCACATTTTATATCAAAATGGGAGGAAGGACATAATTTCTGATTAGCAGCTCTTTATAGAGAATATATATTTGCTTTTTATAAAAAATAAAATAACTTGCTGTGTTTGTTGGGCTACTATAACAAAATACCATAAACTAGGTAGCTTATAAACAACAAGAATTTATTTCTTATGGTTCTGGAGGTTAGAAGTCCAAGATCAAGGCAAATTCATTCAAGGATTATGAATGATGACTTCTTGCAGTGTCCTTGCATGGCAGAAGAGAACCAAGAGATCTCTCTCTTTCTCAGTCCTCTTTTATAAAGGCACTAATCCCATTCCTAATACCATCGCCTTGCATGTTAGGACATTTTTTTTTAAGAATTATTTATTTATTTAATTACATTTGTAGTATTATTATTTTTTTTTAATTTAACCAGAGAGAGACAGACAGAGAAAAGAGAAGTGAGATAGCAAGCCGCCAGGTCCAGGACTCAAACCAGGGTCATCCATGTGAGAATCCAGTACCTTTAACCATCATGCCACCTGCCGGCCCCCCCTTTTTTTTTTTCAGTTTTGCTATGGAGTGCTAGAGAGAAGGAGAGGACATAATAAATCACCCCCAAGGGAAATAGCCACACCATAATCCCTTTTCCTCCATTCTCCACCCAGGATATGGAGTATGCATGCACATGTGCCCAGTGTGTTTTTAAAGCCACTTAAACAATACAGTTGGCCATGTGGGATCCAGCTGCTTTAACCACCTTACCATGAGCTGCCCAGGGGCTAGAATTTTATCATATAAATTTTCAGGGAATAGAAATGGTCTGACCATATTATTAAGTTCTTATTTTATTTGATTTTGATGTAGAAGTGAAGATTGTCATTGGCTGAGAAATCTTTGCTCTAAAATCTTAATGCTTTTTTCTTTTTTTAAATAATTTTTAAAATTTTATTTATCATTGTTATTACTATTTTTTTAATTTGACCAGAGAGAAACACACAGAGAGAGAGAGAGAGGGCAGAGGGAGGGTGAGAAAGCAAGCTGCCAAATTAAGGACTTGAACCCATGGTCAGCCTTAATCACCATGCAACCTGCCAGCCCATCTAAAATCTTTATTCTTTTAAAATTTTATTCCCCTATTTACAAACTAATAACCATAGACTACACGTGACCATCAAGAATTTCAATTGGGGCCAGCAGGTTGCATGGTGGTTAAGGTGCTGGACTCCCACATAGTCAAATGCAGTTCGAGTCCCAGACCTGGCAGCTTGCTTTTCACTCTCTCTCTCTCTCACTCTGTCCCTGTCTGGTCATATTAAAAATAAATAAATAAATAAATAAATGTGAATAAAATCATTCTTAAAAAAATAATTATTTCGCTTAATTTTATTTATCTTTTTTTTTGTTAATTTGACCACGGAGAGAGAAAGGGAAAGTGAGAAAGCAAGCCGCCAGGTCTGTGACTCAAACCATGTGCGAGTCCATCACCTTAACCACCAAGCCTCCTGCCGGCCCAATCAATAAACTTTAAAAAGAAAACATTACAAGCAAATATAAGTAAATAAGATAAAAGAGATGGGTGTGGCAGCGTGCACCTGTAATCCCAGCTGGGAAGAAGAGACAGCAGGAGAGTGACATGGCAAGATGCTGTCTTAAAAAAAAAAAAAAAAAAAAGTCCAACCTAGAAGAGTTATGTTACTGAGCTAGCGGGTGGTGTGGAGGTTAAGGTGCTGGATCCTTGGCCAACTTCACAGGAACAAGTGCCAGATTCGGCAGCTTGAAAATCACACTGGGCACATGTCCCCAAAATCCTGAGAGAATTAAGGAGAGACACTGTGGCGTGGCCATTGTCCCTGAGGGGTGATTTCTCACTTTCTCTCTCTTTCTCTCTCTCCCCTTTCTGTCTCTCTCCAGTGGGCATACATTCCCTATAGCAAATTAAAAAATAAAAGAAAAAGATTTTTTTTTTTAATCATTGTCATGGTTAGACATTACATAAGAAAGCTTGTAAAATCACATTATCTCTTCAAATAAATCATAACTTCTAAATTTATAATTCTCAAAGTAGAAATATTCATGCAAATTATTTTGAAAATGTGGTTCAATTATAAATTCATTTATAAATTTGAGAATATTATTTCACTCCATGGGAATCAGACAAGAATTTCACATTTTTTTAAATAATTATTCATTGTATTCTATTTATTATTATTTCTTAATTTTACCAGAGAGAGACAGAGACAGAGAGAGAAAGGGAAACTGAGAAAGCAATTCGCCAGGTCCAGGTAGCAGTCGGCCTTGACTACAGTTGGCCATGAGGAAGTCCAGCACACCAACCATCACACCACCTGCTGGTCCCATCACATTTCATTTTAAGTTAAGAGTCAGAAAACACTTTGGTACATTAAGCACTAAAAGAGATTAAGGTGTGTCAATGAATATTAATATATAGACATCAATTTTTTAATGAATTTCTATAAACAGCATTAACAGGAAAACATACATAGTCTACTCTGGGATGTAAGAGCCTTAAGTTTTCCAAATACTGAAAGAGTCTTAAGAATGGGTTTAAGGATGAAGGAATCAATTGGTACTCAGCAATTCACACACATGACACAAAAACACGACATTCTAAAGATGTGTACAAGGACTGCATGTTGGCAATGCAGGGGACAGTCTTGCTCTCCCTCTTCTGAAGCAGGGACACTTCATATTTCGTAGTTTCTGAACTTCCTCAGGAGTTCTGAGGGCGCATCCCCTGACCAGCGGAAACGGAAGTGCCAAGAGTTCACATCTGAAAGACCTTTAGAAGAGAAAAGAAATATTTAAAATTAGAGGTCGGACAAGGAAGTCACACCTGTAATTGTAAAACAGTTGGAGGATAAGATTGCACAGCAACAAGTAAAATGTAAGGGCAAGTCTTTGGTATGAATTATTAATGTCACCTGGAAACAGAGTCAGTTAGGCAGACGTTGAAATTCTTTCCCCCCCTCTCACTGGTTCAAAATATTTGCATATTTTTTAATTAATTTTTTCTTTTATTTGACACTGAAATTCTTATTAACAGAAATTAAAATTTATATATATAAAGGACCTCACATGTTTCATGCTTGATAATATAAGAAAAGTTATAGATGTCTCCAATGGTGAAAATTCTGACAATTCAACTGGAAAGAAAATGAAATAAGTTTCATATAGCTTTCAAAAACCTTTCCAAAAAAACTTTCCAAAACTTTTCAAAAGGTGAAAACTCAGTGGTAAAGGATATTTGGAAATATAATTTTGTTCCACTATAAGATGACTTAGTTAAAAATTATAATAAGCAATGCTGTTGAAAACTAGAGTAAAGGTTATTTTCCTTTCTGTTAGAAGATATATAAATTGGCAAAACTCTTCTGGCAGGCAATTTGGCAACATTTATCAAACTCATTAAAATGCATAAACCTGGGACCAGCAGATGATATAATGGTTATGTCGCTGGACTCCCACATGGCCGACCACAGCTCAAGTCCCAGACCCAGTGGCTTGAAACTCATGCCGGGTGTGTGTACGTGCATGCCCAAAATCCCAAAAGAAGAGTGAGGAAGAGGGATTGCAGTATAGTCAGCCCCGCCCCCTGGGGGTGATTTCTCACTTTCTGTCTGTCTGTCTCTCTCTCTCCAGCAAGTGCACAAGCCTTTTAACAAAAATCTTCCTAAAAAAGAAAAAAATCGCATAAATCTTTAACCCAGAAAGTCTACTTCTAAATAATTATTCAGATGAAATAACAATGGATGTAATCAAGTTTAACTATAGAATTTTTATGATAATATCTATTATAAATGTTTTTAAAATCAAGAAACGATCTGAATCTTCAACAAAGAAAATTTAGTTAAAAGGCCTTCATATAGGCATTGACTGTCTTTTAATATTTACTATCAGACAAACGCTCATAGCATATTACTAAGTGACAGAAAACAGTTTATATAGTTTGATTTCATTCCTAAATACAATATTTATATGAGTATTTAGATAAATGTCTTTAAAAGTTTAAAAAAGATTCACCAAAATGTTAACCATATTTATCTCTGGATAAATGGAATAGCTGTGATTTTCAACTCTATGTTCTTTTTTTTTACTGTACTTTCTCATTTTTCTGCAATAAACTAATATGCTTTGTGTCTTTTGTTAATGTCTAAAACACTGCTGATAAAAATGCAAGTTACAGGGCCAGCCCTGGAGCCCAGAAATTAAGTGTTGTGGGGAGGAAGCATGGCCAACCATGGTTCAAATTCCAGCCCCTGTGGTTTGAAAAACATGCTGGGCATGTGTGCAGATATGCCTAAAATTCTGATAAAACAGAGAAATGGAAGACAAGAATTGCAGCGTAACCAGGCCCTGCCAGGGACACGGGGACACTTTCTCTTCTCTTTCTCTAGCATTGCATTTGCCTTCTGGAGTTAAAAATTTTAAATAAAAGTAAGTTATAGACTAGTATATAAAATATTCTTCCTCTGATATTTTGGTTATTTTAAAATAATATCTAAATATCATTTAAAATATAATAGTTAAAAAATATATACTCAAAATAGTTGGCAGCAGTTATCTCAGGAAAACAGGATTTGTTGCACATTTTTTAGAATTATCATATAAAGGGACCAGCAGGTGGCGTATTGGTTAAGTCACTGGACTCCCATGTATTGGACTGCAGTTTGAGTCCCAGACCCAGTGGCTTAAAACTCACCCCAGGCATGTTGCATGCATGCTCAAAATCCTGATAGGAGAATGTGGAGGAGAAGGGACCATGTCACGGCCACTCCCCCAGGGAGTGATTTGTCACTTTCTTTCTCTCTTGTCTCTGTCTTTCCAGTGAGCGCATGCATTCTATAGCAAACATTTCTCATAAAAAATAATAATTATTATCATATAAAACAAATCTAAAGAATTTTCACTTGAGGAAAAAGTAAAAAGGAAACTTTCTGACAACTTGCAACTAAAACTCACTCGTGAAATATGTACAGTATAATCTTTTTACTTTTAGGTATATGAACATAAATGAAAATACAGCAAAATGTAACATTTTTTTCAAGTGATAAGATGTCTCATATATTCTTTTTGCTTCAATGTATTTTCTCTCACATATACAGTAAATAAGTAATATCTCTATAGTTCTTAAAAGATGCAATTTCAGGGGGCTGGAGGTGGTGTGGAGGTTAAGGTACTAGACTCCCACATGGCCAACCATGGTTCAAGTCCTGGATCTGGTGGCTTGCTTTCTCACTTTCTCTCTCACTCACTCTCTCTCTCTGTCTCTCTCTGATCAAATTGAAAAAATGATAAATAAAATTAAATAATTTTTAAAAAAGAGATGCCGTTTTAGGACCAGGAGATGGCATAATTGTTACGTTGCTGGACTCCCACATAATCAACCATGGTTCAAGTCCCAGACCTGACAGCTT
This sequence comes from Tupaia tana, assembly GCA_026018925.1. NCBI lineage: Eukaryota > Metazoa > Chordata > Mammalia > Scandentia > Tupaiidae > Tupaia > Tupaia tana. The sequence goes on along the minus strand of JAKSZU010000010.1, from coordinate 58,206,185 downwards.
AAAACTCACACCAGGCATGGGACCAGCAGGTGGCGTAGTGGTTAAGGCGCTGGACACTCCCACATGGCTGACCATGGTTCGAGTCCTGGACCTGGTGGCTTGCTTTCTCACTTTCCCTCTTTCTCTCTCTCTCTCTCTGTGTATCTCTCTGGTCAAATTAAAATAAAATGAATGAATGATAAAAGTAAATAAATAATTCTTTAAAAAAAAAAAAAAAAAAACTCACACCAGGCACACGTACATGCATGCCCAAAATCCCAGGAGGAGAATGGAGGAAAAGGGATTGGAAGGGTCACCCTCTTCGGGGGGGGGGGGGGGGGGGGGGGTTCTTGCTTTCTGTCTCTCTGTCTTTCTCCATCTCTCCAGCAAGCACACATGCTCTATAGTAAAAATCTCTCTCTAAAAAATAAAAAGAAAGAAAAAAAGATTTAGTTCCTATAGAGGGTTCCTCTAAAAATACTAGGTCACTGGAAAAGTCATGACTTATTTTTCTGTTATTCTATGCAAAAATGTGTTATGACTTTCCCAACAACCCAGTAAACACCCAGTCAAGAATTTGAATCAAAGCAGCTAATTTGGGAAGTTATCCCAGAGGCACAGGCAGGGAAATGGGGAAGAGAATCAAATCTGTAAATGGTACATTATCAAACAAGTCACCACCACAAATGACTAGAGCTTGACCTCGCTGAGAAACCCTGAGAGACGAAATAAAAATCCCGCAGAGTTATCCCATCTGAAAGGTGAAGGAGCTAGGGAATTTAGACTTCCACTCCGGTTCCTTATTATCTGATGGATGCACCCAAAGGGTATTTACTTACGGCCTTCTCGTTCATAGCCAACAGGCTGCACTGCCGGAGAAAGCCCTCTGGTAAAGAGTCACAGTGTTTGTGGTAGAGGCCACGGGGCTGGCAATGCCAGGGAAGGCAGGTGCCCAGAGAACACGGCAGCATGCTAATAGCATTTGCTACATTTGAGGATTTTTTCCTTTTTTTTCTTTTTCATTCCAGGATATTACATACAACTATTTGATTCCAGAATTGTATTTATCAGAAGGCATATTTATTGCATGTTTAAACAGAAAGAAAACAGTGAGATTGTCTTGCACAGCAGTTTTCAGGTGGCGTGCTCAGTATTTACTGGTTGCAATGAAAAGTCACGGTGTGCTGGGAACTATTTGGTAGCAGCTCATCACAGGAGAGGCATCAAAAGGCAAACTCCAAAGGAAATATCAAGCACTGCCTGAGGAAATTACCAAATATGCTGAAAAGCAATATATGAGAAGCCACTCAGGGCTTGGTAGAGCTGACAGGAATAATATCTCCTAAACGCTGATGTTATAAGAATTTACACGGCAGCAAAATGAAATTGTAAATAATCGTGCAACTGCACTTTAATATCTCAAACTCTAAGGCACTACTCAAAAGAACCAATAATCTCTTAAACAGCATTAAGAAGATACTGATAAACACAGCCTTTGGCAGAATTTCAAAATCCCCCAACAACAGCTTCTCAGAAAGATGAGCCCCTCTCCCCTCACCATTCCACATCACTCTTATACCACAGAAGAGCATGCCGTGCACAGTGTGAGGACACCAAGACTGGCATGTGAGCAGATTATGCTATATCTACACTCTGGGATATCAGCAGTTATTAATGAGAACAGGCCAGCCAGCGGCATGGTGTTTAAGGTAGCTGGATTCCACGTGGCTGATTGCATGGTTCAAGTCCCAGACCTCAGCGGCTTGAAAAACACACCAAGCACATATGCATAAGTGCCCAAAATCCCAAGAGGCGAATGGAAGAGGAGGGACTGTGGTGTGGCCATCCCCCTTGGGGGATGATTTCTCACTTTCCTTCTCTCTGTTAGTCTCACTCCAGTGCACACATGTGCTCTAAAGCAAAGCTAAAAATAAAGTAATTTTAAAAGATTAATTTATTTTGGGAACCAGCAGTTAGCGTAATGGCTATGTCGCTGGACTCCCACGTAGTCGACCGCGGTTTGCATCCCGGACCCGGTGGCTTAAAACTCACGCAGGGCGCGTGTGCATGCGTGCCCAAGATCCCGAGAGGAGAATGGAGGAGAAGGGATTGCGGTGTGACCATCCCCCCTGGGGGGTGATTTCTCGCTTTCTGTCTCTATGTCTCTCTCTGTCTGTCTGGCGAGCGCACACGCCCTATAGCAAAAAAAAAAAAAAAAAAAAGATTAATTTATTTTGAATATCAGTGTCTAAGAAGTCTCATTATAATAAAAGCTGATACTAAAAAATGCTTACCATTTGCCTGGCACTGCTTTAAATATTTTACATATACTACTTATTCCTCAAAAAGACCTGATGAAGTAGACACTAACATTTCAAACATTATATAGATAAGAAAACTCAAATGCAAGGAGTTTACCCAAGCTCACACAGCTCCTCAGTGGAGCTGTGATCTGGCTCCAGAGTCTGCGCTCATAACTACTGTGTAACATGAGGAATGTGTACAATATAGCTGGTCTTTATTTTACTTTATTCTTCTTCTCAAGATAGAGCTCATGGGGACCAGCAGTTAGCGTAATGGCTATGTCGCTGGATGCCCATGTAGTCGACAGCGGTTTGAGTCCTGGACCTGGTGACTTAAACTCACGCCGGGTGCGTGTGCATGTGTGCCCAAGATCCCGAGAGGAGAATGGAGGAGAAAGGATTGTGGCATGGCCATCCCCCCTGGGGGGTGATTTCTCGCTTTCTATCTCTCTGTCTTTTTCTGTCTTTCTGGCAAGCACACATGCCCTGTAGCAAAAGCCTCTCAAAAAAAAAAAAAAAAGATAGAGCTCAAGCACTTCATACCCGAGAGAGGGAAAGAGGAGCACCCTCCACAAGGGTCAGGTCATACCGCAATTCCTTTCCTCTAGGCCTTCAATCTTGGGCACTCCATGAGCATACCCAGAACGTTTCAAGCTGAGCAGGCCAGGGGTTCAAATTGTGACCACCACATGGGATGCAGCATCTCTTTTTTTTTTCTTTTCTTTTTTTGGAGAGATTTTTGCTATAGGATGCATGCGCTTACCAGACAGACAGAGAGACAGAGAGATAGAAAGCGAGAAATCACCCCCCAGGGGGGATGACCACACCACAGTCCCTTCTCCTTCATTCTCCTCTTGGGATCTTGGGCACGCACGCACACGTGCCCAGCATGAGTTTAAACCACTGAGTCTGGGACTCGAACCATGGACGACTACATGGGAGTCCAGCGACATAGCCATTATGCTAACTGCTGGTCCCGGGATCCAGCATCTCTTGAGCAATGCATTACCACTGTGCCATGGAGCCAGTGCTAACTTGACTTTAATTTTAAAGCCCTTGTAAGTGTATATTTACTTACATGCGCTTATATTACCATAGAGAATGGTACAGAAGGAAAAATATCTGAGCATCCATATTGCTTACATCAGAAAGTAGAAGTGAAGAATGAGAAACTAAGGTGCACACTAAGTTCTTGTCCATCTACTTAAAATTCTTTGAATTGTTTAACCTTTTTTTAAAATTTCCAAAAGGCACACACACCCACTATGGAGAAACAGAAGCATCTCTACGGAACCAGCAGTTGGTGTAATGGCTACGTCACTGAACTCTCACGTAGTCGACCGCAGTTCAAGTCCTGGACCCGGTGGCTTAAACTCATGCCGGGCACATGTGCGTGTGTGCCCAAGATCCTGAGAGGAGAATGGAGGAGAAGGGATTGAGGCATGGCCATCCCCCCGGGGGGTGATTTCTCACTTTCTGTCTCTCTGGTGAGCACATGCACCCTATAGCAAAAACCTCTCCAAAAACAAACAAAAAAAAAAAAAAAAAGAAAAAGAAAAAAGCATCTAAGTGAGTTATGACCATGCTGCAATCCCTTTTCTCTATATTGTCAAAATTTAGGGTACACACATGTACCCAGTAGGTTTTTTAAGCTTCTGGGACTGAGATTTGAACCGTGCTGAGGATCTTGTGAAATGCAGCTCCCTGAACCACTAGGTTACAGAACTGGCTTTCTTTTAGTTTTTTAACAAGGGGAAAAGGAAGAAGCAAAACATTTAAAGGACACAAAAATGGAAAATTCAATTGATAATATCTTTAACTGGACTAATATACAGTGTATTCATGTTGGGAAAATTCATTTTGCAAGCTGTAATGATAAACAGTGATTGAATGTATTTTTTTAAAAAGCCTGTATCACTTTTTTTTTTTTTTAAAGGTTTTTGCTACAGGGCGCATGCACTCACCAGAAAGACAAAGAGACAGAAAGCGAGAAATCACCCCCTGCGGGGGGGATGACCACGCCACAATCCCTTCTCCTCCATGCTCCTCTTGGGATCTTGGGCACGCATGCACACATGCCCAGCATGAGTTTTAAGCCACCGGGTTCGGGACACAAACCGCGGTTGACTACATGGGAGTCCAACAACATAGCCATTATGCTAACTGCTGGTCCCCTTTTTTTCTTTTTAAGAAACAAAATTTAGGGCCAGCCTCCATAGCACAGAGATCAAGCATTAGGCAGAGGAAACCAAATTCCATATGGTCAGCCAGGGTTTGAGTCCAGGCTTGGACCACTTAAAAAACATGGCAGGCACAAGTGTGTGCCCAGGATCTAGGATCCTGATGGGATGGAAAACTGGAGGAAAGAGGACTGCAGTATAACCAATTTTCATTGGTGAAGTACTCTCCTCTCTCTCACTCTCTCTCATGTGTGCCCTCTGGCATTAAAAAATTGTTAAAGAAAGAGAATTTCAAAGAATCTTATGAGAGGGAATCAAACGGGACCTCAGCATCATGCCCAGGTCTGAAGTGTTCCACCGCCAATCCCAGTTTTGATGAACTTGGACTCAGTCTGAATATGACTGAAACCAAAAGGCATGGGGAGGTGCTAGAGGTTCTGAAAGCAGAGAACTGAACGTTCTAAGGCTGAAAAATGAAATGTTTGCATGTTTGTCTGTATTTGTATGGGGGAGGGTGTTTATACTCATAAGTTTGCTTAAAACACTGTTTTTCTGAAAGTCGGGCCTGCTTTGATAAGCTTGTTATATTACAACCATTTCCAGTTAGGAGGCTGATGCAATCAATGTGAGGACTCCACAGAGATCTCTTGGGTAACCAGCAGGGACAGCGGAATCAAACTCTGGGAATCTTCATCCCAGCAAGATTACAGAGGCAAAAGTTCTCTCCAAAGAGAGACTTGAAGTGACTCTTTCTAAAAAGACTGTAATTCACAGCTATATCATTTTCTTTTTTCATGTAAGGATTCAAGGATATTCAGGAACCTTCTGCTTAAAGGCTTAATTCTAATGGGTGATATATCATAATCTTGATCAATAAATAAGAATTTTAATGACAGCTACAGTATGTGTATATAACACACATAAACTAAACATTGCTAGATGGTTAGATGTAAGGTTAGCTAGATAAATAAATTATAATAACAGCAAACATTTACCCAAAGTCTGCCACAGATGAATCACTGTGACAATATCTGCATGGGTCTCTTCATTTAATCCTCATGGTAACTCTGTAACAAGGTACTTTTACGAGCCCTATTTTATAGAAATCTAAAGAAGTTAAGTTACTTTTGCCAAGTAATTATAGATAATAAGTAGCAGAGCTAGGACATGAACTCAGTAATATAGCCAGGAGTTGAACTTGTATTATATCCTGTTTTGGTGGTCTATAAATTATTCAAACTGTCTTTAGAGCTACTGACAGATGAGGTATCATCTCAGGATACTGCAGGGCCTTGGAACACAGACTCTGGAGCCAAACTACCTTGGTTCGGCTCCCCTGCCCTGTCACATACAAGCTGTATAGCAAATTACTCAACCTCAGCCAGCTGCAGGGGTGTTATGATAACACACTGCTCTGCAATGCTGAAGCCACATGTGGAAGTCCCAGGTTCACACCCCGAGGTTTCCCTGTACACTCAGGGCATGCACACATGAGTGCCATGATTCTGACTGAAATCAAAGGAACGTGAAGACCCTGTTGGGAGTCTCTCTCTCTCTCTGTGTGTTCCTGTCTCTGTCCCTCTCAGAAGAAATAAATAAATGAACTTTTTTTTAAAGGTCTTTGCCTTAGGGTTCTTGCACTCACCAGAGAGAGAGACAGAGACAGAGACAATGAGAGGGAAGGTGAAAAATCAACCTATGGCCACACCACAATCTCTTTGCCTCCATTCTCTCCCAGATCTTGGGCACACACACACAAGCACTGGCTGATTTTAAAGCCATTGGGTCCAGTACTCAAACTGTGGACAACCATGTGGGAGTCCAGTGATGTAACTGCGACACCATCTGCTGGTCACTATAAATTAACTTTAACAAAAAAATTACTCAGTCTCCCTAGGCTTCAGTTTTCTCATGTGTAAAATGAGAATAATACTGGTAACAATTTACCAAGCTTGTAGTGAGGACTAAGTTAATATATGTAAAAGTAATTTTTGTTTTAGGTTTTGCCATAGGGCCTGTGTGCTTTCTGGAGAGAAACAGAGAAGAAATGTGAGAAATAATCCCATAGGGGGTGGCCACGCTGCAATCCCTTCTCTTTTATTCTCCTCCCGGGATTTTGGGCACACATGTACACACGCATGCACGTACACATAAGCACCCCATGTGAGTTTCAAGCCTCCAGATCTGGGACTCAAACCACAGTCAGCCATGTGGGAGTCCAGCACCTTAACCACTACGCCCTGTAAAAGTAATATTAAGTGAGCTAACAGGTATAAAGTAATACATGCAAAGAGTGCTTCCACACATAGAGAACATTCAATAAATGTCAGCTACCATTATTTCAATAAAGCAGAAAACACTCAGAAATATTTTCAGGCTTCCTTGAAATGTATTTGTTTTCTAGTTTCCAAGTCACTGCTAAGTAACTATTTTAAAGAATTCTAAACAGTTCAAAGTAATCAGTGCTTGCCTCTTCTCATTTCTTTCTTAAAAAGAGAGAATACTGTTGTTTCAAGTCATTCACATCAGCTCTCTGATCATGATAAACCATGTTAAAATAAAAAATAGGGACCAGCAGTTAGCGTAATGGCTATGTTGCTGGACTCCCACGTGGTCGACCGTGGTTCGAGTGCTTAAACTCACGCTGGGCGCGTGTGCGTGCGTGCCCAGGATCCCGAGAAGAATGGAGGAGAAGGGATTGCGGCGTGGCCATCCCCCCTGGGGGGTGATTTCCTGCTTTCTATCTCTCTGTCTCTCTCTGTCTGTCTGGCGAGCGCACGCGCCCTATAGCAAAAACCTCTCCAAAAAAATAAATAAATAAATAAAAATAATTTGAAAAAAAGAATTCTAAACAGATCCCTCAATTTGGCATTACTGTGCAAACTGGAAAAGGCTAAGGATAAAGGCAGTATCACTTTAATTTCAGACTTTCTCCATTCTGCAAAGCTCTATGACGTGACTTACTTGAAGAATCTGGATTTTGTGGCGAGATTGACTTCTCCAGGGACTCAGATTCTTTTTGTTCCATTTTCTCTGTGGTTGAAGCCATGTCCTCTTTCTTTACTTCTCTCTGCTCTTCCCATTCCTCATTTTCAATGTTGCTGGAATGAGTCTGGTCAGATTCTACTAGCATGAGATCTTTTTTACTTTTGACAGCCCAGTGCATTGACTAAATTAATTAAAACAGAGAAATAAATATTAAATCAATATCATATGGTTTTCTTCATTTTAAAGTTCAATATTTTGTAACATTAGACCTACTATTGTAGTGCTGATTAAGAATGTTAGACTCGACGACTAACAGATATTCATCAGTTAATCTAGATATTACCGCAAATATGAATGTTACAAAGAGTAGTCCATCTCATGCTATCGAGCAGAGGGAGTTTCAGAGAATGAGGTGGTTCCTCAGAAAGTTGGATCCAGTTCCCTTTGCGTAGGTACAGACCCAAAAGAATTGAAAACACGTGTTCAAAGAAAAACTTGAACACAAATGTTTGTAGAAGCACAATATCACATATTCACAATATTCAAAAGGTACAAATAGGGGCCAGCAAGTGGCACAGTGCTTAAGGGCACTGGACTCCCACATAGCTGGCCACAGTTTGAGTCCCGGACCTGGTGGCTTGCTTTCTCTCTCTCTTTCTCGCTCTGTCCTTCTCTGGTCAAATTAAAAAAAAAAAAAAAAAAAGGTAAATAAACAAAGTTAAATAAAGTAATTATTTAATAAAAAAATAAAGAGGCTTTTGTTTGGTTGCTTTGCATTTGCTGTTGTTTTGTTTTGAGTTTTTGCATTTGCATAGAAATAAAGAGGCTGACCAGTGGCTTCCTTAGTAGAGGAAAAAGGATATTAAGAAAGTTAGTGAAAAACAGAAAGTAAAAGATTAAAGATTCAGAGTCAAGAGAGCTGAAAATATGAGCTATAAGTGTCACGAGTCGGCTAGGTGGCCTGTACATGATGTATTGATCTCTGCACCTCAGTACTTCTCTCATAATCAGAGTGCTGCAGTCTGCTTTAGGCAGGAGGTAAGCATTAATGACTCATCTACAGCACATGCTTCGAAAGCCCTCAGTGAAAAGATAGACATAGCAGTCTTACACATTCATCTCCTTTATGAGTAAATCAGGATACAGTATTTTATCATCACACCCCTGTATCTGCTGATCCCAACTAAAGAATACACAAAGAAAAAATTCTAAGCTGTATCTAATCTTATGTACAGATGTTTCTCATGCCTTGTGTTTCAATCAAAGGACTTATATAGGAGCAATGCTAAACAGCCTTGTTTGTGGGGATGTGGCTAGATAGCCTACAAATCACTCATTTCTGTGTTCACAGAACATATTTCTCAGCTGCATCTGAACAGGCTTTAAAGAATAATTTATTCAACTTTTATTATTATTATTATTTCGCCACAAGACACACACACTCAACAAAGAGAGAGACAGAAAGTGAGAAAGCAAGCTGTCAGGTCTGGGACTTGAACCATACTTGGCCATTGGGAGTCTAGAGCTTTAACCACCATGTCACCTGCTGGCCCCAACACAGAACAACATTTAACATCAGCCAAACTAATCTTTGTGGAGCCATTCATTTCAATAGAATGGGCATAAATAAAAATGTCACATGATAGCAGTTGATAGAGATTCAGGAAAAGACCAGGAAAGGGAGCATCTATATCGCAAATTCATTTGTTGCACGAGGCAGAAAATCAGTATATGCATGAGGTGAACGGACATACTAAACGGACACTAAGCCTAGGTGCAAAGGCCATCAATTCTATTGCTCATGAAATTAGATTTTTGTTATTCTGCCTTCACAATAATCTTGTTTACCAGATTTCCTAAACTGCCTTTTTTTTTTTTCCTCTTAGAGGCCATTTCCTTATATTCTAGACCTTGGTCAACATTGGGAAATAAAAAATTTTGTCTGCATGCCAGGAAATATTGGAACATATAGAGAAAAATCAATTGACTTAGATGAGCCACAGATCAGCTGAGTAACTATATAAAATTGACTGGTTATTTTTATCCTGGATCATCGTGAGTGACTCTTTTGCTTGCCTGGGTGATTTCTGACCTGCTTTTGGGTAACATCCAATTAGGACAGATTGCCTTTTGAACAGGCCGAGAAGGTGTTGAATTACACACCGTTTCCCATCTGGCTGGAGAAAATTGCAGCCATGTGGTCATAGTAGGACACTTCCCTGGTAGTCTGTGGCCAACTGGATCTGCCCCAAGGACACCTCACCCAGCCAGGGGCCCAGAAACAATCAGTAAACAGGTCTACGTAAGGGTGACTGCCAGCCTCAACAAGCCCTCCCAGAAGCAATCAATTTGTCAAGTCATCAGTTCACCAGATACGTGTTTTCTGTTAAGGCTTTATAAAATTGATAGCAATCAATGTGGCATGGGATAGTTTCAACAGCTTATGAGATTTTTCTCAGCACATTATTCTGACTGTGGCTTTGCTTCATTTTCCCACAGCAATCCTAAAGTCATTCTGCCATGTACTTCGGAGCTAAAGGAAAAGTCATTCATACCCAGGATTTCTTAGGACAAACCATTTAGCATGACAACGATACATTTCACCAAGATTTCTTGAACTTGAAAAGTCTGTTTCCAAGTTATTCCAGGATTCCAAAAGCCTGGATTCTGAAACCCTCATTCCATACCCCACCGCTTTTTCTTAATTTGCCAAAGGGCGTATGCAGTCACTGGAGAGAGAGACAGAGAAAAAGAGGAAAAGTGAGAAAGCACAACCACCCTACCACCATCCCCACATGGAAAATGGTCACACCACAATTCCTTTTCCTTCACCTCCCCCTCCTTTCAAGATTTTGGGCATGAGCGTACACACACCTGGCGTGTTTCTCAAGTGTCTGGGCTAGGTCTGGAACTGCACAGTTATCCACGTGGGATCCAGTTGCCTTAACCACCATGCCACAGGGTCGCCCCATATCCCTTTTTTTTTTAAACCAACACCACATGTCTAAATTTAATTTTCCAAAGCATTCATTGACTAGTTGAATTATTAAAATATTTTTTACAGGGACTAGCAGGTGGCAAAGTGGTCATGGTGCTGGACTCCCACATAGGCAACCAAGATTCAAGTCTCAAACCTGGCGGCTTGAAAATCATGCCAGACGTTCACACACACACATGCGTGCGCATTTTCAACATCCCAGAAGAAGAATGGAGGAGAAGGGATTGTGGCATGGCCATCCACCCTGGGGTGGGTGGTTTCTCACTTTCCCTCTCTGTCTCTCAGTGTCTCTTCTGTCTTTCTCCAACAAAATAAAAGAGGGCCACTGGTGACATGGAGGTTAAGACAGCTAGGTCCCACATGGCTGACCGTGCAGTTCAAATCCCAGACCGAGTGTCTTAAAAATTACACCAGGCGCCTTTTGGGCGGAACCGCCATCTTCCAGTAATTAACCAAAATGACGAACACAAAGGGAAAGAAGAGGGGCACCCGATATATGTTCTCTAGGCCTTTTAGAAAACATGGAGTTGTTCCTTTGGCAACATATATGTGAATCTACAAGAAAGGTGATACTGTAGACATTAAGGGAATGGGTACTATTCAAAAAGGAATGCCCCACAAATGTTACCATGGCAAAACTGGAAGAGTCTACAATGTTACCCAGCATGCTGTTGGCATTGTTGTGAACAAACAAGTTAAGGACAGGATTCTTGCCAAGAGAATCAATGTGCGTATTGAAAATATTAAACATTCTAAGAGCAGAGATAGCTTCCTAAAACGTGTGAAGGAAAATGACCAGAAAAAGAAAGAAGTCAAAGAGAAAGGTACCTGGGTTCAACTAAAGTGCCAGCCTGCTCCACCCAGAGAAGCACACTTTGTGAGAACCAATGGAAAGGAGCCTGAACTACTGGAACCTATTCCCTATGAATTCATGGCATGATGAGTGTTAAAAATAAACTAATCTGTAGTCTATTAAAAAAAAAATTACACCAGGCACGTATGTATTTGTGCCCCAGATTCTGAAATTAGACTTAGGAGAAAGGACTGCAACGTGGCCATCCCCCTGAGGAGTGAGTGACTTTCCACTTTCCTTCTCTTTCTCTATCACTCTCTGTCACAAGTCCTATGGCAAAAATCTTATACACACACACACACACACACACACACACATTTCTTTAAAAAAAAAAAAATTAAACTATCAGGAGAACTTTTAGAAAGGCAAAGTGAAATAAATAGCTACCAAAGTGACAGAGACTCCGTGTGGGGAAAAAATGTGGTTACAGTGTCATCACTCAGGGATGAATAGAAATGTGTCATCCTTGAAGCTGTGACCCATTGGAGGGATTCTCCCAAAGGAGATTCCTGAGGTCCGACCCTCTGTGCGATGCTGCAAAAGCACATGATGGTTTGTCCTGCCTTGTAGGTACGGGGACGGATATTGCTCCCAACCAGTGATTTTCCTGTCAGAGGGATTCCTCTGCTTAAATAGAAAGTAGAAACAGACTCAGTAATATGGAAAAAAAAAAAAGGATTTTATGAGATTTAATCATTGATAAACATGTAGGGCAAGCAAATATTCAAGTATGTGTGTGTCTTTTCATTTTCTTGTTTTAATTGCCAATGGGTGAATGCAGTCATTTGAGAGAGAGAGAGCACGCGGGATAGAAAAATCCCTCAATGGGTCTTGACACACTGCAATGCTCTTTTTTCCATTTCTCCATCCTGTCAGGATTTGGGGTGTGTACATATGCTCACTGGGTCTTTCAAGTTGCTGGGGTGGGAATTTGAACTGCGGCTGGCCATGTAGGATCCTGCTTTGTATGCACACTTAACCACTGCCCTATAAAGCCAACCCACAGATGTGTTTGATTTTTTTTTTTTTCCCCTAGAGGGCCCCTGTGCTCACCAGAGAAAGACAGGCGGGACAGAAAGAGAGGAAAAAGCACGCTGACCCTTGAGGAATGATCACACTGTAATACCTTCTCCTTCATTTTTCCCTCTTTCTGGGATTTTGGGCACAGATGTACCAGATGTGTTCCTCAACCCACCAGGTCCAGGACTCCAACCACGCAGTCAGCCATGTGGGACCAGCTGTCTTAACCACCAGACCACAGATCTGGCCCAATCAGCTGTGTGTTTTATTGTATTTTATTATCTTTTTTTTTTTTTTTTTTTAGAGTTTTTTGCTATAAGGTGTATGTGCTCACCCACTGGGGGAATGGCCACACCACAATCCCTTCTCCTCCATCTCTCTTGGGATTTTGGGCATGCACACACACACAGCGTGACTCACACCATGTTCAGTCATGTGGGAGCCCAGCAACTAAATCGTTACGCCATCTGCTGGTCCCTAGGTGTGTGTTTTAGATAACAGTCACCTAATATTCAAATCCAAAAGTTATAAGCATTTTATCATCAGAAGGACAAATGTAATGTACCTAATCCAGACACCATAATGATGATGTTTAACCACAAAAAAATAAACAGTGATCTATTAGGTGATGAACAATACAAGGTATGATCACTGTTAGTTTCTCCAGAGTGGTGAATGTTAAACTATAACAAATAAAATACATGAAAAAAGCAACAATTAAAATGCTGGAGTTTGGCAGAAGAGGATGGACAGGCCAACCATCTCGGGGTTTTTTTTTTTTTTTTTCGGAGAGGTTTTTTTCTACAGAGCGCATGCGCTCGCCAGAAAGACAGAGAGAGACAGAAAGCGAGAAATCACCCCCCAGGGGGATGGCCACACCGCAATCCCTTCTCCTCCATTCTCCTCGGGTTCTTGGGCGTGCACACACATGCGCCCAGAGTGAGTTTAAGCCACCAGGCCCGGGACTCAACCACAGTCGACTACATGGGAGTCCAGCGACAAAGCCATTACGCTAACTGCTGGTCCCGCCATCTCTTGTTTCATGCATCTGGGGCGTCAGACACTTTGTGAAGGTTGGCCAAGCGGCCTGTGTCTCCTTTGAGCCTCGTGCCAGAAAGCAAGTTGTGACCACAGGTATTATTGATCAGAACAGGGCTGTGTTGATGGACCTTGCACTCAAGTAAGGAGACGGCTGTGCCTTTCAAGTGCACGCAGCTCACTGACTTCATCCTTGAGTTCCAACACAGTGCCTGCCAGAACTATGGCCAACAAGCCTGGCCAAAGGCAAATATCAGCACAAAATGAGCAGGCACAAGAGGGCAAAGAAGAATAAAGCCAGGGAAAGGAAAGCCAAACGGTAGGGTTCGATAGTCTTACAGTCATGAAGGCAAATAAAATGAGGAACAGAATAATCAAGAATGTAGTTAAGGGCCAATCCCATAGTGCAGCAGTTAAACATTGCGTGTGCAAAGCTGAATCCCACATGACCAACCACAGTTCAAGCCCCAGACCCATTGTGGTTTGAAATACACACCAGCTGCATATCCGCGCGTGCGTGCTCAAAATTCTGACAGGATGGAGAAACTGAGAAAAGGGGATTGCAGTGTGACCAAGCCCACTGGGGGCTGCTTTCTCTAGGAAGCACATGTGCCTCTAGTTAAAAATTTTTTTTAATTAAAAAAAAAAAGTTAAGAAGCTTCAAAAGGAAGCTCTTCTGAAAGCCTCTCTCAAAAATGTACCTGCTACTAAGGTGCTAAAATTCCAGCAAAAAACATGGCCACTGCAAAGAAGGCTCCAACTCGGAAGGTTCCTGCTCAGAAAATCACAGGCCAGAAGGGAGGGCCTCCTCCATAACCTCAGAAGTGTCAGAAAGTTCCAGCCCAGAAAATACCTATTTCAAAGGCATCTGGCAAGAAAGCATAAGAGGCTGTGATAAAGTAATAAGGGTTCTGGGGCCAGTGGGTGGCATGATGGTTAGGGCAGCTGGATCCCACATAATGGACTGTGCAGTTCAAGTCCCAGACTTGGCAGTTTGAAAAACACACCAGACATGGGGCAAGTAGGTGGTGCGGTGGTTAAAGGCACTGGACTCCCACATGGCCAACCATGGTTTGAGTCCCAGACCTGGCAGCTTGCTTTTGCACGCATGCTCGCTCTCGCTCTCTCTCTCTCTCTCTCTCTCTCTCTCTCACTCTGTCACTCTGTGGTCAAATTAAGATAAATAAATAAATGGATAAATAGAATGAAATAAAATAATTCTTAAGAAAGAAAGAAAGAAAGAAAAACATGACAAATGTTATTTTTGATACATGAGGAAACAAAAGGTACAGAGAGGTAAGACTCTTACATACAGAAGTCCTTGTGAGGATCATAACAGAAAGGAGACCGGAAAGTTACAGAAAGTGTCAAATGAGACACGGAACAGGTGAAACTTGATACACAGGGTTCAAGTTCGCTGGGAGAGAAACAAAAGGAAGTCAGAAACAAGGGTAAGCCCATAGGAGACTGTGAAGAGAAAGCTATCACTGCTGATTTAAAGCGAAGAGACATACATCTCATCATTTCTGTACTAGTAAAAATAACTCTGAAACTTGGGACCAGCAGTTAGCCTAATGGCTATGTCACTGGACTCCCATATAGTCGACTGTGGTTTGAGTCCCAGACCTGATGGCTTAAACTCACATGGGGGTGGGGAGGTGTGTGCGTGCCCAGGAACCCGAGAGGAGAACGGAGGAGAAGGGATTGCGGCGCCACCATTCCCCCTGGGGGGTGATTTCTCTCTTTCTGTCTCTCTGTCTTTCTGGCCATCACACGCGCCCTATAGCAAAATCCTCTTCCCCCCAAAAAAAAATAAATAAAATAACTCTGCAATCAAATAGCCCAGTGCACTACTTTAACTTTGCTGACAAGGCTAATGGTCCAACCACTGAGATCTAAAATGTAATTATTGTGCAGCCTCAGATAGTTCATGATTAAAGCTAAATTCAAAGCGGAAATGATGTATTTGGACATAGGAAATTAGTATTTAATGGAAAGGCATTGGCAACAGTAGTTAGAGCAGGGATTTGGAGAAGGGTTTTTTAAAAAATCCACAGCTAACTTGTTATTAGTGGTTTAAAATTAAGTGACAGAGTTCAGTGGGTCATCAAAACACTGAACTATAAATCAGAAGGGATTCGAGTAACAAGGGTCATTAATTCAGTCATAGTTACAGTGCGTCACACTTCGGAGACTATATACATGGTTATGCAGAGTTAGTAGAGTTTTTTGTTTTTTTTTTTTTTTTTTACTATATGGCTTGTACACTCACCAGAGAGACAGAAAGCAAGAAATCACCCACTAGGGTTGATGGCCACACCACAAGCCCTTCTCTATTCTCTCAGGATCTTGGGCATGCACACACACACACACACCCAGCGTGAGTTTCAAGCTCTGGACCTGGGACTCGAACCGCACTCAGCCATTTGGGAGTCCAGTGACATAACCATTATGCCATCTACTTGTCCCAGTACAATGCTTTTATTAGCCAGTGACAATAAGAAATTTTTGCTATATACAATGAAAAAGAAAAAAATCTTGTTTTTTTGTGAAGCTAAGTCACTGTTTTTGGAATGAGTCCTTGTAGTTATTTCATGCATATCTATGGTAATTACATGGCCAATCCCTCATAAATAATTAACCCACTTTAAATCCATGTGAATGTATACTTCAGGCAGAATTGGATTTAACCAGACATTTCAGAAATTTTGCATAGCATGTCCCCATCGTGTCTAAGACCCTCCCTTCAGTATTACAGGCCTTTTATTAATAGTTTGTTCAAATCTTCTTAAGACACAGAAGATAGGGAGTGCACACAATACTCGGCCACACTGGACCCACATTCCCATCCCCAGTCCTCTCAGTAAGCACTGTGTCCAGTGTGAACACCAACGACTCTGATCAGGCTAAGGCTAGGGAGGATTGTGCCATGGAGACTCTGTTGGGGGTGTCTGTCTCTCCATTTCTTTCTCTCTCTCTCAGAACAAATAAATAAACTTTTTTGTAAATCTATTTATTTAAAATATTTTATTTTATTTACTTTATTTATTTATTTATTTATTTTTAATGTGATCAGAGAAGGATTGGAGTGGCGAGGGGGGATGAGAAAGCAAGCCACCAGGTCTGGGACTTGAACCACAGTTGGCCATGTGGGATTCCAGTGCCCTTAACCACCACACCACCTGCTGGCCCTGTAAGTCTTTTTAAAATAAAAACTATGAAGAAGGAAATCTAAATGTAATCTCAAAGGGCTATAATTCAAGCAATGTGGATCATGTTAAAGATGAATCTTCACGACTGTCCTTGGCCTGAGAAGTAACTTCTGTATTCTAAGTCTCATGTCATAGAAAAATGTTCCAACGGAAAAAAATCTGGGTAATAAATAATGTCTAAGAATGTAGAATTAAAATGACATTTTCTCATTCTGGCCCAAAGTGTAGCGGTTAAGCCCTGTGTGGAGGGACTAATATCTCACATGGCTGACACAATTTGAACCCCAGCCCTGGCAGCTAGAAAAATACACTGGGCACATGCATACACATGCCCAGGATCCTGATGGGAAGGAGGGGACACAGGAAAAAGAACTGCAGCATGACCAGGCCCACACTAGGGGCCTCTCTCCCTCCCTTTGTCTCTGACATGGACACATGTTATCTGACATTGAAAATAATAAGAAGAAGATAATTATACAAAAAACTTTAAAGCACATAAAAGTCAAGGCTGGGGAACCAGCAGTTAGCGTAATGGCTATGTCGCTGGACTCCCACGTAGTCGACCGCGGTTCGCGTCCCGGACCCGGTGGCTTACAACTCACGCCGGGTGCGTGTGCGTACATGCCCAAGATCCTGAGAGGAGAATGGAGGAGAAGGGATTGCGGTGTGACCATTCCCCCTGGGGGGTGATTTCTCGCTTTCTGTCTCTATGTCTCTCTCTGTCTGTCTGGCGAGCACATGCGCCCTATAGCGAAAACCTCTCAAAAAAAAAAAAAAAAAAAAAAAAAAAAAAAGTCAAGGCTGAATAAAATAAATATATAACAGTAACTATAGTGATTATTGATATTTAGATATTTTAATTGCCAGAGGATGTACATGCTCACCAGCAAGACAAGAGAGAGAGAGAGAGAAACAGACGGAGAAAAAGCAACCCAAACAGGGCATGGTCACACCATACTCCCTCATTTCTCCATCCTGTTGTGATGTCGAGCATGCGCTGCACGTGCTCAGCTTGTTTTTCAAGCTGCCGGGGCCACTATTTGAACTATGTGGTTCAGCCATGGAGGAGTCGGTCCCTTCACCACTAGGGCTGGCCTGATATTTAGGGATTTTTTAATAGCATGAAGTCTAAAAGTCTAAGGTTGAAAAGTCTAACATTTTTTTCATTCAGATGCATACTAGAAATCGTTTACAGTTTTCTTTGACTAACCAGATCCCAATTTTTAAATAAAATTTATAAGCCTTGAAAAAGAAAAGATGATAACTGAAAAGATGAAGGAGATGAATTTACCATGGGTCAAAATTTAGCAGTATATGAGCAATCTAAGAAACACATTTATTAGGTTATCACTTAAATAATAAGTGATAGGGGCAAGTAGATGGCATTGTGGTTAAGGCGCTAGACTCCTACATGGCCAACGGCAGTTTGAGTCCTGGACCTGGTGGCTTGATTTCTCTCTCTCTCTCTCTCTCTCTCTCTCTCTCGCTCTTTCTCACTGGTTAGTGTACAAGCCCTGTAGCAAACTAAGAAATAATAATGGTGATAAATAAAATTAAATAAATAATTATTTTAAAAGATAGTAAGCGATGATGGAGAATGTGTATACTTAAACAGCCAAAGAGAATGAAAAATGTAGGTATGGGCCCTTCTGGCACTGATTCATGGCCTCCATTCTGGTGAATTTCCCTTGCAATGTTTCATAGACACTGACTCACATCCAGACTCTCTACCAACTTCTTAGTCTTCTCCCTCCTGTGGCCCATTGATTCTTTTTTTAATTTTTTTTTCCCCATAAGAGAAAGAGACAGAGAGAGAAAGAAAGGCAAATATGTGCCCAATATACTCAGAGAAGTCTCTGGACTTGATCCAGAAACCTTCCCCGGAGGAATTGCCTTACAAAAAGTCATCTTTACCACTGTGGCACTATCCGCTCCCTCCCTGACTAATGCTTTGAGCTATCCCATACGCTAATCTGCAGGCAGCCTGAGTCTCACAAATTTATGTCATCCCCAGAGGGAAATTCACCATTTTCACTGAGTCACTCAAGGTTTCCCACTGCTGAAATGGCATTGACATCTGGCTCCTTCTCCAGTGGTCGTAACGGGCTCGACTCTCTTCATTGGTCAGAATCTCCTTGGCCTTCTGCAGTTTCTGAAAGGTCTCCACTGGAAAACAAATAAAAAAATGAGCACTTCACTGTTGGAGGGGTTATTTTAAACTCTTCAACAATTACACTAATCTCACTAGAATCAAGACTCTGCCACTTGCTATCCATGTGACTTTGGGCCAGTTTACCTCTTTAAGTTTCAGTTTCCTCCTTTCATAAACCATATCATAAGGATAAGCAAGATCATATACGTGAAGGGCCTGACACACAACTTATCCACGCCCCTTACTATCCCCGAGGGACGTTCCAAGTGCTGTTCGAGGTACTGAAGACACAGACGTGAACAACAGACATTACTAGCAGCAGCGATAAACATTTTAAAACACTGGGAAAATATAATTTTGTCTTCTAGGAAGAAAATTACCATTTCTATGCTAGTCGCAAGGTAGAGTAGTGGCTAGGCAAGAAGGACAGTACAAATGAAGACTCTGAGGCAGGAAGGCGTACAGTCATCTAAAGGAACTAGAGGACGTGAACGTGGCTGGAGGATACAAGGAAAAATCGAGGGATGAGGCTGTGGGGTAGAAGAGGGCCCAGTTAGCTAGAGCTTTAGATATCATGCTAAGAACTCTTGTCTGTTGGGTTGGTTTTTGTTTTGTTTTGTTTTGTTTTTCATTTTTTGTTGTCGTTGTTGTTGTTGTTGTAAGAGCAAAAACTAACTGTGTTTCTACTTGTTAGCAAAGAACAATTTGAAACTGAACTGTCTGAGTAAGATTTAGGTGATGCCCCAAGGAGCTCTGAGTATAGCTAGGGGTGTCACATTTTGATACAATGTGACTTAAAAAGAACTATAGAGGCAAGGCTGTTTCTTCTTGGGCAATCTGGATGCACTTCACTAGTTTTCCAAAGGTCTAGTGTCACCTTTGACTCCTCTTTCTCTCTAATCTTACTTCCAACCTATTAGCATGTTTTGGCTCTGCCTTCAAAATATACCCAAGATCTCATCTCTTGTCACCTCCTGCACATCCACTGCCCTGTCCAAGCTGCCATTCTTTGTTCCTATTTTGTGTTTATTTTGCCATAAGGTGCCCAGAGAGACAGAGAAAGTGAGAAAGCACCCCCGAGGAGAAATGGCCACTCCACAATCTCTTCTTCTTCACTCTTCTCTCAGGATTTTGGGCATACACGCACATGCATCTGGCATGTTTTGCAAGCCACCAAATCCAGCACACAAACCAGGTGGTCAGCCATGTGGAATTCAGCCACCTTCACCACCATACCACCTGGCTGACCCACCTTTTAAGTTTATGTCTTCCAAAACAGAGAGAAAAAAGAGAGGCATTTGCAGCAGGATCTTCACACTGCAGTTCACCTTTGGTCTCAGCTGGCCTGGATCATGGGCACATAGGCAGCCAGCTCAGGGCAATCCCGGGGTGGATACCTAGGACCTTTCCCATGTGGGTCCAGTTGTGCTATGGCCGCACCACCACCTGGCCTCTGCTCTCTTCTTTTGGCTAGATAATTATTCATTACAGTAGCTCCTTCACCCATCTCCCCAATTCTGCCTATCTACTTTCTATAGCAGAGTGGCAGAAATGCATGGCTCAAGAGAAGCTGGATCTTACATGCAGATTACAGTTTGAATCCCAAGCCTGGGGAGCGTGAAACGCACTGGGCACATGCACTAGTGTCCAAATTCTGAAAAGCTCAAAGCCTGGAGGAAGGGGATCGCAGCATGACCAGATCCTGTGGAGGATCTGGCTTCTCTCTTTCTCTCTCTCTATCTTAAATTTTGTGCACATACTCTATCATGAATTAAGAAAAAAAAATAAGAAACGTCACATACTGTGACTCCTCTGCTCAAAACTTGAGTGTGCTTGGTGTTCTCAAGGAAAAGCCACTAGGGCTGGAGCAAGAAGAGGTAGGGAGAAATAAAAGGAAATAAGATCCAAGAACGAAGAGAGGGACAAAGGTCACACCTAGAAGCCATACGTAAGAACTCTGGATTTGGGGACCAACATAATGGTTACATTGCTGGACTTCCACATGGTCAACCATGGTTTGAGTCCCAGACCTGGCTGCTTAAACTCACACTGGGTGTGTGTGCATGAGTGCCCAAAATCTCAACAGGAGAATGGAGGAGAAGGGATTGTGGCATGGCCATCCCCCCAGGGGGTGATTTCTCACTTTCTGGCTCTCTGTCTCTCTAGCAAGTGTATCTGCCCTATAGCAAAAACCTCTCAAAAAAAAAAAAAAAAATCTCATGAGAAGTAACCAAGATAATCTGAAATAGAAAATGTTAAGGCAAATGTACAGACAATACTTACAGTACCATGACATCAGTTATGAAAATTGCGAACTACTTCTATACTCTAGTTAGTAAAGAGTCCCTGTCCCCTAAACACCACCACATCCAGAGTTCCCTCAGTATCTATCAATCTTGTCTGATACATCAGACCTCCAGTATGCTGCTCAAAATTTGGACAGCACTAGAACTCTGCAAGCCATTAACTGTTACTTGCTTATTTACTTATTTATTTGAGAGATTTTTGTTATACATGCACTCACTGAAGAGACAGAAAGCAAGAAATCACACACACACACACACAAACACCCAGGGTGGATGGGTATGCCACAATCCCTTCTCTTCCATTCTCCTCTCAGAATCTTGAGCATGCATGCACATATGCCTGGAGTGAGTTTTGAAGTTTTGAGTCCAGAACTCAAACCACCGTCAGGCATGTGAGAGTCCAGTGCCTTAACCACTAAGCCACCTGCTGCCCCCACCATTATCTCTTTTAATAGCAACCCCTTTAGTCCATTAAAGAGAAGAACCTAAAGATGGGGCTATTGAAACTTACAGGAAAACAAACAACATCAAAGCATCTGTCCATAGCAGCTCGCTTCAGTAAGCAATCTCTCCTTTTGCTGATGACAATGTAAATGTTCCATTTTATAACTGAGATGTTGCTTTTTCCAAAGGGAAGAAACAGCTTATTAAATTATGGCCAGGGATGCACATACCAGTTACTACAACTGCAGTAGCTATAACGATTTACATCTTCATCTGTGAGTCACCCTCTCTTTGCACATTACTGCTGGTCTCCCTTTTCAGAATTTCCAGAACAGAAAAAGCTCACTTAAAATTATTCTGATGTCAATCCTTCAACAGCAGTTGGATAAGCAGAGAGAAAAAGAGACTTTATCTTTCCTGTTATGTGGCCTATCCTGCTCTAACCTCTTCGGCACATTTAATAAAAATGAGTCTGCATCCTCTACTATATCAGCTAAATGAATGACTCACACAAGATCAACATTTACCAGTTCATTTACGTTTACTGGTGAGGTAACTGGTAAGTTTATATCAGCAAATGTTGCTGAAATCTTTAAGAAACATTCTGATTTAACTCCTGGGTCTATTTTGAAAATAAAGAAGTTCTCTTACATTCTTATTTCATGATAAAACTTGTAACACTACCAGGCTAGCTCGGTGGTACGACACTAAAGCACTGCTCGAGTGAAGCTGGAATGCATATGTAAGATCGAGGGTTTGGTTTCCCAGTCAACCTGTACAGGCCAGGCATACACACACCCATGATCATGACTGGCTGGAGAGGCTGGCAGGGCTGGGGATCACAGCGTGGGACCCTGTTGAGCATGCACTCACACATACCTGACATGTTTTTCAAACTGCCAGGTTCAGGATTCAAACCATGGTGGGCCGTGTAGGATCTGGTTCTCTTAACCACCAGGCCATTGGGCCAGTTCAAGAGGGAAATATTTCTAAAGGCCTCAGATTGAGAATGTTTTTACCGACTATAAGAAAGATCTACTGGTTACTTTTAAAAAAGAAAACTATCCATTTTGTTAAATTTTATCTTGAGCTGCTATATAAAAACAGGGAAAGAAGGGGCCAGCAAGTGGCATGGTGGTTATAGCACTGGACTCCCATGTGGCCCACCACAGTTCGAGTCCCAGACCCAGCAGCTTAAAAAATCACACTGGGCGTATGTACATCCATGCTCCAATTCCCAAGAGGTAAATGAAGGAGATGGGATTACAGAGTGACCATCCTCCCTGGAGATTACTT
The DNA here is from genome assembly GCA_026018925.1 of Tupaia tana. Taxonomy (NCBI): domain Eukaryota; kingdom Metazoa; phylum Chordata; class Mammalia; order Scandentia; family Tupaiidae; genus Tupaia; species Tupaia tana. The sequence continues at coordinate 58,183,416 of JAKSZU010000010.1, read as the reverse complement.
TCTCACTTTCCCTCTCTCTGTTTCTCTCAGGTGAGCACACGTGCCCTTTGACAAAACATTTAATTTAATTTAATTTAATTTTTTAAAATAAAAAGGAAAGTGCACCTAATAATAATTGCCAACGTTCATTGATCAATTCCCACACATAGGGCAATCTTTTTAATCTTCATAGCAGACTCATAAGGTAATATACTATTAGTCTATCCATTGTACTAATGAGAATGCTGAGGCTCACAGAGGTTGCCTAAAGTGAGGGACCTGCAGTTAGTGTAATGGCTATGTCACTGGACTCCCATGTAGTCAACCACGATTCAAGTCCTGGATTCGCTGGCTTAAACTCACGCCGGGCGCGTGTATATGTACCCAAGATCCTGAGAGGAGAAGGGATTGTGGCGTGGCCATCCCCCTAGGGGGTGATTTCTCACTTTCTGTCTCTCTGTCTTCCTGGAGATTGCACGTGCCCTATAGCAAAAACCTCTAAAAAAAAAAAAAAAAAAAAAAAAAAAAAAAAAAAAAAAAAAAAAAAAAAAAGAAAGAAAGAAAGAAAAGAAAAGTAAAGAAATGAGAGGTTGCCCAAAAGTCAACTAGCTCTCTCAAGTGGGAGATGGGAGCAGTCCAGACAGACGAGCCTGTGTTCATATCTACAACTACTCTGTGCTAACAAATCAGTAATTTCAACAGCAATAGTTGAGACCACAGTTAGTAGACCAAAAATGTTTAATTTCTCCTACCTTAAGATTCCTTTACTTGCTAGTTTTTCACCCTAATGACATACATTTCAAAATCTGTGCATTACAGTCTAGATTTCTGTCAAGTTTAAATTTAGTATCTGAGTAAACTTTTTGTTTTATCTGTTGTTGTTTTTTTAAATTTTCTATAGGATGCATGTGCTCACCAGATAGATAGAGAGAGAGAGAGAGAGAGAGAGAGAGAGAGAGAGAGAGAGAGAAAGCAACCTCAACAGGAGATGGCCATGCTGCAAGCCCTTCTCTTCCGTTCTCCTCTTGGGACTTTGGGCATGGGTGCACACATGCCCAGCACATTTTTTCACGCCACCAGATCAGGGGTTCAAATTGTTTAGTGTCAACCACATAGGATCTAGTGCCTTAACCACCATACCAGCTGGCTGGCCTTGCATAAATGTATTTTGATATTTTTAATTTTTCTTTTTTTTAGAGAGAATATGTATTCACTAGAGAGAGACGGACAGAGACAGACAAAGAGAGAATCCCTCATAAGGAATGGTCACACTACAATTCTTTCTCCTCCATTTCTCCCTCCTTTTGGCATTTTGGGCTCACATACACACATATGCCCAATATGTTTTCTAAGCTGCCAGGTCCAGGACACAAACAACATGATTGGCAATGTGGAGACCAGCTACCTTAACCACCACCCTACAGGCTGGCTCAATATTTTAAAAAAAAAATTTTAACTAACCTTACTTGTTCTTCAAGTGTGTAAAGAACCACTTCAATTTTCAGAAACTCATATTAATCTACCTTGAGTCAATGAATGTGTAAATACATTATAAAAGGATCTCTACCCAAAGGTTGAATCATATATCAACTGCAAGCCTGACAAGGGAAGGTATTGACGTCTGTGTACCTTTTCATTTTAAACAATATTTACACAGTCCAATGTTTCTCTGAACAAGAAGCCTTAGGGCAGTTCTTACATGAAAACCCACATCACTATGGCAACCAGAAATGGCAATGATTGCACAGCGATTCATCATGGGTTCTGAATAGACCTTGTTTGTCAGGGACCAAGAAACAACTGAATCATGCTTGACTGGAAAAGAACCCAGTTAAAGGATAACCTGAGATGGTAGTTGTTGGTGTTTATTAAATATTTAACATTGAATGCTAGGACAACTATCTTAGTATTAACTCCAATTCAGAGAGGTAGTTAATATGTTTCCTAAAGAAATGCTCATGCTTTCATTCATTCACTCATTTGAAAAGTTGTGCAGAGTGGGTAGGGTCTGCGGTGGGTGCTGTACTCCATATGGGGGGTATCACTGAACAAGATAAGCAGGCCATCTGGCTCAGTGAGCTTGCAGGATGACCAATGAGCAAATAGACAACAAGGAGACATGGACACCCAGTCTGCTGGTTGAGTACAAGGTACCCTGTGTAGCTAGGGGACACGGGACTTCCCAGAAGAAATGACAGCTAAGCTGAGATCTGACACAAGCATGACTAAGCCAAGCAAACAGGGCAGGATGGCGTGGGAGTCTTGATTGTGCTCCAGGCAGAGGAAGCAGTAGGCAGAGAGGTCTGGAGAGTAGAAAGAACAGGGCACATTAAGGATCTGACATAGTTCTGAGTGGCTGAAACATGGCGCTCTAGGCATGGTGATGGAGAAGTAAGAGGGAATGCAGTTTAAAGGGGCTTGTACCTAAAGGCCCAGCAATGACAAAGGATGAACCATTGCTACTTGTGTGACGTAAGGGAGTATCACAGACAGAAGATAAAGTGAGAGATGCCACACCTGTGTGTGTCTGGTTATATGCAATTTTAAACTAGACAAACAGTACTAGAGATTTTAAAAAATGGGAGAGGGGGACCAGCAGATGGCGTAGCAGTTACATCATTGGACTCCCATGTAGTTGACTGTGATTCAAGTCCTGGACCTGGCAGCTTAAAACTCATGCCAGGTGCATGTGCGTGTGTGCCCAAGATCCTGAGAAGAGAATGGAGGAAAAGGGATTGTGGCATGGCTATCCCCCCTGTGGGGTGATTTCTGTCTCTGGAGGACACAAGTACCCTATAGCAAAAATCTCTCAAAAAAAACAATAAAATAAATAAATAAATGAACTTAAAATGATAGAGTACACTGACTTTGAATAGGACATGGAAAGGGATTTCTGAGGGGCTGAAAATGTTATACATCTTCATGTGGGCAGTAGTTAAAGTGGTTTTATATATACATATATGTACACAGATTTATTAAGCTTACATTTATTATTTGCTCATGTTACCTGAAACAATTTACACCTTAATTTTAAAAAGAAAAAAAAAAATTAAGTAAGCAAAGGTAATGGTTAATTACCTAATTAAAGATTATCTGAGAACCAGCTGGTGGCATGGTGGTTAAGAAAGCTGGATCCCACATGACCAATTGCATAGTTCAAGTCTTAGACCCAGTAGCTTGAAAAACACACTAGACATGTGTGCACGCATGCCCAAAATCCCCAGAAGAAAATGATGGAGAAGAAATTGGGGGATGACCATCTCCCCATCACAGGGTAGATGCTTTCTCACTCTCTCTCTCTCCTCTCTCCAGCAAATGCATGTGCCTTATTGCAAATAAAAAAAATTTTTTAAAAGATGACCTCATATATCAGGAAATGATCTATAATGTATCATAAACAAATCAAGGATGAATGATTTCTAGAGAAAATTAAAAAGAACTATAAGACAAGGAAATTTTTTTCTAAATAACAGTTTGGGTTTGTGTAATATGGAGTGATAGATAGGTTTTAGCATAACATTTTTATTATAAATAAATCACAAATCACACATACTATATATATCTATATATATCTATATATATATATATAGATATATATATATAGTAAATGTAATCAAATTTAAGATACAATGTTACCCACCCTAAAGATAAAATCAAAGTAGAATTGACCCCATAGTTTAGCTTAAGGAAGCCAGATCTCAAGACCAGCAGAAGGCATAATGGTTACGTTGCTGGACTCCCACATAGTTGACAAGAGTTCACGTCCTATACCCAGTGGCTTAAAACTCAGGCAGGGCTGGGGACAGTAAGTGGTGTGGTGTGGTGATTAAGGGTGCTGGACTCCACATGGTTGACTGTGGTTTGAATCCTGGACTGGGCATCTTCCTTTCTCACTTTCCCTCTCTCCCTCTCACTCTATCCCACTGTAGTCAAATTAAAATAAATAAATAAAGTTAAATAAAATTTTTCTTTAAAAAAAAAAAAAAAAAAAAAAAACTCAGACAGGGCGCTTGTGTGTGTGTGCCCAGAATCCCAAGAGGAGGATGGAGGTGAAGGGATTGTGATATGACTATCCTTCATTGGGGGTGATTTCCCACTTTCCATCTCTCTGTCTCTCCAGCAAGCACAAGCACATGCATCCTATAACAAAAATCTGTTAAAAAAAAAAAAAAGGAAGCCAGGTCCCACATGGCTGACCACAGTTCAAATCATAGCCCTGGCAGTTTCCATAAAAACCATCTGGCACATTTGCATGAGTGCCCAAAATCCCTGTGGGAGAAAACAATGGAGAAGAGATTGCAGCATGACTGCACTCCACTGGGAGAGGGAGGTGCTTTCTCCCTCTTTCTGTCTTTGGTAAGTGCTCGCACTCTAGAAATTGAAAAAAAAGTTTCTTAATCAGAGTAGGAATACACAAGAGGTTTCAACGACATTAGTAAAGTTAAGCTAGGTAGTACATTCATGGACAACTGTTCAGTATTTCATTTGTTTTTTACACAAATTAAATGTTTTATTTTTTCCAAATCACTATCTGCAATGTGAAGCAATAAATGCTGTAGAGGGCCAGATAGTGGTGCAACAGAAACACAACTGGGCTCACAGGGAAGGCCCTCAGTTCACATCCCGAGACCTCATCGTACACACCAGGCGTACACATGCCCAGGATCTGGGCTGGCTGAGGCTGGGGTAGATTGTGGTGTGGGGATGCTGTAGGGGAGTCCCCCAACTCTATGTCTCTCTCTTTCATGGAAAAAATAAATGAATAAACTAAGTAAACTAAGAAAGAGAAGAGAAGAAAGGAAGGAAAGAAGGAAGGAACGAAGGGGAGAAGGGAAAGGAAGGGAAAAGAAGAGAGAGAGAAAAAAAGAAAATGCTGTGGGAGTTTAGGCATGAAATGATAGTGGCTTACGTACGGTGCTGGCAGTAAGGACAGAGGAAAGAGGACACAGTGGAAAGAAATGTGACAGAAGCATTTCGTAACTGATTAGATGTAGACATGAGGGAGGAGGAGATAAGGCTTCTGCTTGACCAACTGAATGGGTACTGGTGTCATTCATTGAGATGAACAGAAAAATAAACAAGATATTGGAGAAAAATTAGTTCAGTTTTTGACAATGTGACTTTGAAATATTTCCAAAAGGAGATTTTCAAATAGCAGCTGAAACTACAGCCTGAAGATAAAGGGTGAGAAATAAGATAAATATAGATTTGGGAAGAACCAACAGATGGCATAATGGTTATGTCGCTGGATTCCTATGTAGTTGACTGTAGTTCAAGTCCCAGATCCAGCAGCCTAAACCTCACACCAAGTACGTGTACATGCGTGCCCAAGATCCCAAGAGGAGTTCTTAAAACAGATCTTCTTTAAAAAAAAAAAAAAAAAAATGATGGATTTGGGAGCCATTAACAGATAGCTCATCACTGAGTACTTAGTTCTTCTACACACACACAGAAACTGGAGAAAAATACTTATTCAACAATGTAATTTTGTCACTTTGTTAACAAGTTGCAGGTTTTTGTCTCATGTTATTGTCTGACCAAGACCAAACATGCTAAAACTAGTGCTTTTCCCTTCAAAACCAAAAAAAAAAAAAAAAAGTTTTTGAATTAAAAAAAATAAAACAGACAGCTGGTGAAGTCATGGACAACGTTCCTGAGAGAAAGTGGGGAGTAATCTGAGAGGAGAGCTCACAAGAATTTAGAGTGGCAGAGGTAGAATCACAAAGCAGACAAAAAGAACGGTCCAAGAGGCTGAAGAAAACCATGGGTGCCTGTTGCCTTGACAGCTAAGAGAAAGAGTGTCTTAAGAAGGAATGTATGGGGGCTGGCATGTGGCAGAGTGGTTAAGGTGCTGGATTCCCACATGGTTGACCACAGTTCAAGTCCCAGGCCTGGTGGCTTGCAAATCGCACTGAGGGCATGTGTGAATGTTCCCAAAATTCCAGGAGAATGAAGAAAAAGGGATTGCAGCATGGCTACCTCCACACCCCGGGGGCGGGGAGGGAGGGTGATTTGTCACTTTCCCTCTCACTGCCTCTTTCTCTCTCTCGGCAAGTGCACACATCCTATGGTAAAAACAAAAAGGAATGTATGGTCGACAGTGCCAGTGTTTTTTACTCTGTTTATTTTTACTATCCTGCCTACCCTAAATATCCTCTTTCTGGTGCTGGGCTAGGCAACAGCTCTCAGAAACAGAGTCCTGCTCTGCTATCCAAGCTGTCCAAGCTCAGAGAACATCGGAGCAAAAAAGTAACCTTTGGGGGCCGGCAGGTGATGTGGTGGTTAAGGGCACTGGACTCCCACATGGCTGACCATGGTTTGAGTCCCGGACCTGGTGCCTTGCTTTCTCACTTTCTATCTCTCTTGCTCTGTCCCTCTTTGGTCAAATTAAAGTAAATAAAATAAAATAATTCTTTTTTTTTTTTTTGAGAGGTTTTTCGCTATAGGGCGTGTGCGCTCACCAGACAGACAGAGACATAGAGACAGAAAGCGAGAAATCACCCCCCAGGGGGGATGGTCACGCCGCAATCCCTTCTCCTCCATTCTCCTCTCGGGATCCTGGGCATGCACGCACACGCACCCGGCGTGAGTTTTAAGCCACCGGGTCCAGGACGCGAACCGCGGTCGACTACGTGGGAGTCCAGCGACATAGCCATTACGCTAACTGCTGGTTCACAAATAAAATAATTCTTAAAAAAATGTAATAGTTGGATTTTGCAACAAGGACATACTTGGTTCATTTCTGGGAGAAGTGGGAAAGAAGTCAGAGTAGAGTAAGTAGAAAACTGGAGAGAAAGGAAGGACAAATATCAGTTATGACTTCTCTTTTAGGAAGTTAGTCTCTGAAGGGAAGGAAACAGATAGGGAGGGAGTAAGAGGGAGAGAGATTGTGGGAGGATTATTGGTTTGTTTGTATTTTTTCCAAGTCTGGCTAGACATAAGCGTATTTATAACGTGATAAAGGAAAGAAAAAAGTATGACTGGGTATACTCAGGTCCCCAAAATGAAGAAAACATACTTATGTTAACATTCAATACCTGGAAAAATAAAGAATAAATTACACTATTTCTTGTCTTTCCTCTTCTTTTTTTAAACTATTTTTATTTAATTTTATTTGTTCATTCATTTATTTTAATTTGACCAGAGAGACACACACAAAGAGAGAGAGAGGGAGAGAAAGATAGGGAAAGTGAGAAAGCAAGCCATCAGGTCTGGACTCCACCCATGGTTGATCCTGTGGGAGTGTCCAGTGCTTTAACCACCATGCCACCTGCTGGTCCCCTCTTTTCTTTTCTTTGGTTAGGTTTTTGCCATAGAGAACATGCACTCACTAGAGAGCAACAGAAAGAGACAGTGACAGGGAAAGTGAGAAATCGTCCCCCAGGGGGTGGCCACACCAAGATCCCCTCCCCTCCATTCAGCTCTTGGGATTTTGGGCACACACACACACACACACACACGCCCTGCATGATTTTCAAGCCACCAGGTCCAGAACTCAAACTGCGGTCAGCCATGTAGGACTCTAGTGTTTTAACTACCACCCTATCTGCTAGCCCCAAATTGGACAAATTTTAAACCGTAAAGCAGAACATATGGCAGAAAGAAAAATGAATGCTTTTATTGCTATTAACTACTATTATAGAAGACCATGCACTGGGGTGGCCCCAGAGTCCTGAGGTTAAGCACTATGTCTTGGATTTCACATGGACTGTAGTTCAAGTCCCACCCCTGGCAGCATATGAAACACACCAGGTAGATGTGTGTACCCGAAATGCTCATGGGATAGAGAAACAGAGGGAAAAGGACTGTGGCACGACCCCACCTCATGTAGTCCTTTCTGTCTGTCTCTGTCTCCAGCAAGCACGTGTGCCCTCTGGGGGTAGGGGGAGACCTGCACGGTCCTCCTCTCCTCCACCCAATAGTGCAAAAACACCCATGTTTGGCACTGAATGAAAGAACAAATTTGAGCATAGCAGACAAAAGGAAACCGAGTTACTATGCACTGCTTTTTGGTTCGGTACACTATTAGTTTCAACCATTATAAAATACGTACCAGCTTTGGAGTTTTCAGGATGCTTGTCAGGGTGACATTCCAGAGCTCTGGCTTTAAATTCTGTCAGGATTTGTTCAACCTGAAACAAAAATCAGTGTTTAAAACAAGGTGTCTGGGGCCCACAGGTGGCAGGATGGTTAGGGGCGCTGGACTCCCATGTGGCTGACCATGGTTCGAGTCCCAGACCTGGAGACTTGCCTTCTCACTTTCCCTCTCTCTTTCATTCTCACTTTCTCACTCTGTCCCTCTCTGATCAAATTTAAAAATAAGTAAGTAAACAAATAAATAAATAAAATAAGGAATCTAATTTAAATGGCATGAAGGAAGAAGTTGGACATCAGTCCTTCCCAAAACATTCATGATCAATTCAACTTTTTATTTATTTATTTATTTATTTTGGAGAGGTTTTTCGCTATAGGGCGCGTGCGCTCGCCAGACAGACAGAGAGAGACATAGAGACAGAAAGCGAGAAATCACCCCCCAGGGGGGATGGCCACACCACAATCCCTTCTCCTCTATTCTCCTCTCGGAATCTTGGGCACGCACGCACACGCGCCCAGCGTGTTTTAAGCCACCGGGTCGGGAAGCGAACCGCGGTCGACTACATGGGAGTCCAGCGACATAGCCATTACGCTAACTGCTGGTTCCCTCAACTTTTTATTTTATTTTGATTCTTGTATTTCTATTTCGACTTTGGTTTTTAATTGCCAGAGGGCATGTGAGTTATTCATTAAAAAGCCCCTCCTTTCTGCTTTTTGGCACTTTTTTGTTTGTTTGTTTTTACTAAGAATTTCACAGGCCAGCCTGTGGTCTGGCAGTTAAGGTGGCTAGATCCCACATGGCCTGCATGCTTCGAATCCCAGACATGGCAGCTTGAAAAACACTCATGTGTTATGCATGCCCAAAATCCCTACAGGAAGAAAGATGAAGGCGAAGGAACTGCAGTCTGACCGTTCTATGGGTGCTTTCTCACCCAGCCCTCCAACGGGTTTTTGACACTGTGATCCAGCCCTAGCCCCAGTCAGCCTGAGATCATGAGCACACGTGTCCTGGATACAAAGAAAGTCTCAACATGAGCCTGGAACTACCCATGTGGGTCAGCCTCACAGAGCATCCCAGTTTACCTCTAAGAACCAACCAGCCTAACTGCCCAGTTGTAAAGCCTAGTTCTGCCACAAGACTTTAGCTGACATACATAACAATCATGTTCCTAGATTTCCTTATCTTTCTTTTTTTATAACTATTTATTTAATTTTATTTAGTCATTCATTTACTTTAATTTGACCAGAGACAGACAGAGAGTGAGAGAGACTGAGAGAGAAAGTGAGAAAGCCAGGCACCAGATTTAGGACTCAAACCATGGTCGGCCATGTGGGAGTGTCCAACACCTTAACCACCACTCCACCTGCTGGTCCCTAGATTTCCGTATCTTTACATCAGAAGAACAGTATATATAGAGCACTTATCACAAAGTCTGATTATAATAAGAATCTGATGATAATAATAACTATTATTAAATATCAGTGGCAAAGTAACTTGTCCAAAGTCATTCAACTAGTTACCAAAAAGGCTGAGTTTCTCACTATCTAAGTTATCAAACTTTAAACCCTATAATCTTTATTTTTTTCCCCAAATTTGCTAGAGAGTGTATGTGTTCACCAGAGAGAGCCAAAGAGAAGGAGGAAAGAAAGAAAGCACCCTCCCATGGAGGATGGTCACACAGCAGTCCCTTTTCCTTCGTGTTTTCCAAGATGTCAGGTACAAGACTTGAACCACTCGGCCAACCATGCAGCTACTTTAACCATCTAGCCACCTTAACCACCATGCCATAGATTGGGCCTGAATCCTAAATCTTAGGGTTTTTTGTTTTGTTTTGTTTTGTTTTGTTTTAGGTTTTTGCTATAGATTCTCCAGAGAGAGACAGAGAGAGAGAGACAGAAAGTGAGAAATCACCCCCTATGGGGGACTGCTGTGCCACAATTTCTTCTCCTCCATTCTCCTCTTGGAATTGTGGGCACACACACCCATGTGCTTGGCGTGATTTTCAACCCACCAGGTCCAGATCTTGAACCTTGGTCAACCATGAGGCAGACCAGTGATTTAGCCACTATGCCACCTGTTGGCCCCCAAATCCTACAATCTTAACCATTGTTTTATGGTTGATTTTTTTTTTTTAACAGATTTTTGCTATAGGGTACATGCACTCGCCAGAGAGACAGAAACTGAAAAATCACCCCCCAAGGGGGATGGCCATGCCACAATTCTTTCTCCTCCATAATCCTCACCCACACACACTCAGCATGAGTTGTGTGTGTGTTTGTGTTTTGTTTTGTTTTGTTTGGAGAGGTTTTTGCTATAGAGCGCATATGCTCGCCAGAAAGAAAGAGAGAGACAGAAAGCAAGAAATCACCCCTCAGGGGGATGGCCATGCCACAATCCCCTCTCCTCCATTCTCCTCTCGGGATCTTGGGCATGCACGCACACTTGGCGTGAGTTTAAGCCACCGGGTCTGGGACTCAAACCGTGGTCGACTACATGGGAGTCCAGTGACATAACCATTAAGCTAACTGCTGGTCCCTAAATTTTTAGACATTCTAAAGAGTATAGTAGTGGGTCCAGAAGGTGGTGTGGTGGTTAAAGCACTGGACTCACACATGGCCAACTACAATTTGAGTTTTGGACCTGGTACCTTGCTCTCTCACTCTCTCTCTCTCTCTCTCTCTCTCTCTCTCTCTTTCTTTCTCTTTCTGGTGAGCACATGTGCCCTGTAGCAAATTTAAAAATCATAAAAATGATAAATAAAATTAAATAAATAATTTTTTAAAAAGAGTCTAGCAGTAACACTTATATTAATAAGTATTTAAGTGTATTTAAGTAATACTTATATACTTCAAGACACATGATATATATATATATATAGATAGATAGATAGATAGATGGGTATATATAATTGTATCCATTAATGTTATTTAATAACATATATTAAATAACATATATATGTTATTATATATATAATTATATATAATTATATATATATATTATTATATATATAGTTATTATATATATGTTATTATATAAAAACATATATATGTTATTATATAGATGGGTATGTATAGTTGTATCCATTAATGTTATTTAAAACCCCCAAATATGTACATAAATATATATATGTATATATATGTATATATACATATATATATTTATATGTGTGTATATACAATATGTATATATATTTACATATATACATATTATACTTATATATACATATTAAATATGTACATAATATATTTTTATATATTCATATATACATATTCAATATATGTATATATTTATGTATATATACATATTGAATATGTACATAATATATTTATATATAAATAAATATATATTTATATATATTAAATATGTACATAAATATATGTGATATTTATGTACATATTTGGGGGTTTTAAATAACATTAATGGATACAACTATACATACCCATCTATCAAAGATAGAAAGTTTCAGGCCAGTCCCTGTACTAAAGGTTAAAGGGGCCAGATCCCACATGGCTAACTGTGCAGTTTGAGTCCCAGACCCAGGAGTTTGGAAAACACACCAGGAACATGTGTGTGCATGCCCAAAGTCCTGAAATAGAGGAGAAGGAATAATGGCATGATCATTTCCCACAGGGGGGAGCTCTTTCCTCCCTCTCCCTTTCTGTCTGTCTGTCTCTGGCAAGTGCACTCACCTTCTGGAAATTAAAAAAGAGAGCGAGATAATTTTGGGTTTCAGGGCCAGAGAACAGCGCAACAGTAAAAATACTGCACTCTTTGAGGCAATACCACATGAGAATGTTCCAGTTCAAGTCTGAGACTCCTCTGAACACTCCTGGCACATGTGAGCCCATGATCCAGGGCTGACTGAGGCTGGAGATGGACATAGCCTTTTGGGGAATGCTGTCTTTCTCTCTGTATCTCTCTCTCTCTCTCTCTCTCTCTCTCTCTCTCTCTCTCTCTCTCTTTTCACCTCTCTTACTCATGGAAGAAATAAAAGAAAGCTTAGGGCCAGCTGGTGGTGAGGTGGTTACGGTAGCTAAATGCCACATGATCAACTGTGTGGTTTGAGTCTGAGACCCAGTGGCTTGAAAACTATGCTGAGCACATGTGCATGCCTGCCCAAAACCCCCAGAGGAGAATGGAAAAGGGATCCTGTGTGGCTATCTCCCCTAAGGGTGCTTTATACTTTCTCTCTCTGATGAGTACGTGTACCTTCTGGCAAACTTGAAAAAAAAAAAAAAGTTTTCATTTGTATTATTTTATTTTCAATTTACATCTCATTAGGAAAATGGTGGTATTAGTCCATGAAAGCAATGTGTCAAAATGGGCGATATTTTTAATAGTGCTAATACATATGTTATTTTCTTATTTACTTTTTTTTTTACTTTGGTTATTTTATTCATGATAGAGAACATGTACACATAAACGAATGAGAAAGAAAGAGGAAGAGAGAAAGCACCCTGGGGCTAGCACCATGGCCTGGTGGTTAAAGCAGACAGATCCCACATGGCCAAACCCACATTCCTCCTGGATCTGGCTCCTTAAGAAACATCATGAGCGCTTGTGTGAGTGTACACAAAGTCCTGAAAGAAAGGGAGACGAGACTGAGGCTTGACCACCCCCATGGGGGGGAATGGTTACTTTCTCCTCCCCACCCCCATCCCTCTGTCTCTAATAAATGCAGGCACCCTCTATTATATAAATACACACACTTTCATATTTTTTCAGAAGAAAAAAAGAAAAGCACCCTAAAAAAGGCTCATCGCACTACACTCCTCTTTCACCAGCCCTGTAGCTCCTCTGGATCGTGGACCTACACGCATGCACGCGGGTATTTTCAAGTCAAATTCAGTATATTAACAGTGGTCAGCCCTTCGGTTCCCAGCACTGCAGTTCAGTTTGTTGCCAACTGAGTTACCAGACTGGATCAATTTTCTTTTTCTATATATCCTGTTTTCTGCCAATTTTGTATTTTGAAAAAAGACAACGGGGCCAGCGGGTAGTGTGGAGGTGAAGGTGGCTGGATCCCACATGGCTGACTTCTCAGTTTGAGTCCCAGACCCAGTGGCTTGAAAAACACATCAGGTATGTGTGCATGTGTGCCCAAAATCCCAGGAGAAGAATGGAAAATAAGAGGCTAGAGCATGGTCATTCCTAGGAGGCTAGGAATGGTTTCTCACTCTCCCATTTTCTCTCTCTCTTTCTCTGTCTCTCTCCGGTGAGTACGTGTCCAAAAGCAAAAAAGAGAGGGAGAGAGAGAGAGCATATAGTCCACTCATGCTGTGTTTTCATTTCATAGTTTTATTGTCAGAAACTTTAACACAAAGCTCTTACGTGGGGCTGACTCTAGGTAAACTGGGAACGCTTGTTTGTCTTGGACACATTCTATTCATTTCCTGGCCTCCTCATCGCACGTGCCCTGTGCCAAGCGCCCTCCATGTCAAGGTCCACTGAATTCTGTCTTCCTAATCTAATGTCCAATGGTCTGGAAAATCGTCTATCTAGTTGGCTGGTAAACACAAAAAAAGTTCAACTTTGCTTGTAATCAAATAAACCAAAACATCCAAAGGGTAAGAATGATCAGTGTTATTAAGAGTGCAAAACCAAAAAAAAAAAACCAACAAATAAAAAAAAAAAACCACTCACTCATATTCTCCTAGTGAGGATGTAAATAGGAGCAAATTTTCTGTAACAATTGGGATATATAGTAACAATTGGGGGTACATAGTAACAATTGGGGTACATAGTAACAATTGGGGTACATAGTAAAAAAAAGTCTTCAATTGTTTCTTTCTTTCTTTCTTTCTTTCTTTCTTTCTTTCTTTTTTTTTTTTTTTTGCTATAGGGTGCATGTGGTCGCCAGACAGAGAGAGAGAGAAAGCAGGAAATCACCTCCCAGGGAGGATGGCCACGTCGTAATCACTTCTCCTCCATTCTCCTCTCGGGATCTTCGGCATGCACGCACACACACCTGGCGTGAGTTTAAGCCACTGGGTCCGGGACTCGAACCGTGGTTGACTACATGGGAGTCCAGCAACATAGCCATTACGCTAACTGCTAGTCCCAGTCTTCAATTGTTTCTACTCTTTAATCCAACAATTCTAATTCTAGGAATATGTCATAGAAGACAAGCAGAGGTATAAAAAGAATCTGGTGGGTCAGCAGGTGGGGTGGTGGTTAAGGCACTGGATTCCCATAAGGCCAGCCATGGTTTGAGTCCCAGATCTGGGAGTTTGTGTCCACAGTCCAGAGAAGAGAATGGAGGAGAAGGAATTGAGACATGGTTATTTCCCCCGGAGGGTGATTTCTCACTTTCCCTCTCTCTGTTTCTCTCCTGTAAGTGCACACACCTTATGACAACCCCATCCAAAAACATTTTTAATAAATAAAAGAATTCGGCTATATAAAGTTTCAGTGAGGGGCCAGCAGGTGGCATAGTGGTTAAGGTGCTGGACTCACATGTGGTCAACTATGGTTTGAGCCCCAGACCTGATGCCTTGAAAATCATGATGGGTGCATGTGCATATGTGCCCAAAATCCCAGGAGAATAGAAAAAGGGATTGTAGCAAGGCCATCCCCCTTGGGGGGATTATTTCTCACTTTCCTTCTCTCTTTCTCTGTCTCTTTTCAGCGAGCACACATGCTCTATGGCAAATACCTAAAAACAAACAAACAAACAAACAAAGGTTCAATGAATAAAATATAGCTTTAAAACTAAAAGTATGTGACCAGGGGCTGGACAGTGGTGCAGCAGTAATGCGGTGTTCTGCAAGGCTGAGGCTGCGCCACACTGAAGGGTCTAGATGCACTGTTTTTTTCTTTCTTTCTTTCTTTCTTTTCAGTTTGCTATAAGGGGCTTGTACTCACCGGGGGTGGGGGGGGGAGGGGGCAGTGGAGAAGGAGTGAGAAATCACCCCCCAGGGCAGAAGGTCAAGCCACAATCCTCTCTCCTCCATTCTCCTCTCAGTATTTTGGACATGTGCACGCGTGCGCGCGCGCGCGCGCGCGCGCACACACACACACACACACACACACGGCGTGATTTTTAAGTCATGGCATCCAGGACAAAGACTGTGCAGTTGGTTGTATGGGATCCTGTGCTTTAACCTCCATACCACCTGCTGGTCCCCTGATGCACTTTTAAAGACCTACCAGACAGCACTGAGCACGTGCATGCCCATGATCTGGGTCTGGTTGAAGCTAGGGGTGGGTTGCAGCACGAAGATCTTATTAGAGGTGTTCTCTCTCTCGTTTAAGAATTATTTATTTAATTCCATTTGTTATTATTAATTTTTAATTTGATAAGACAGAGACAGAGAGAGAGAGAAAGTGAAAGTGAGAAAGCAAGCCACCAGGTATGAGACTCAAACCACAGTCGGCCATGTGGGAATCCAGCGCCTTTAACCACCATGCCACCTGCTGGCCTCCCCTTTCTCTTTCTCTGTCTCTCAAAAATGGAAAAAAGAGGGTCAGCAGGTGGCATGGTGATTAAGGTGCTGGACTCCCACATGGCTGACCATGGTTTGAGGCCTGGATCTGGCAACTTGCTTTCTCACTTTCCCTTTCTCTCTCTTTCTGTCTCTGATCAAATTAAAATAATAACAATAATAATAATAATCATAATAATTGGGACCAGCAGATGGAGTAATGGTTACATCTCTGGACTCCCACATAGTGAACTACAGTTCAAGTCCTGTCCCAATGGCTTAAAAGTCACACCAGGCATGTGTGCATGCATGCCCAAAATCCTGAGAGAAGAATAGAGAAGAGATTGCTGTGTGGCCATCCCCACTGGTGGTGGGGGGGGTGATTTTTCACTTTCTGTCTCTCATATCTCTGTGTCTCTCTGACAAGCACATGTGTCACATGGCAAAAATCTCTAAAAAATTAATAATAATTAATTAATTAATTTTAAAATAATGGAAAAAAGAAAGAAACTTAAAAAAAAAAACCCTATGTGTCCAACAGAAGAATATTTGTCAAAGTCAATTGTAATATACCTATAGTCAGGAATATTTTTCAGTCATTAAAACATCATGTGGGCCAGCAGAGGGCACGGTGGTTCAGTGTCTGGATCCTGCATGGCCGGTTACATGGATCAAAGCCAGGACCAGCAGCTTGAGAAACATGCCAGGCACGTGTACATGCATGCGCAAAATCCCAAGACAGAATGGAGGAAAAGGACAGCAGCATGGCTATCCTCTTTGGAGGGTACTTTCTTACTTTCTCTCCTTCTTTCTGTCTTTGTCTCTGTCTCTGGCAAGTGCACACACCCTATAGTGAAATTTTTTTTTAATAAATAAATAAATCATCTTGTTGGACTAACCCCGTAGGTTAGTGGTTTAGGGAGCCACATCCCACATGGCCAACTACTGTTTGAATTCTAACCTCAACAGCTTGAAAAACATGCTGGGTACATGTACATGTGTGTCCAAAATCCTGACAGGACAGAGAAATGAAGACAGGATTGTGGTGTGACAACACTCTATTTGGGGATACTTTCTTTCTCCTTTCCTTCTCTCTCTCTGTGTCTCTCTGTTTCTTTATATCTCTCTGGTTAGCACACATACTTTTGTCAATTTTTAAAAAAAGAAAGATGGGGCCAGCACATGGCTGGTGGTTAAGGGCGCTGGACTCCCATATGGCCAACCACGGTTCAAGTCCTAGACCCAGCAGCTTGCTTTCTCACTTTCCTTCTCTCTTTCCCTCTCTCTTTCTCACATTCTGTCCCTCTCTAGTCAACTTTAAATAAATTAATTAATTAAGTTAAATAAAATAATTCTTTTTTTAAGAGAGATTTTACTATAGTGCGTATGCACTCACTAGAGGGACAGAGAGAGACTGAGAGATAGAAAGCAAGAAATCACCCCACCCCAATGGCTATGCCACAATCCCTTCTCCTCCATTCTCTCTCAGGATTTTGGACACACATGCGCATGCACCCAGCTTGAGTTTTTTTGTTTTTGTTTTTGGTTTTCTTTGGAGAGATTTTTGCTATAGGGTGTGTGCGCTCGCCAGACAGGCAGAGAGAGACAGAGAGATAAAAAGCGAGAAATCACCCCCCCTATGGCCATGCCGCAATCCCTTCTCCTCCATTCTCCTCTCAAGATCTTGGGCACGCACGCACACGCGCCCGGCGTGAGTTTGAGCCACCAGGTCTGGGACTCAAACCGCGGTCGACTACTTGGGAGTCCAGCGACATAGCCATTACACTAACTGCTGGTCCCTCCCAGCATGAGTTTTAAGACGCCAGGCCTAGGATTCGAATTGCGGTCAACTACATGGGAGTCTAGCAATGTAACCATTACACCATCTGCTGGTCCCAAAATAATTCTTAAAAAAAGAAAAAGAATGTTGTAGTAGAAGACTTTTGAAAACCTGAGAAAATGTGTATGTTTCTATAAGAAAAGGTAAGCTATTATGTGCAAAGATATTGTATATAATAAAAGTATTACATGCAATATAGATATATAATGTTTTATCTCAAAAGGGATTATGTAACATACTTGTATCTAATAATGATTATTATTATTGTAACTAAGCTTTATTGAGATTTACCATGAAGTAGGAAGAACTATGCACTTTACATGTAGCATCTCATTTAATCTCCACAACAACTCTATGAAGTCAGGCACTGTTATTATACTAGTTTTTCAGATTAGAAAATAAAAACAAAGACAAATTAAATAATTTTCTAAAGAATTTAGATGCTGCCAGCAGGTGGCGTGGTAGTCAAGGCACTAGAATTCCCACATGGCTGACCACAGTTTGAGTCCCAAACCTGGCAGCTTGCTTTCTCACTCTCCCTCTCTCTCTCCTTCTCTCTCTCTTTTTCTCTGTCTTTCTCTGGCAAAACTCATGTAAAAAATAATAATAAATAAATATAATAATTTTTTTTTTAATTTAGAAAGCTAGAAAGTAGCAGATCTAACAAATTAACCCAGAAAATTAGACTCAAGACATATATAAAATACACACACACATATATACATATACACATGTATGCATGTACTTATTTACATATGTATGCAGATATAGCGTATACACATGGATAATTAACATACATAAGTCATACTCCAAAATATAAATATTTAGGTCAATAACTTCCTTTATTATTTTACGTACTTCATATTCCCTTAGTAAGCATATATTAATTTTAGAACTTAAATCTTAAACTTAAAAAATGATCTTTTCTATATCCTATTAGCATGATAATTTGCTCTATGCAAAGAAATTCTCTAGTGTGTATTAGAAACTAATTTGACTCCCGCTTGGATGAATCTTCTCCAGCTTTCCCTAGCTACCCAAATGCCCTGTCTCTCCCTCCATGCATCCAGTTTAAGATAGCCGAGTAAGACATTTCAAGCCCCATCTCTTCCCTAAAGTCCTATCAGCTGTTCTTTTTTAATTCCTGATGCTTAAATGAGATGCTACATGTAAAGTGCTTAGTGGATGGTGACACAGCACAGTATTTAATTGTTCTTAAATTATTTCCTGGGAATTAGCTTTGGTTCCTGCACTGGATGCCAAGTATTTTACATACTGGTACCATGTCTTGTCTTTTTGTTTTGTTTTGCTTTGCTTTGTCCCCACATACTCCCCATTGCTCCTCTCACTGGCCCAATGGTGAATTTCAAATAAATACTTAATTGCAGGTTGACAGATGTTTCTCAAGTAACATCCCTATAGTATAATAGGTTCCTGAAAATTGTGTTTATTCAACAGAAGAGTGAACTGATTCAAGTGATGAAAATTAATATGCTGTAGAATGTGCTACAGGAAAGAGACATTCAACTCAGTAGAGTGCATGTGCTCACCAGAGAGAGAGAAACAGAGACAATGAGAGGGAAAGTGCGAGATCACTCCCAGGAGGGCTGCCTATGCCACAATCCCTTCTCTTTCATTCTCCTCCCGGGATCTTGGGCACACACACACACACACACACACACACACACGTCTGGTGTGATTTTTAAGCCACCAGGTCTGGGATTTGAACCTCAGCTGGCTGTGTGGGCGTCCAGTGATGTAACTCTGTGCCATCTACTGGCCACATTTTAATCTTTTTACTTGCCAGAGGATATGTGTGCTTGCCACTAACATAAATAAGAATAACGTATCATCTAAAGATGATAGAGAAGTACACAACTAAAAGAACATTATAAGCTGCTGTATATGTGTGTTTTTGTGTGCATGTTTGTGCGTGTGTGTGTGTGTGTGTGTGTGTTTTAACTTCCATGTAGGATAACTTCCTCAGTGTGGTAAAAAGAGATTTGAATCCTTTGTATCCAGTATTGCATCCTTCTCTCAAAACAAAACTAAGGGCACTGGCAGGCTGTGTGGTGGTTAAGGACAGTGGACTCCCACATGGTTGACTGCAGTTCGAGTCCCACACCTGGCAGCTTGCTTTTTCACTTTATCTTCCTCTCTCTCTCTCTGTCATTCTGTCCCTCCATGGTCAAACTTAAATAAATAAATAAATAAATAAATAAATAAATAAATAAATGGATAAGTAAAGTTAAATAAAATTATTCTTTAAAAAAAAGTATATTTTATTACTAAACTCTTGTTTTCATGAAACAAGAATAAACATAAAAACATTTTGTTTTAAAATTTAATATTAATAGGGGCTGGCAGGTGGGATGGTGGTTAAAGGTGCTGGACTCCCACATGGCCGACCACAGTTCAAGTTCTGGACCTGGTGGCTTGCTTTCTCACTTTCCCTCTCTCTCTTTCTCTGTCTCTCTGATCAAACTGGAAAATAATAACAATAAAGTTAAATACAATAATTCTTTAAAAACTAATATTAATAGTTATAGTCAAAAAATAAAATTAATATCTATTATATAATATAAATAACATAAATGTACTTTAATGATAACATAACTGAATTACATAATAATTTAAAGGCATATATTTCATAGTCATCTCAACAATATTTTTAAATCTTGAAAAACTGGAAATAAATAAAATATTGAACAATAAGAGACAAATTCAACTGTGGTGAATACAACAAAATGAAATGTAACACAGTGAAAATGTGCATGAAGAATGTTTAATAGCTTAGAGAAATCCTTGTTAAAATGTTAATGGGCAGCCCCACGTGCCGTGGCCGGGTTCTGCCCCCCGCGTGCCGTGGCCGGGACCCTGCCCCGCGTGCCGTGGCCGGGGCCCTGTCCCGCGTGCCGTGGCCGGGGCCTGCCCCGCGTGCCGTGGCCGGGGCCCTGTCCCGCGTGCCGTGGCCGGGGTCTGCCCCCGCGTGCCGTGGCCGGGGTCTGCCCCGCGTGCCGTGGCCGGGGTCTGCCCCCGCATGCCGTGGCCGGGTTCTGCCCCGCGTGCCCCAACCGCTGATGGCCGTCTCTGTTTTCCTGAGCCGCGTTCCTGAAACTGTGTTCCATGGAGATTCACCTACATTTGCGGGGCTGCACGAGACCCACCCTTGGTCCAGCCCTGAGTGCAGTCTACGTTTCCTATTGTTGGGAACTTTATGATCTGATAATTGGAAAAAAAAATCATGTTTATCATAAAAAATAATTAGAATAATAATAATAATGATTGGGGGAAACATAGGAAAGATATTGAATGTTGAAGCGGGGAGATTAATGTCTCTGTACTGACTGACATGCATGGCATTCCCTTTTGAAAAAGCAATGTAATACACTGTAAAGTTATATGTAATTCAATGTAATAAAAAAATAGATAAAAAAAAAAAAATGTTAATGGGCAGAAAGCCGGCATCAACAAGCTATCTAATATCCTCCTAAGCATATCTTTAAAATACGTATTGGAAAAAGACTGGAGATTAATATGCCAAAATGTTAATAGTGTTATAAACGATAGAGTTATAAATGATTTCTCTATAGCTTACAAAACTTCTATACTATTTGTTATTGTTTACAGGAGAACTTTAAAAACATTCTGTCATTATAGATCCAATGAACAACTACAGAGTTGTTCACATCTTTTATTTCAGAGGCCATTCTTTTGAGAAGCAATTTCTGTCACATAATTTGAGATATTAACATAAAGGATGCTTCTCAGCTTATAATTTAACTGCTCACATAAAAGTACTTATTTTTCAAAAATATTTAAAAAATCACAAGCTTACTTGAAAATTACATTTTATCTCAGTTATAGTATCAATTACCATAATAATTTAGTGTATTGGGAGTGTACATGCGCCAAAATACACATATTTAATCGAAAGCATTCATTAGATTGCCATAGAACTCTATTTAAGTAAAGACCCAACATACATTTACATCCTCACTTTCTCTAATCCCGAAGCACTTTAAGCCAAACAAGATTAAATTTTTAAGAAATACGACTAGAAGTTCAAAGTTAAAACCTTAAATAAAAACTTAGAATACTGTTGTGAAAAACAACAGCATTATCCACTGTCTTACCGAAGATAGTTCATCACATCCCAGTAAAGTGTAGTAATCTTCAGTATCTTCCGACCTGTAATTCAGTATAGCATCCATTTAGTTTAGTAAATCAGCTTTTCTTCCCTGGGAAACCTGAGGCACGGTGAGCTTTGAATTAACAGGGAAACCTCTTTAAATCTGAATTACAACAGCTCTTTCCAAACAGCAAAACTAGCTTCAAGGCTGGGCACAGTCAATAAACCAGACACCCTACACCTTTGTAAACGCTACCTCTCATTGGCTATTTACAGAAGAGAAAAGACTAGACCACGTGCTTAACCTCGCAGTGCTGCTTGGGATCTGTAGTTTGACTTTATGTAAGTGATGCATCTGCCTCCATTTGTCTTATGAGTTAATAAATACTGTCCAGAGGGCTGGCAGGTTAAAGGTGCTGGACTCCTACATGGCCAACCGCAGTTCAAGCCCTGGACCTGGTGGCTTTCTCTCTCTCTCTCTCTCTCTCTCTCTCTTTCTCTCTCACTCTTTCACTCTGTCCCTCTATGTTCAAATTAAAATAAATAAGTAGGTAAATAAAGTTAAATAAAAAATATTTTTAAAAAAAATAAATAAATAAAATAAATACTGTCCATCTTACAAACTCCCCAAATTAATCATTTCTCTGCTTCCTATATTTTTATATTTTTCCTTTAAAAAAAAAAAGACAAGAAAATGTGAAGTTATGTTAAAAAAAATCTAAAAATCTTAGGATTTATTATGTGAGTAGAGGGTTCTTTTCTGAGTATTTAAAACATTACATAATTTTGGGACTAGCAGATGGCGTAATAGTTATGTCACTGGACTCCCACATGGCCAACTGTGGTTTGAGTCCTGGCCCTGATGATTTCAAACACAAGCCAGGACGCATGCTTGGGTTGATCCCGGGAAAAGAACGGAGGAGAAGGGATTGCCCTGGGGATGATTTCTCACTTTCCCTCTCACTGTCTTTGTCTCTTTCTCTCCAGCGAGCCCATGCACCCCACGTATTCAGAAGTCTACTTGAGTATCACAAAATCTCGGTCAGAGTCACTGAAAAATAGTCTTTAAATAATTTGAAGTTGCTGCTATGGAATACAGTTTGGTGATTCTCAGAAAATCAGAGAGCTACCATGCGGTCCAACAATTCTACTTCTGAAATTGACACATGGACTTGAAAAGATATTTATATACCCGTGTTCAGCACAGCATTATTCTCAATACCCTAAAGGTAGAGGAAACCTGGGGGCCAGCAGGTGGCACGGTGGTTAAGGATGTTGGACTCCCACATGGTTGACCACAGTTCGAGTCCCGGACCTGGAGGCTTGCTTTCTCACTTTCTCTCTCTCTCTCTCTCTCCCTCTCTCTCTCTCTCTCTCTCTCTCTCTCTCTCTCTCTCTCTCTCTCTCCCTCTCTAGTCAAATGAAAATAAATAAAAAGAATACTTCAAAAAGAAAAGAAAAACAAAAGATGGAATAAAAAGACTCTAGGATTGAAGAAAAATGAGATAAGACATAGTGCTTTGAGAGAATAAAGAATATCATATCAAATTATTACTCACACCCTGACTGTTAGACATGTGAATTTATGCCCCATGAGCTACACTTACTAAAACTTACTTTCAAGGGGCCAGCAGGTGGAGTAGTGGCCAATTGTAGTTCAAGTCCCAGACCCGGTGGTTTGAAACATATTGGGCACATGTGTTTGAGTGCGCAAAATCCCAAGATAAGAATAGAGGAGAAGGGATTGTGACGTGACCATCCCCCCTGGGGATGATGTTCACAGCTACCTCACAAGGGTGATTTGAGGATTGAACAAGCTAACCTGAATTAACGTGTCATCTGATACCTAATAAAAGTTCTATCATGTCACTTATTATTATCCTGGTCAGAAAATACTAAAGAATGACTTGAGGGAATACAGTTGTTGGGGAAGTGATGTTGAAGGGGCGAGTTGATCCAGAAAGGGGGGAAAGGTGGCCTTGTCCAGGCGGAGAGGAGGGAAGGCAGTATAGGCCTGGGCAAAGGCTCAGAAGGCATGGTGGCCGGGGTCCAGGTACCTAAACTTTCAAGGCAGTCATAGTAGAGAACTTTTCTGTTGATTTAGCTTTAAAAACTAAAGACTTTCCTGGCTACCCCTTCATGATCCACAGTAAATGACTGTCGTAAATAACTAGGACAATTTAGAGGTTTCTTTCATCCACAATTTGGCAAACATTAGACAATTTCAATAATTCAAACGTTTGCTGAGTATTTCAGAGTTCTATTAAAGGTGCTTGAGCTCTTGCAGGCGGCTTGCACTTGAACACAGACACCAGCACTACCTCACGATCACCACTAGAGGGACTAGAACCAAAGTAATCAAGTTTCGAGGTACAGTATTTCCTTTTCCTACTTCAACAGTACATTAAACATTTTTTGAAGTACACTTACTTGATACATTTAAAAAATTCTTTAAAAATCTAAACCCTACTTGAAGATAAGAAACTAAAGAGTCCTACTGACCGGTTCCCACCCACAAAATAACCACTGTTAAGATTCTTGCGTATCCTACCAGATATTTTCAATTTATATGCAAATGAATGTTTACTGTTTTATTTAAATCCATGATTTGTCCCTCAACCACCACTCCAACTTAATCTTCTACCACTCTCCATGTGCTATGCAGACGATGTTTCAGAACTTCCAACTTCCAACCTCGTTCCAGCCTAGGGACCTTTGCTGTCACTGCTCTGTCTTCCTTGGACCACCCTCTTCTTTCAGCCCTTCCTCTCTTAAGTGTCAGCTCATCTGTCAGTTTTTTAGAGAGGCTTGTTTGTTTGTTTAATTTGGTGTAGGTTGCATGTGCTCTTCAGAGAGAGAAGGAAAGTGAGAAATCACCCCCCCCCCCCCGAGGGGGGCATGGCTGAACCACAATCCCTTTGCCTTCATTGTCCCTTTGGAATTTTGGGCACCATGCTTTTCAAGCCACTGGGTCAGGGATTCAAATCATGCCATCAGCCATATGGGATCCAGCTGCCTTTACCACTATGCCACCTAGCTGGTCTCAGAGAGGCCTTTTAGAAAGACTGTCAAGTAACTATTCCCCAGTCTGAGTCACTCTCCATCACTATATTTGAGATGACTTGGTTCATTTCTGTACTTGCTTACTTATTCACTACTAAAATGGAACTTCCATGAGAGCAAGAGTCTTGGCTGTCTAGTTTACTCCTATATCCCTAGTGTCTGAAACACAAATTAAGAACTCGAACTCGGGAACCAGCAGTTAGCGTAATGGCTATGTCGCTGGACTCCCACGTAGTCGACCGCAGTTCGCGTCTCGGACCCGGTGGCTTACAACTCACGCCGGGCGCGTGTGCGTGCGTGCCCAAGATCCCGAGAGGAGAATGGAGGAGAAGGGATTGCGGCGTGACCATCCCCCCTGGGGGGGTGATTTCTCGCTTTCTGTCTCTATGTCTCTCTCTGTCTGGCTGGCGAGCGCACGCGCCCTATAGCAAAAAACCTCTCCAAAAAAAAAAAAAAAAAAAAAAGAACTCGAACTCAAAAGTATTTGTTGGTTGAAAAAGTGAATGAAAGAAATAATGCTGTATGGACCAGCCAGTGGCAGGTTGGGGCAGCTGGTTTTCACTTAGCAGACTATGCGGTTCAGTTCCTGATCCAGTGGCTTGAGAAAAATACCAGGTATTTGTGCTTGTGTACACCAAATCCCTTTCATTTCAGTATTTAAAATAAACTTACAGGTTTAGATTTAGAGGTGCCAGCAGGTGGCATGGTGGTTAAGGGCACTGGATTCCCACATGGCTGATGGTGGTTTGAGTCCCAGACCTGGTGGCTTGCTTTCTCACTTTCCCTCTCTTGCTCTCACTCTCCCTCTCTGGTCAAATTAAAATAAATAAATAAATGAATAAATAAAGTTACATAAAATAATTCTTTTTTAAAAAGCTTTTTAAAAAAAGATTTAGATTTAGATTTTGGGGGCCAACTGGTGGCATGATGGTTGAGGTGCTGAACTCCCACACAGCCAACTGTGGTTCGAGTCCCAGCCCTGATGATTTCAAACTCAAGCCGGGACATGTGCTTGGGTTGATCCCAGGAGGAGAACGGAGGAGAAGGGATTGCCCTGGGGGTGATTTCTCACTTTCCCTCTCACTGTCTTTGTCTCTTTCTCTCCAGCAAACCCGCGCACCCCAGGTATTCAGAAGTCTACTTGAGTATCACAAAATTTTGGTCAGAGTCACTGAAAAATAGTCTTTAAATAATTTGAAGCTGCTGTTATGGAATACATTTTGGCGGCCCCGGACCTGGTGACTTGCTTTCTCACTTTCTCTCTCTGTCTCTCTCTGGTGAGCACACGTGCCTTACAGCAAAATTAAAAAAAAATAATAAAATTTAGATTTTGGTACCTTCCATACCCCAAGTCACACCAGGGTGAGAGCACGGGCCTGGAAGCAACGCATGTCCCCAACCCCTGCTTTTAGAGTCTGAGGTGGAGGGGAGAGGCTGCTCTGGGTATAACCCTCCTGCAGCTCAGTTCCTTTGCCTTGACCATGCCCTGAGTTTCCTTTGAGTGTTTGCAGATTGGCTTTCTTGAGGTTCACTTAGTTACATTTTTTTTTTTAGAGGTTTTTGCTATAGGGCGCGTGCGCTCGCCAGACAGATGGAGAGAGACAGAGAGACAGAAAGCGAGAAATCACCCCCCAGGGGGGATGGCCACGCCGCAATCCCTTCTCCTCCATTCTCCTCTCGGGATCTTGGGCACGCACGCACACGCGCCCGGCGTGAGTTTTAAGCCACCGGATCCGGGACACGAACCGTGGTCGACTACGTGGGAGTCTAGCGACATAGCCATTACGCTAACTGCCGGTCCCCACTTAGTTACATTTTTGTGTCTCCTATACTAGTCACCTAGTCTAGTCTGAGAGGGTAAAAATGAATGAGAGAAAAACAACCCCAAGGCTCGACTAGAGAATATGGTAACTAGAAAGAAGGCCGAAGATCTGAGTGACGTAACTCTAACACAGCTCCTTCCCTTGAGTCTACTTTTACATGTGGGCAAGGTTCTCTCAGAGCTCATTGATGCTGAATCTGCTTCATCCTAGTAGTAACTAGTATTCAACTAATTGGAAAAAAAATATTCTAAAGTTCCTAGATTTTATCAGCGTGTAAATGGTGAGAGTTTTTTCTCTTTTTCTTTTAATTTGCTATGGGGCATGTGCATTTGTGT
Source organism: Tupaia tana (assembly GCA_026018925.1). Lineage (NCBI taxonomy): Eukaryota > Metazoa > Chordata > Mammalia > Scandentia > Tupaiidae > Tupaia > Tupaia tana. Next base: position 58,156,725 of record JAKSZU010000010.1, on the reverse strand, counting down.
GTGTGGAGGGATGAAAATGAGAAAGTATCTCCCAGGGGAGATGACCACATTCTATGCCCCTCTCCTTCATCCTCCTCTTGGGATATTGGACACAATGCACAAGCACACTCACACACCCCATGTCTCTCATGTCCCCAGGTCCAGGACTCTAACTGCGCAATTGGCCATGTGGGATCCAGCCACCTTAACCACCATGCCACCAGCGAGCCCTATTATTATTATTATTATTATTATTACTATTTTTATTATTATTATTATTTTAATTGCTCCAGAGTATGTGGGCTCACCAGAGAGAGAAAGCATACCCCAGTGGGTCATGGTCATGACATAATCCCTTTTTCATTTCTCCATCCTATAGGAATTTGGCATATTGCATGCACATGTCCCTGGTGTGTTTCTCAAGCTGCCAGGGTAGAACTTGAGTTACGTGGTCAACCGTGTGGGATCTGCTTCCTTTAACCACTGGGCTACAGAGCCAGCCAACGTAAGTCTTCTTTTATTCTTTTAAATACTGAAAAAAACCTCAACAGTTCATTTTAACTCATTTTATTTAACAATCTAGGAAGTTCACAGCTGTAAGCAGTCCCAGTGCAGTTTCAGTACAAGTGGGAATTTGGGAATCTTGGTGGAGATTTTAGTGCAGTGAACCTTACAGGAAAATACCTGCATAGTTTTGATGGCATATGTGAAGGGCTCTCTCTAAAATTGACCTCATTGGTTTTGTTCTCAGCAAACTGACCTGGGCCACTCAATTTGGCTTTTATTATTCCTGATGTAGTGCATGTTCTCTTTTTGCAACAAATTCATGACCATCTGAAGATATATGGCATCAGGGCCTTCACAGCCACTGTAAGTTTTCTCTTCATCCGTTAGGTTTATTTTTTTATTATTTTTAAAAGAGGTTTTTGCCTTAGGGTATGTGTACTGGGGGAGGGAAGAGCGTGGGTGAGAGAGAGAGATGGTGAGAGGGAAAGTAAGAATTCACCGCTTCCCCCCAGGGGAGGATGGCAATGTGCAGTCCCTTCTCCTCCATTCTCATCCTGGGATCTTGGCCATGCACGCACACATACCCTGCATGAGTTTCAAGCCATCGGATCTGGGACTCAAACCATAGTTGGCCATGTGGGAGTCCAGCAACATAACTACTACACCATTAGGTTCTTATGAACTTTATTTTTGCTTCTACAGCAACTTTAGTAGTTTTTCATCAGCCCAGTAGCCACTACAGTGGAGTCCCCATGTACACCACAACCTCTACTCCAGGGCCAATTCCCCTACATCCCGGTTCCCCCGCCATGAGTTCCAAGGCAGTTTAAAAATTCTGTCTTGATTCAAAATTACACAAAAAAATCTAAAATGTCTTATAATATTTAAAAACATTTTCATCAGAGGGTATGTGTATCTGCTGGAGAGAGAGGGAAAGCGAGAAAGCACCCTGCATGGGGAATGGTTACACTCACTGGGGTGTGCTTTCTCTCTCTCTCTGATGAGCACACATACTCTGAAACAATTTTAAAAATAATAATAGGTTGGGACCGGCAGTTGGCATAATGGCTATGTCACTGGACTCCCATGTAGTTGACTGCGGTTTGAGTCCCAGACCTGGCGGCTTAAACTCACACTGGGCATGTGTGCTTGTATCCCCAAGATCCCGAGAGGGGAATGGAGGAGAAGGGATTGCGGCATGGCCAGCCCCCCAGGGGAGGGTTATTTCTCACTTTCTGTCTCTCTGTTTTTCTCTGTCTTTCTGGTGAGCTCACACACCCTATAGCAAAAAGCTCTCTAAAATAATAATAATAATAATAATAATAATAATAATAATAATAAGGCTCACTAGTGGTGTGGCGGTTAAAGTGGCTGGATTCCACATGGCCAAATGCACAGTTTGAGTCCCAGACCAGGGACTTGAGAGGCATGGGATGCCTGTGCTTGTGCTTGCACATTGTGCCCAATATCCCAAGAGAAGGATGAAGGAGAGGGTTACACCCTCTTCCTCCATTTATCTTTCTTTTCAGGATTTTGGGCACAGACGCACACATGCCTGGTTGTCTTTGAAGCTGCCATTTTCAGGACTTGGACCACACAGTTGGCTAGGTGGGATTTAGCCACCTTAACTACCACATTGTGGTTGGGCCAATTTTTTTTTTTTCTTTTTTTTTGCCATAGGGTGCATGGACTTGCCAGAGAAAGACAGAGAGAGGGAAAGTGATAACCCCCCACCCCCAGGAGAGGTGGAGAGGTGATCATGCTGCAATGCATTCTTCATTCTCCTATAGAGATTTGGGGCACACGTGCACACATGCTCAGTGTGATATTCTTTCTTTCTTTCTTCCTTTCTTTCTATTCTCTTTTTAATATTTGTTTAATTCCATGTGTTATTATTATTATTTTTTAATTTGACCAGGGAGAGACAGAGAGAGAGAGAAAGGGAAAGTGAAAAAGCAAGCTGCCAGGTCTGACACTTGAACCATGGTCAGCCATGTGGGAATCCAGCGCCTTTACTCACCACCCCACCTGATGGCCCCCAGTGTGATTTTCAAGCTGCTGGTGTGGTTCTTGAACCATAAAGTCAGCCATGTTGGATCTAGAACCTTAAGCACCAAGCCTCCTGCTGCTGCCAGTATTTTTATTTTTGTATTTTTTCATTTAGATTTTCAATATACCTGGAATTGATTATTGTACATAATGCGAGGTTGGAATCTGTATTTGTACTTTTCGGTTCTGCCAATACCATTTTATTAGTATGCAAAGAGTTGAAACTAACTCCTCTACTACACTACCTATAAACATGAGGTAGATATTGAAGCTATTAGGCTAATTTATTAGTTTGGAAGTGTAGAACTGGCACTGGCCCTGTAGCCTAGCAACTGAAGGAGTTGTGTCCCACTTGAACAACTGTGGCTCAAATCTCAGCCCTGGTAGCTTGAAGAACATGCCAGGTGCACGTATTAGTGTGCCCCAAACCTCAACTTACAGAGAAATAGAGGAGAAGGGATCTTCGACATGACCATGGCGCATTAGGGGTTACTTTTTCCTTTTCCCTCTCTCTGCCTCTGTCTTCTCTGATGAGCATATGTGCCCTCTGGCAATTAAGGGGGAAAAAATGGCAAGTCACCCAGAATATTAATGTTGACTCTTTGAAACATTTTCTTCTTCATAGGAAATTCTATATGGGAAGCCAAATTACTATTGAAGACTGCTTATGGGGCTTGGGATTAGAAAACAAGTTAAAGGGCCAGCAGGTGGCACGGACCTTAAGGCGCTGGAGTCCACATGGCCAACTCCAGTTTGAGTCTTAGATCCAGGGCTTGAAAATCACACCAGGGTGCATATGTGTGCACCCAGGATTCAGAGAAGAGAATGGAGGAGAAAGAATTATGGCATGGCCATCCCTCCTAGGGAGGTGATTTCTTATTTTCCCTCTCTCTTTATCTCTCTCTGGTGAATGCATGTGCCCTGTGGCAAAAACCTAAATAAATAAATAACTTTAATGACTGGTGTTTAAAGTCTAATATAATCCAATGCACTCTGTCAAATAAAGTACCAGAAATCTCATGTCAAGTTTCACTAACTTTCTCATCTGAACTGTGTTGGAGACAAATTGCCAAGTTCTTTGTTGTTGCGTTGTTTTGTTTTCCTAATCTATGTAAACTATCCTCCTTCATTCAAAAATTATCATTATTATTATTATTTGAAGAGGCTTTTGCTATAGGGCGTGTGCACTCGCTAGAAAGACAGAGACAGAGAGACAGAAAGCGAGAAATCACTCCCATTGGCCACCACAATCCCTTCTCCTCCATTCTCCTCTCGGGATCTTGGGCACGCACACGCACGCGCCCGGTGTGAGTTTAACCTACCAGGTCCGGGACTCAAACCGCGGTCGACTATATGGGAGTCCAGAGACATAGCCATTATGCTAACTGCTGGTCCCCCTCAAAAATTATTTTTAATTTAAATTTTGCCAGAGGGCATGTGTGCTTGCCAGAGGGACAGACAGAAAAAGAGGAAGAGAGAGAAAATACCTCCCAATGGGGTGTGGTCACACCAAGGAGCCCCTTCTCCTCTATTTTTCTATCCTGTTAGGAACTCAGACACACATGCCTATGCAACCAGTATGTTTTTCCAACCACTGGCTCTGGGATTCAAACCATAAGACTGTCCATGTGGGACCAATTCCTTTAAGCACTAGTCTTGGGGTCATCGATAATTTCTTTATTGAAATCTTTACTGAGATTCTGCATTCGCTTTTTCATTGTTCATTTACTAAGTAAATATATGTGCCAGTTATTGCAGTATAATGTTGATGGTATGAAAGTGAACTTGAGGCAACTCATTCCTGCTGTAGTTGGGGGGCACAGTCCATTGAACTAAGGAAAACAATTAGTTAGTAAGGTAATGTACTCATGATGTACTAGACAAGGAGTAGGAACACTCATTTTAAAGACAGACACACAGAGCCAGCAGGTGGCATAGTGGTTAAGGATGCTGGACTCCCACATGGCTGACCAAGGTTCATGTCCCGGACTTTCTCTCTCTCTCTCTCCCTCTCTCTGGTCAATGAATAAATAATTCTTTAAAAAAAAGACAGACTTGCTTTCTCATTTTCCTTCTCTCTGTCTGTCTGTCTGTCTGTCTCACTCTGTCCCTCTCTGGCCAAATTAAAATAAAATAAATAAAAGGGTAACAAATACTGGGCAGCCACGTATATTTATTTTGATTTAAGAAGTGTTTCTGGGGCCAGTAGGTGGCATAATAGTCAAGACAGTACACTTCCACACGGTTTGTTGTGACTGGAGTCCTGGACCTGGTGGCTTGAAACTCACACCAGGCACATGTGCATGTATGCACAAAAACCCAAGAGGAAAATGGAGGAGAAGAGATTGCAGTGCGGCCACCCCCCTCCCCCAGGGGGTAATGTCTCACTTCCCCTCTCACTGTCTCTCTCTGTCTTCCTCTGGTGAGCCCACAGGACTTATGGCAAAAACCTTTAAAAAAAAAGTAGTTTGGGCCAGCAGGTGGCATGGTGGTTAAAGGTACTGGGTTCCCATAGCTGATCATGGTTTACGTCCCAAACCTGGCGGCTTGCTTGCTTGCTTTCCCTTTCTCTCTCTCTAGTCAAAATTTAAAAAAATAGGGAACCAGCAGTTAGCGTAATGGCTATGTCACTGGACTCCCACGTAGTCGACCGTGGTTCGCGTCCCGGACCCGGTGGCTTAAAACTCACGCCGGGTGCGTGTGCGTGCGTGTCCAAGATCCCGAGAGGAGAATGGAGGAGAAGGGATTGCGGCGTGACCATCCCCCCTGGAGGGTGATTTCTCGCTTTCTGTCTCTATGTCTCTCTCTGTCTGTCTGGCGAGCACACACACCCTACAGCGAAAACCTCTCCAAAAAAAAATAATAATAATAATTAAAAAAAATAATAACAACAAATGGAATTTAATAAATAATTCTTAAAAAAAAAAAGTGTTTCTGAGTTGGCACCATAGCATAGAGGTTAAATACTGTGTAGAGGGACCCAGAACCCACATGGTTGACCATAATTTGAATCTTGGCCCAGTGGCTTGAAAAACACACTAAGTGCCTGTGCACATTTGCCTAGGATCCTGACAGAATGGAGAAATGGAGAAGGGACTGCATGTGACCAGGCACCACTGGGGCGGGGGGGTGCTCTCTCTCTCTCTCTCTTTTACATGCACATGTGACCTCTGGCAATTAAAAAGAAAACTGTGCTTCATTTTGTACAAATATAACCAAATAGGTATATATGGTTTCCCTTCCATACCTCATCCTTTTTTTTTTGTTGTTGTTGTTTATTTTTTAGTTTGTGATATAGGCACATGTACTTGCCAGAAAGAGAAAGAAAGTAAGTAAGAAATTATCCTCCCCATAGGGATGATGGCCATGCTGTCATTCCTTCTTCTTCAGTCTCCTCTTGGGATTTTGGGCATGCATGCAATTGCAATCAGGTGATTTTCAAGCGGGTCATGTGGAATTCAGCGCCTTAACCTCCCTGCCACCTGCTAGCCTCCTCCTCCCTTTGGTTTCACAAATAGCACCGTACCATATACATTGTTCTACATCTTGCATTGTGCAGCTAAGAGAACATTCCATATGAGAACTCAGAGAGATTCTTCATTTAAAAAAAAAAATACGGTCGTGTATTGGAGGCCAGTAGATGGTGTGGTAGTTCAGGGTGTTGGACTCCCACATGGCTGATAGCAGTCTGAGTCCTGGACCTGGTGGCTTGCTTTCTTACTCCCTCCCCACCCCCGTCCCTCTCTGGTCAAATTAAAATTAAATAAATAAATAAAGTTAAATAAAATAATTTTTTTTTTTTTTTTTTGCTAAAGGGCACGTGCACTTACCAGAAAGATGGAGAGAGACAGAGAGATAGTAAGCAAGAAATCAGCCTCTGGGGGAATGGCTACGCTGCAATCGTTTCTCCTTCATTCTCCTCTAGGGATCTTGGGCACGAACGCACATGCGCTCAGCGTGAGTTTAAACCACTGGGTCTGGGACTCAAATCGTGGTTGGCTACTTAGGAGTTCAGCGACATAGCCATTACACTACCTGCTGGTCCCAAATAAATAATTCTTTAGAAAATGTTTGTGTAGAATGAAAAGTTCATTTTAAAGTCTACCAATGCTAAAAATAATTACAGGAAGATCAAGGACATGAAAAACTAAATGTGAACTTCATTATAAGCCACAAGGACTAGGAAACAATTTTTTTAAAAAAATTTAGTTTTCAATTTTATTTTAAAATTACTATCATCATCTTTAATTTGGCTGGAGAGAGAGAAAGAAAAGTGAGAAAACAAGTAAGAAAGCAAGCCACCAGGTCTAGGGCTCGAACCACAGTCAACCATAGGGGAGTCCAGCACTAGGCCCCAGTAGGAAATGATTTGACATTCAGGCGAGTCGTTCTCAGCCACTGGTAGTCATAGGTATAGTCTAAAGTTTTTCTTCTCTTTTTTTTTTTTTTTTAATACAGTTCCTGTCTCATGTATCTTATCTCCATGGATACCACATCTCTGACCTTTCAGCCACTAGGATGATAATGATCTCATAGCATTTCTTGTACTTAATAAACATCCAAAGTGTCACTGTTGTACACTAAGTATAAATGAAATAAATGAATAAGTAATAAGAGTCCCTAAGCTCACACACATCTTTTTATTATGGTGGGATACTGGCTAGCAACATTTTATGAGTTAAATTCCACCAATATGGTTGCAAATCAGTTTATGAAATATTTTGTAGGCTGAGACAGATAAAGTGGCAGGAGGCATGGTGGTTAAAGTACTGGACTCCCGCACGGTTGAGCATGGTTCAGTCCCAGGCCTGGTGGCTTGCTTTGTCACTTTACCCCTCTCTCTGGTCAAATTTTAAAAATATCAATAATAAATCAAATAGAATTTTTAAAATTCTTTTAAAAAAAGGGCAGGGGGAGAGAGAATAGGGCCAAATATGTCAACCAGGAGTGAGGTTACAATTTGGTCAGCAACTTGGTAGAGTGTGGGAGGGAAAGATTTGGTCATTGATTGAAGAGGTCATCAAATTGAAGGAAGACTTCAAAATTGATTTTATAGCTTCTAGGATTAGATATTGTTGATTTCAGAACTTAAGTGACCAGTTGTAAGGGGGAAATTCTCAGTTTAATTTGAGGAACAAAGAATTTGGAATGTAGACAGGACCTTAGAGATACATTTCCAACACTCTCAATTTGTTGTTGTTAAGAATATAGAAAGAGAGAGCTTGGGGTCGGCAGGTGGCATGGTGGTTAAGGCGCTGGAGTCCCACATGGTAGACCATGGTTCAAGTCCCAGACCTGGAGGCTTGCTTTCCTACTTTACCTTTCTCTCTCTGGTCAAATTAAACAAATAATAATGATGATAATAAATGAAATAAAATATTTCTTAAAAAAAAAAAAAAGAAAGAAACAGAGTGCTTATGTTGATTGCCCTAAAGTCACACAGGTAACTGGTTTGTCGTAACCAGGACCAACGCTAAACTTAAGAGATGGGGTACAGGGGACAGATACGCTGTGCTCCAGGCAGAAGCCTTACGAAGTGTTGGCTCTGGATCTACCATATATTACATAGGTCCTTAGTTAAGGATACGTATGGAGTGACAGAGTCCCAGAACCTCAAAAAATTCAAGGTGATGGGACTTCAAGTAGGGAAGAAACTAAAGTTTCTGAGCCCTCTACCCCTCACTTTGTAAACACCTGGCTATCTCATTTAATCCTCATCATAACCCTACAAAATAAGGGTTATGATGATAATGGTAGTAGTAGTAGTAGCAATAATAAAAATTGCTATTTCAGACACAAGAATACACGGGTTTAGAAAACTACTCAAGCTAGAAGGGAAGGACCCCTAATCTTAATCAAAGGCGTATGTGCACGGGGAGCAAGTTCTGTTCCTTTCATGTGTTCTCCAAACTGACCGTTTTGACTCAAAATACTCATCCTACACATAAGAAAACTGAAACCCAGAGGTGAGAATTTCATTCATTTCGGGAAAAGGGAGACCCAGAAGAAAATCAGCTAATCCTCAACTGTCCAGGTCAAAGATTTTCCCCGAGCGAACACAGGCCTTTAAGGATTTGACAATCTATACCATCCTACCAGTGATGGTGAGAGGAGAAAAACCGACTAAGGAGAGGAGCAATGCGGGGAGAGAGGAGATAGGTGTCAAAAGGGTCTGAGCAAGGTGGTGTGGGCAGCTGCAATTTTGCCTCCACTCCTATTCATTAACATCAGCAAACACGCGCCTAAACCAGCATCAACCATCAGGCGCTAAGTTTTAACTTTTAGCTAAATCTAGGCAAGACAAAGGCAAGTCAGGTGTACACTTCAAGCAGAAGTGAAAACTCGCAGTGCGACCCAAAACTTGAGCCATCTGGGCGGCACTGATTTGAGGACCGTTCTAGAAGTTCAGAAAGCGACCGACGGCGAGCTCGGCTGCACAGCACGCCTACCGCCGAGGGGTGGGGCCAGAGGCCGACAGGACTGCGTTTCCTCCCGGTCCCAGCAGAGCGGGAGCCGCCCGGGCCTCCGCCCGCCACGTGACCCGGCGTGTTGTGGTCCGGCCCGCGTGGGTGGCGGGAGCCGCAGGAGGGCGGGGGCGGCGAAGGGGCGGGTCACGTGACCGGGTTTAAATCTCCCGCAGCCGGAGCCGCGGGGGCGCCAGTGCCGCGCGTCGAGCGGGAGCAGAGGAGGCGAGGGAGGAGGGCCAGAGAGGCAGTTGGAAGATGGCGGACGAGGCGGCGCTCGCCCTTCAGCCCAGCGGCTCCCCCTCGGCTGCGGCCGAAAGGGAGGCCGCGTCGCCGCCTGCTGGGGAGCCGCTCCGCAAGAGGCCGCGGAGAGACGGTCCCGGCTCCGGGTGGAGCCCCGGTGAGCCCCTAGGGGCGGCTCCCGAGCTTGAGGGGCCGGTGGCGGCCGCCGGCTGCCCGGCGGCCGCGGCTGCGCTGTGGCGGGAGGAGGCGGCGGCAGGCGGAGAGCGAGAGGCCCAGCCGGCGGCGGCGGCCGGAGAAGTAGACAATGGGCCGGGCCTGCAGGGCCTATCCCGGGAGCCGCCGCCGGCCGACGACTTGTACGACGACGACGACGACGACGACGAGGGTGAGGAGGACGACGAGGCGGCGGCGGCGGCGGCCGCGATTGGGTACCGAGGTGCGCAGGGCGCGGGCAGCCGGGACTGCGCATCCCCTCCTTTCTCTCCTTGGGCCCCTCCCGGCGCGGCGTGGGGGGGGGTCTCCGGTGCAGGCCAGGGGCTCGGGACTGACCGAGTGGCGTCCACTGCCAGCCATGACCCGCCGTTGTGCCGCGCTCCTCCGGGGCCGCGGCCCTGCTGCGGGAGCTGCCGGCGGACTTAACTACGCTTCCTTGCCTCGGTCCGCGGCTCGCCTGGGCGGCCTTTCGCTTTGCGCAGCCGCCAGGTCTGGAGGCACTCGCAGTTGCCTTGTAAAATAAGTTTTCTCCCCTTCCTACTCTTTTAGCAAATTGCTTTCTTTGAAGATTTTTTTTCTTTCTTTGCTTTTCCTCTCCCTTCCCCAGTACACTTAAGTTTCCAACTTTTGGCTGTCCTGTTGGTCGACCTTTTGCAATGGCTTTTGCAAACTGACACCTGTGCAATTTTACTTATTTTCTTTTTTTTTTGAGTCTGTATTTTCAAGCTTCAAGTTAATACATTTTGAAAAGAACAGAATTTTTCCTAATGTCATAGCCTGCAAAATTTAAAGAGGATAGCTGTTTCTAAAGATATTTACCCTTTTGTGGTGAAATTAATAGTGGGCATAGGAATGTGATAGACTTTAGAGAACTTTATATGAATATTATTTTTCTTCTAACCATGTTTTTATAATGGTTTTTGGATTACGTATAATTTCACGTATGTGTGTGTATCCTTGAAACATAAGTTGACATTTTTCGTATACTGAGGGAGATACCACACTTAAGGGATATGTAGTTTTTATAAGAATTACTTAATTTTATTTATTATTATTACTTTTTAAAAAACTTTATTTATTCATTCATTTATTTTAATTTGACCGGAGAGAGAGACAGTGAGAAAACAAGCCACCAGGTCTGGGACTCGCACCGCGGTTGCCCATTTGGGAGTGTCAACACCTTAACCACCACGCCATCTGCTGGTCCCCTATTATTACTCCTTTTTAAATTTGCTATAGGACATGTGTGCTAACCAGAGAGAGACAGAGGGGAAAGCGAGAAAGCACACCTCCAGATCAGTGACTGGAACTGCATCCAACCTTGTGGGAATCCAGAACCTTAACCACAACACTACCTACTGGCTCTGAGGTCCATTTTTATAAAAATAATTATTTAATTTTATCATCATCATAATTTTTTTTTAAAATTGGACTAGAGAGATATAGAGACACAGAAAAAGAGAAAGAAAGTGAGAAAGCAAGCCACCAGTCCGCAACTCAAATGGTGGTCGTCCAGTGCTGTAAGCCCTATGCCCCCTACCGACCCTGGCGGTGTTTTTGATATGACGAATTTCTGTTCTAGATGAGTATGTGTCTTTATTGCTGTTTGTGTTAGTGGACCATTTGACCATTTGTTTAAAAGTTAATGTGTATAGGGTTGGCAAATGGTGTGGTTAAGGCTACTGGACTTCCACATAGCCTACCATGGTTCGAGCCTGGATCTAGTAGCTTGCTTTCTCACTTTCCCTCTCTCTGGTCAAATTAAATAAATCAAATCAAATTAAATTCTTATTTTTAAAGAAAGTTAATGTTGGGACCAGCAGTTAGTGTAATGGCTATGTCGCTGGACTCCCACGTAGTCAACCGCGGTTCGCGTCCTGGACCCGGTGGCTTAAAACTCATGCCGGGCGTGTGTGCGTGCGTGTCCAAGATCCCGAGAGGAGAATGGAGGAGAAGGGGTTGCGGCGTGGCCATCCCCCCTGGGGAGTGATTTCTCGCTTTCTGTCTCTCTGTCTCTCTCCGTCTGTCTGGCAAGCGCACGCACCCTATAGCGAAAACCTCTCCCAAAAAAAAAAAAATTCTTTAAAAATCAAAAAAGAAAAGTTAATGTGGGGTGGCCAGTAGGTGGTATGGTGGTTAGAGCACTGGACTCCCACATAGGTGACTCTGATTCGAATCCTGGACCCGGTCACCTGATAATCATATTGGGCAATCTATACATGCCCAAAATCTCAAGAGGAGAATGGAAAAGAAGAGACTGCAGAGTGGCCATCACTCACTGCCCCCTGTGTGTGCGTGTGTGTGTGTGAGAGAGAGAGAGAGATCTCACTTTCCATCCCTCTGTCTGGCTCTCTTTCTCTGGTCAGCACATGGACCCTCTGCTAAGAACCCAGAAAAGGAGCCATTGGATGGCATAGTAGTTTGATCGCTGAACTCCCACATAGTTGACCGTGCGTCGGGTCCTGGGCTTTGTGGCTTGAACTCTAGCCAGGCGTGTGTGTGTGTGTGTGTGTGTGTGTATGTATATGTATGTATGTGTATGTGTGTATGTAGATGCATGCCCAAAATCTCAAGAGCAGATTGGAAGGTAAGGGATTGTGACATGGCCATTCTCCCTGGTGGGTGATTTCTTGCTTTCTGTCTCTTTGGCGAGCATAGGTGCCCTATAGCAAAAAGCTCTCCAAAAAAAATGTGTGTGAGGCCAGCAGATGGCATGGTGTTTAAGGCACTGGACTCCCACATGGTTGTCTGTGGTTCTAGTCCGGGACCTGGTTCTTGAAAATCATGCTGGGTCAGTGTGCATGCCTGTGTGTATGCCAAAATCCCAAGAGGGGAATGGAGAAGAGATCGTGGTGTGGCCATCACCCCGGGAGTGATTTCTCACTTTCCATATTCTCTCTCTGTCTCCCATGAGTGCACACACCTTATGACAAAAAGACTTAAGAAAAAAAAAAGTTAATGTGTGTTATAGGAACTGGATTAGTAACACATCCCATTTTTAAGAAACAGACTTTAATAGGGAAAATGAATACTGTTAAGATATCTTAGCACGTATGAGACCAGCAGTTCACGTAATGGCTATGTCGCTGGACTCTCATGCAGTTGATTGCGATTTGAGGCGCAGACCCCGTGGCTTAAACTCATGCTGCATGTGTATGCGTGCGTGCCCAATATCCCAAGAGGAGAATGGAGAAGGGATTGTGGCATGGCCATCCCCCCTGGGGGGGATTTCTCAATTTCTCGCTTACTGTCTCTCTGTCTCTCTGGTGAGCACACGTGCCCTATAGCAAAATCCTCTCCAAAAAGAAGATCTTAGCATGTTTAATATTATATGAGAAGTGTGAGCTGCTATGTTTTATTTTGTACTTAAAAAAAATTATTATTTTATTTAACTTTATTTATTTTAGTTTGACCAGCAAGGTACAATGAGAGAGAGAGGGAGGGAAAGTGAGAAAGCAAGTCACCAGGACTGGGACTCTAACCACCATGCCACCTGCTGGATCCTGAACTACTTTTTGATACAAATTCTATTTTGAGAAATTTTATAAACTATTTTTGTGATTGACGACTTTAGTCCAACTAGATTACTATTTTTTTGTTCTGATATTTTTTTTAAGTTCTTTTTGGAGAGGTTTTTCCTGTAGGGTGCTTGTGCTTGCCAGAAAGAGACAGAGAGACAGAAAGTGAGAAATCACCCCCAGGGGGATGGCCACACCGCAGTCCCTTCTCCATTCTCCTCTTGGGATCTTGGGCACACACGCACACATGCCCGGCGCGGGTCCAGGACTCAAACCGCGGTTGACTACGTGGAAGTCCAGCCACATAGCCATTATGGCAACTGCTGGTCCCAAAGTTCTTTTTTTTTTTTTTTTTTTTTTTATGACTGAGGCGAACATACACCTTCAACAAGGTCTTGATGATGCTATCCACCCCCAGCCAGCCCTGGAACATGGACATGGGTGACACAGGGAGGTCTTCAGACTCCGATCTGTAATCTCCCCATGTGGGTTCCCTTGAACAGCATTGGGCTTTACCACTGTGTGACTATCCACACCATTTTTAATTTTTGTTTTTAATTTGCCAGAGGACATCTGTGCTTGCCAGAGAAAGTACCTACCAGTGGGACATGGTTGGTCATGCCTTAATCTCTTTTCCTCCATTTCTTGATCTTGTTGGAGTTTGGGGCAGGGGTGCTTGGATTTAAACTGCAGTTGGCAGGGGACCAGCAGGTAGCATGGCGGTTAAAGCACTGGGCACTCCCACATGGCCAGCCACAGTTCGAGTCCTGAACCTTGTGGCTTGCTTTCTCACTTTCTCTCCTCTGTGTGTCTCTGGTCAAATTAAAATAAATGAATAAATAAATAAAATAAATAATTATTTAAAAAAAACATAACTGCAGTTAGTCATGTGAATTTGACTCTCTTAACCATTAGGGTATGGGCTGCCTGTTTTTTTTTTAATTAAAGAATTATTTAATTTAACTTTATTTATTTAAATTTGATGAGAAAGTGAGAAAGCAAGCTGCCAAGTCCAGGACTCAAACTGTGGTCTGCCACATGGGAGTCTAGCGCCCCTAACCACCATATCACCTGATAGCCCCTTGGGTTTTTAAGCAGGCTTACTTATATTTATGTTTTGATGTATGGAAACATCTAGGTTTTGAGCAGAATCCCTAAAGATGAGGAAACTGGGGACCAGCAGATAGCGTAATGGCTTACATCACTGGACTCCCATGTAACCGACTGTGGTTCAAGTCCCAGACCTGGTGGCTTAAACTCACGCCGGGTGTGTGTGCGTGCATGCCCAAGATTCCAAGAGGAGAATGGAGGAGAAGGGATTGCAGTGTGGTCATCCCCCTGGGGGGGGGTGATTTCTCACTTTCTACCTCTCTCTTTCTGGCGAGTACACGTGCCCTATAGCAAAAACCTCTCCAAAAAAAAGAATAGATGAGGAAATTGTTTCTATGAACTGCTCAAGCTTATACCATAAGCATTTAAAACTTTTTTTTTTTCCCAGTTTGCTATAGGGGATATGCACTTGCTAGAGAGAGATGCTGAGAGAAAGATAAAGTAAAAGAGTACTTCTCAGGAGGGATGGCTATGCTGCTGTCCCTTCTTCATTCTCTTGTTGGGATATTGGGCATTCACACACATGTGACCCATGTATTTCCCAAGCTGCAGGTCCAGGACTCAAGTTGTACAGTTAGCCATGTGGGATTCAGGTACTTGAATGCTACTGGCTGGCCCTGCCTTTTTTTTTTTTTAAACTTGGAAGGTAGTGTATTCTCTCCCTGGAAAGAGATGAGAAAGTTCCCCCTATGAGAGATGGTCACAGTACAATATCTTTTCCTCCTTTTCTCCCTCTTATGATTTTGGACACGCACTCAAACGCGCCCACAGTGGTTTTTCAACCCACCAGATCAGGGACTGACTGCACAGTCGACCATGTGACCAGTGGGCCTTTAAGCACCACACCACCAGCTGGTCCTATTAGGCATTTTCTTTTTTTAAGACAGTAATGCCGTTTTTCTTTAATTTTATTTCTTTATTGTTATTCTTCCATTTGTCCAGAGAGAGACGGGGGCAGGAGAAGGAGAATGAGAAAGCAAACCGCCAGGTCCAGGACTTGAACCTCGGTAGGCCAGCACCTTTAACCACCATGCCACTGCTGGCCCCCCGTTAGGCATTCTTTACACAGGCATTATAAATCTTAAATGCTTTATATGATGAAAATTCATTGTACACTGTTGTAGGTCTTGGGACGTTTTAGATATAGATTGTTTCAGCAGTCTTGAGTTACTTTTGGTTTCTTTTGCAGATAATCTTCTGTTTGGTGATGAAATTATCACCAATGGTTTTCATTCCTGTGAAAGTGATGAGGATGATAGAGCCTCACATGCAAGCTCTAGTGACTGGACTCCAAGGCCACGGATAGGTATGGTTCAGAGCTGTGGAGCTATAGAAAGTAAATGCCTTTTTTCTTTTTCTTTTTTTTTTTTAATGGCAATTAAAAATTCTCTCCTTAACCTATTGAGGTTTTTAGGTGAGTGGTGAGATTTAATGTCAACGTGATTTTTTTTTTTTTTTAATGTCAAAGGGCAAGAGAGAGAGGCTCTCCCAATCATGCCTAGCTACTGCTGCAGTCCTTTTCCTCCAATACTCCATCTTGTCAGGATTCTGTCTTTCAAGACTTAAACCCTTGTTGGCCATTTGTAATCCATCTTCCTCTGTGTAGTGGAGCTCTGAGCTTCATGGCTGGCTCCAAGTGTCAGCTTTCCACAGAGAGTTCAGCGATTCCTTCTGATTTTTGGCTTTTTAATTTTATTTGGAGAGAGAAACAACCTCACAGGATGCTATCACACTTGAGTCTCCTTTCCCCAGCCCTCTAGTTAGTCAGGATCTGGGCACAAGTGCTTGGCATGTTTTCAGGCTAACCTGGGGTTTGAATCTGTGGACATCTATGTGGTTTTCAGTACTGCAGTTCATTGTGATACTGACCGTGCCACTAGGCTGGGCCAATTTGTTCCACTTTTGTTTTAATTACCTTAGGCTGGCCTGAGGAAGCTGGCCTCTGCTGTTTCTCAAATAGGCACGTCTTTCTTATACCTTGAATTCTTTCCCCTCTTTGTGGAATGCACTTCCTCCAGTTAATTGTGTCTTCCTTCCTCATTTAATATCTCCTCTTTATATTTTTTAGCTCTTAGAACTTACTAATAAATTTTGTACCTTTTTATATATATATAAAATTATATATAATTTTGACAGGCGGCATGTGCATTTACCGGAGAGAGACAAAGAGAGAGAGCAAGAAAGCACCCCTTTTCCCCATGGTGCACGGTCATGCGGCAATCCTTTGGTCCCCATTTCTTTCTCTTTGGGATTTTGGGCACTTGTGCCTGGTGTGTTTTTCAAGCTGTCGGCTCTTAGACTTGAACTGCTTGGTCATCCATGTGGGCTCCAGTCACCTTAACTGCCAGGCTACAGGTTGTCTCCTTATCTGTTTTTTAATTTTCATGTTTCTTGTGCTACAACATATACTCCATGGGCCAGTCAGGTAGCATGGTGATTAAGGCGACTGGATCCCACATGGCCAGTTATGCAGTTCGAACCCTGTACCCGGTGGCATTAAAACTCATGCTGGGCATGTGCATACAAACCTAGTCTCGAGAGAATGGAGGAGAGGCAATTGCAGCGTGGCCATCCCTCTGGGGGGGAGGGATGATTCTCTCTTTCTTTCTCTATCTTATTCAGTCTCTGGTGAGTGTATGTGCCCTGTAGCCAACTTAAAAATATAAATATACAGGAGCCAACAGGTGGTGTGGTTGTTAAGGCACTGAACTCCCACATGGCTGACTGCAATTCAAGTCCCAGACCTGGCAGCTTGCTTTCTATTCCCAGCACCCAACCCCTGCCCTGGGTCTATCTAGTGAGTGCACTTGCCCTGCAGCAAATAAAAAAAAAAGATGAATAAAATTAAATAATTAAAAATAACTTTACATATACACACTCCATATGGGCGGGGGGTGGGTTCTAACTGACTTCAATACTACTGTTTGATCATTGCCTAGGAAAATGCATGGCACATAGTTTGTGCTTGATAAATGTTTATTGAATATGTGAATGAGATAGGAAATTATTTGGAAATGGGGAGAACATCATCAGATTTTTATACAAAGGTATGACCTAACCATTTGTTTTTTTATTTATTTATTTTGGTTTTGCTGTAAGATATGTGTGCATGCTGGAGAGAGATGAGGAGGAGAAAGAATGAGAAATCACCCCCATGTGGTGGCCATGCCACAATCCTTTCTTCATCCTGTTGGGATTTGGGGCACACATGCATACTTGCCCAGCCCAGAGTGTTTTCACATTTCAGGGGCTAGAATTTGAATTGTGTGGGCAGTCATAGGGGATCCAGCTTCCTTAACCACTAGACCACAGTACTAGCCCAAGAAAATTACTACTGCTCAAAGCATCAGCATTATATGTATCCTTGGTAAGATCAAACTGAGGGTTATTGGTGGAGAAGGTTGCTTTTTTTTTTTTTTTTTTTTTTTTTTGGGAGAGATTTTTGCTATAGTGCATGTGTGCTTGCCAGAAAGAGCAGAGAGAAAGAGACAGCAAGAAATCACCCCCCAGGGGGGATGGTCACACTGTAATCCCTTCTCCTCCATTCTCCTCTCAGGATCTTGGGCAGGAATACACATGCGCCCGGCATGAGTTTAAGCCACCGGGTCTGGGACTCAAGCCATGGTTTACTACTTGGGAGTCCAGCGACATAGCCATTACGCCATCCGGGGGTCCTGTTGCTGGAGAAGTGTTTTTGTTTTTTTTTTTTAATTTTTAAATTTTTTATTAATTTATTTTAATTTGATCAGAGAGAGATACAGAGAGGGAAAGAGAGAAAGCAAGGCACCAGGTCCAGGACTCGAACCATGGTCAGCCATGTGGGAGTGTCCAGCTCCTTAACCACCAAGCCACCTGCTGGTCCCCTGCTGGAGGAGTTTTAAAAGTGGTAATTATGTATGTGTGTGTGTTTATTTTTAAGGTTTTTGCCATTGGGTGTGTGCACTTGCTGGAAAAAGACGGACAGAAATGAAAAGTGAGAAATCACCCCACAGGGAATATAGCCATGTCATAATCTCTTCTGTCAGGATTTTGGGCCTGCAGGCTCACATGCCAGCATTTTTCCCAAGCTGCTGGATCTGGGCCTAGAACCACGAAGTCAGCCATGTGGGATTGATCCACTGCCTTAACCACCAGGCCACATGCTGGCCCACAGGATTTTTCTTTTTAAAGAGAGATTTTTGCTATGGAGTATGGCTGCTTGCTGGAGAGACAAAGACAGACAGAAAGTGATAAATCTCCCCCTTGGGGGGATGGCCATGCCACAATACTTTCTTCTCCATTCTTCTCTTGGGATCCTGGGCATACATGCACATGTACCCAGCCTAAACTTTAAGCTGCCAGGTCTGGGACTTGAACTGCCTTTGACTACATGGGAGTCCAGCGATGTGTCCACCATTATGCCATCTGATGGTTCCAGGGAACCAGCTTCTATACACAGCACTTAACTGCTGCACCATAGGGCCAGCTCTAGATTTCTTTTTCCTTGATGTCCTTAGAGGTAAATAGTACAGGCATTTAGGACTCAAAAGATCTTTTCTATATTGATGAGTAGAAGAACCCTTCTGTAAAAATTTTTGATATTGTGTATGCTTCTAGATTTAATCATAAAAACTTAGTTCTGGTAATTAGCTTTTTTTAGGAGTTATTTATTTAATTTTATTTTTTATTATTTCTTAATTTGACCAGAGAGACACAAGGAAAGTGAGAAAGCAAGACGCCAGGTCCAGGACTTGAACTGAGGTTAGCCATGTGGGAGTCCAGCACCCTAGCCACCATGACACTTGCCAGCCCCTAATTTTACTTTTTTTGAGAGAGAGATTTTTGCTACAGGGCACACGTGCTTGCTGGAGAGACAGAGATAGATAGTGAGAAATCACTCCTTGGGGAAATGGCCACACCCCAATCCCTTCTCCTCTACTCTCTTCTCAAGATTTTGGGCATACATGCACACATGTCTGGCATGATTTTCAAGTCACCAGGTCCAGGACACAACCGTGATCAGCCATGTGGGAGTCTAGTGCCTTAACCACCAAGCCACCTGCTTTTCCCCCCACTCCCCACCCCTTCTCTCATCCCCATATTTCATGCTGCTAATCCAAACTTGAACCATGCAGTGCGCCATGTGGGATCCAGGCACCTTAACTTCCAACCCACCTGCCAGCTCTACAGTACATACTTATGGTTCAAGTGGCCCTCTCTGCTCTTGATTAGATTTCCCTAATCTATTTGGAATATAGCATTAACTTTGTAGGTATTTGAGAATAAAATACTTTTAAGTTGCATTTTCTTACCGAAGAACCTTATAGATCACTAATTATAAGGGTTTTTTTTAAATGAGAAAAATGAATTTTAAATTGGTTGAAAGTAGTCTGATCTAATTCTTTTTTCCCCCTAACGTAGGTCCATATACTTTTGTCCAACAACATCTCATGATCGGCACAGATCCTCGAACAATTCTCAAAGACTTACTACCAGAAACAATTCCTCCACCTGAATTGGATGATATGACACTATGGCAGATTGTTATTAATATCCTTTCAGAACCACCAAAAAGGAAAAAAAGAAAAGATATTAATACAATTGAAGATGCTGTGAAATTACTGCAAGAGTGCAAAAAAATAATAGTTCTAACTGGAGCTGGGGTATGTAAGTTGTATTAAGCACTAGTAAATTGGGGGAGGTGATGTGTTTATTTTTCCATTTTTAATTTTTTTTTTTTATTATTGCCAGAGGGCATGTGCCAGAGACATACAGAAAGGGAGGGACAGAAAGCATACCCCAGTGGGGTATAGTCAGTCAGCTGCAGTCTCTTCTCTATTTCTCCCTCCTGTCATAATTTTGAGTACACATGCACTTGCACCCAGCGTGTGTTTCAAGCCACCAGCCCAAGATTTGAACTGCAGTTGGCCATATGAGATACAGCTCCCTTAACCACTAGGCTGTTGGGCTGGCCTGGTATGTGTGTATTTTTTTTTGTTTATTTGTTTAAGAGAGATTTTTGTTATAGGGTGCGTGCAAAAAAGAGACAGAGAGATGAGAGAGAAATCACGCCCTGGGGGGATGGCCACGCCACAATCCCTTTTCCTTCATTCTCCACTCAGGATTTTGGGCACACACACACATGTACCTCTCATGAGTTTTAAGCAACTGGGTCCAGAACCTGAACCATAGTTGATTATGTGGGAGTCCAGCGATGTAACCATTATGCCATTTGTTGGTCCTGTAATTCTTTTTTAGAGGTATTTTTGCTGTAGGGTGTGTGGGCTGGCTGGAGAGACAGAAAGTAAGAAATCGCCTCCTAGTGGGGGATGACCACACCACAGTCCCTTTTCTTCCATTCTTCTCTGGGGATTTTGGGTGCTCATGCACATACACTGGGTTTAAGTTTTGAACCTCTGGGTCTGGGATGCAAACTGCAGTCAGCCACGTGGGAGTCCAGCGCCTTAACTACTCTGCCACCTCTTGGCCCCTGAATGTGTATTTTTATTTGGTAGAGGGCAGATGTGCTCACTAGATAGAATAATGGAAAGTGAGTAAAGCATCCCCCATGGGGGATCCCTACACTGCAGTCCCTTCTCCATTTCTCCTTCCTTTGGAGATTTTGGGCACACATGCACATACATCCAGCCTGTATTTCAAATTACCAGGTCTGAGACTCAAACACCTGGTTGGCCATATGGGCTCCAGCTACTAAGCTACCAAAGGGCTCATTTGCTCACCAGAGACAGTGAGAGAGAAAGTGAGAAATCATCCCCCCCAGGGATTGCCACATTGTAATCCCTTTTCCATTCTCCTCTCGTGATTTTGGACACATAGGCACATAGGCCTGGCATGTTTTTCAAGCCTCTGGGTCTGGGACTCTTAACTGAGGAGTCGGGCATGTGGGATCCAGGGCCTTAACCACTACACCATCTGCTGGCCCCTGTATGTAAGTTTTGAATACCTGAAAACTACTAATATACTACTACTGTTGACTGAAAGCCTCACTGGAAACAGTCAGTAAACACTTTTTTTTTTTATATTAATATGTATTACATAGTATATTCTTACAGTGAAGAAAACTAGAAAAAGGGAAATATTTTTTAGAATATCATAAAGAAAAGAAAGTACATTTACCACATTTATTGAAAGAAATTTCACATGTAAATGGACCTGCTTGGTGTAAACCCTTGTTCAAGGATCAACTGTTGTTTGAAATTACAATAGGGTAGCTAGCATTTCTCTTCCCAAAGTAAATTTCTTTAACTGTTTCTTTAGATTATGGTAAGAGAGCTAGTAGTTGTAAAAATAGAAGATTTAGGGGCTGACAAGTGGTGTGGTGGTTAAGGGTGCTGAACTCCCGTATGGCTGACCGTGGTTCGAGTCTCAGACCTGGCGGCTTGCTTTCTTACTTTCTCTTTCCCTTCCCCTCCCTTTTCCTCTCTGGTCAAATTAAAAAAAAAATAAAAAAAAGTCAAATAATTCTTTGAAAAAAGTACAAGATTTAATTGTACAAATTATGCCATACATATTTCAGGTTTCTGTTTCATGTGGAATACCTGACTTCAGGTCAAGAGATGGTATTTATGCTCGCCTTGCAGTAGACTTCCCAGATCTTCCAGATCCTCAAGCGATGTTTGATATCGAATATTTCAGAAAAGATCCAAGACCATTCTTCAAATTCGCAAAGGTACTATAAACTCTTCAAGTTGATCCTTTGACCTCCTCTCATGAAAAGATTTTTGTTCATGTGTAGGCTATTACGTGTAATCAGTCATTGTCTAGTAAACTAGGAGCTGCTGCTATGGTGGAGTAAGATCACCTTTTATGTCAGAATTCCCTTTCTAGAAAGGACTATTTTCTTCTAGGGCTGAATTTGTTTTCAAAGGAGACAACATTTTTAAAAATTTGTACATCAGTATTTTGTGTGGGCTTTTCAAAAAGAAGTTCTTAAACATATAAAAGTAATATAACTTGTTTTGATTTTTAATGTATTTTTTAATGGGTCATAAAGGTTGAAACATCTGCATTGAAGTGTTTTGTGGTAGCAGGTATTAACACATGAGGATATGCCCAAAAATTTATTGTTGATGATTGGGGTAAAGATTTTTAGATTGTGTTTTTGTCAGCAGATTTCAGAGAATCCTAATTGTACTGTGGAGTTTCTAAAGTTGCATGGTCCAGTTCAGAACATACTAGCCACATGTAGCTGCTGAGTACTTGAGATGCGTTGGGCTGTACTATAATTGTGGAAGACATAATAAATTTTAGAGACATTATCAAAAAATATAAGATATTTCATTTTTACTTAATATTAGCAAATATTGTAGGTGGAAATAATGTCTTTGATATTGAGTTAATAAAATATATTTTGGAATATCACAGTTAAAGATTTCTTTTTTTCTTTTTTAAACACCAAAGTGTGTGTACACCCTCCAGAGTAAGAGAAACACTCCAACAGGGTATAGTGTGCTGCAAGCCTTTCCCTCCATTTTCCTCCATTTCTTTATCCTGTTCCAATTTCAAACACACATGCTCGTGTGCTAGGAGTCCTTTTCAGGCTGCCAGGGCCAGCACGTGAACCACGGTTGGCCGTGTAAGATTTTGGCTTCCTTAAGCATTAGGCTATAGCGATAGCTCATGAATTTCCTTTTATTGCTTCTTTTTTTTTAAGGTTTTTGACATAGGGTGCCTGTGCTCACTGGAGAGACAGAGACAATGATAGGGAAAGTTAGAAATCACCCGCTGGGGGGATGGCCACACTGCAGTTTCTTCTCCTTCATTCTCCTTTCGGGATTTTGGGTACACACGTGCATATACCTGGTACGATTTTGAAGCCACTAGGTCTAGGACTGAAACCGTGGTTGGCTGTGTGAGAGTACAGCACCTTAATCACTATGCCACCTGCTGGTCCCTGAATGTTCATTTTCTTAAATGTGGTTACAAAAAAGTTTTAAATTACATGCATGGCTTATGTTATACAAGAGTACTTTAAAAAATTCATGGAGGGCCTGCCCCAATAGCCTGGTGGTTAAGGGAAGTGTATCCCACATGGCTGGCCATATTTTGAGTTCCAGCTCTGGCAGCTTGAAAAATCTGCATGCGTATCCAGAATTCTGGTAAGATAGAGAAATGGAGGGGAAGGGTTGAATTCTAACCATATCTACTGGATGTTGCTTTTTCCCTCTGTCTCTTGGGAAGCACATATACCCCTCTGGTAATGAAAATGTTTGTGGAGGGACCAACTGGTGGCATTGTGATTAAGGTGCTGGATTCCTACATAGCAGGCTGTCCTTCAAGTCTCATACCCAGTGGCTTGAAACTTATGCTGGGCATGTGTGCATGCATGCCCAAAATCCCTGGAGGAGAAGGGATTACGGTTTGGCCATCCCTCAGTGACTCACTTTCTTTCTCACCTGTCTCTCCAGCAATTAGATAATGGCCTATGACAAAGACCATATTACAAAAACGAAAACAAAACAAAACAGAAATGTTTGTGGAGGGGCCAGCAGTTGGCACGGTAGTTAAGGTGCTGGATTTCCACATGGCTGTCCATAGTTCAAGTCCTGGACCCAGTGGCTCTGTCTCTGTTTGCTATGAGTGCACATACCCTATGGCAAAAAAAAATTTTTTTTTAAGTTTTTGGAAAAATGAAAGTATGCGTTTATTTTGGTGCAAAAAGTCTTGAAATTCATGCATAGTTTCTATAATATGTATTTTTTTAAGAAAGAGATGCCATTTTCTTTTATACAGTTTTATTTATTTATTGTTATTCTTCAATATGACCAGAGAAAGACAGAAAGGGAAAATGAGAAAACAGCTACCAGATCCAATACTCGAACCTTGGTCGGCCATGTGGGAGTCCAGTGCCTTAATTACCATGCCACCTGCTGGCCCCGTAATATGTATTTTTTTGGGGGGAGGAATAATTACTTTTAAAATTTAACTTTATTATTTATTTTAATTTGACCAGAGAGGGACAGAATGAGAGAGAGAGGGAAAATGAGAAAGCAAGCCTCCAGGTCCTGGATTCGAACTGAGGTTGGCCATGTGGGATTCCAGCACAACCACCATACCACCTGCTGACCCCATAATATGTATTCTCAATGAAGTTTTAAAGGCCCCTCCCTCATACCTGTTGAGTACCTCAGCACTAATTATAACATTACTTTTTTTTTTTAAGAGAGATTTTTGCTATAGGGCACATGTGATCGCCTGAAAGACAGAAAGCAAGAAATCACGCCCTGGGGGGATGGTCACACTGCCATGTGTTCTCCATTCTCCTCTTGGGATCTTGGGCACACAAGCACATGTACCTGGCGTTAGTTTTTTTTTTTTTTTTTTTTTTTGTTTTTTTTTTTTGGAGAGGTTTTTGCTATAGGGTGCGTGCGCTCGCCAGACAGACAGAGAGAAACAGATAGAAAGCAAGAAATCACCCCCCAGGGGGGATGGCCACACCGCAATCCCTTCTCCTCCATTCTCCTCTCGGGATCTTGGGCATACATGCACATGCACCCTGCGTGAGTTTAAGCCACAGGGTCCAGGACGCGAACCGCGGTCGACTGCGTGGGAGTCCAGCAACATAGCCATTATGCTAACTGCTGGTTCCCTGGCATTAGTTTTTTAAGTTGCTGGGTCTGAGACTCGAACTGCAGTCAACCACGTGGGAGTCTAGCGATGTAATAATCATTATGCCATCTGCTGGTCCCACATTATTATTACATTTCAAAAATTTACCAGCGGATGAGTATACTCATGAGAGACAGAGGGATGGAGGAGAAAGCACCTTCCTATAAGGCAAGTCCTGACAGTTACTTCTCTTTTTCTCTGTTCTGGGGATATTTGGAGCACATACTTAACACACCTCAAACTATATGGTTGGTCATGTGGAATCCGGCTCTCTTTAACTTCTAGGCCATGGAGTCAGCCCTAGAGTATAAAGTTATATAATACATTAAGTTATTCCCGAGAAATTTTAGTTATTAGAAAACTTCTGGTTTTTCTCTGTAGTTTAGTCTTATGGATAGAAGTTGCGAAATTTAATGTTAAACTTGGAAGTACACGTGAAAGGATATTTTGTATTAGTGACTATTTTTGGTGGACCAGGTAAATTAGTGAACCTGGATTTTAATTAGAGTGACTTCATCTGTTAGGTCATCGGAAAAGTAATGATGTATATTTGCTTTTCTGTACAAAATGTGTCATGACTTTTCTGACAACCCATTACTTTCAAACCATGTGATATAGCCTTATTACTATAGGAAAAGTTCTGATCATTGAAAATAAATGGTGTAAATTAAAATAGCCTATTAAGGCCAGCAAGGGTGTGGTGGTTAAGGTGCTAGACTCCCATGTGGCTGACTACAGTTTGAATCCTGAAAATCACACTTAGTAAGTGTGTGAGTGTCCAAAATCCCAAAAACAGAATGGGATTGGGATGTGGCAATCCCCCCAAAGGTGATTTTTTTTCTTTTCCTCTCTCAGTCTCTCTAGTGAGTACACATGCCCTCTGGCAAAAACCTAAAAAAATGATGATAATAACATAAAATAGGTGGCTATCTTTTTTTTTTTTCTTTTTTTTGAGAGGTTTTTGCTATAGGGCACGTGTGCTCACCAGAAAGACAGAGACAGAGAGACAGAAAGCGAGAAATCACCCCCCCCCCCCAGGGAGAATGGCCACGCCGCAATCTCTCCTCCATTCTCCTCTCGGGATCTTGGGCACGCACACACGCACATGAGCCCGGTGTGAGTTTAAGCCACCGGGACTCGAACCATGGTCAACTACATGGGAGTCCAGCAACATAGACATTATGCCAACTGCTGGTCCCATTAGGTGGCTATCTTTAAATAAGTATAATTTTGTCCCATTCCGAAAGTAGTATATAAATGGTATTAGACTAAAGTAGTAAAATTATGTTAAAAATTCTTGAATGTGGTTCACTTATAAAACAAAACTAAGAGTGAAAAATTTTAGGCTCCCAAGAGAATTTTTAGGCTCCAAAGAGAACTTTTCAGGCTCCAAGAGAACTTTTCATTCTTTTCCAACAATTAGCATAGGAATTACCTTTTTACTTCATGTATTAGCCGTAACAATGGATTCTTACATGTCTAATGTAAAAATACATTTACATCGTACATGTCTAATGCTTTAGTGCAAACATCTGATTAGTACCTAAATTGAATAATGATATGAAGTTACTTACTACTTTTTTGTTAATTGTAAAATCATAGTTTAGTGAGGATTTACTGTTTTAACCTACTGGTGTTAGTGGTACTGTTGCATAGTTTTTTTTTTTTTTTTTTTTTGGAGAGGTTTTTGCTATAGGGCGCGTGCGCTCGCCAGACAGACAGAGAGAGACAGAGAGATAGAAAGCAGGAAATCACCCCCCAGGGGGGATGGCCACGCCGCAATCCCTTCTCCTCCATTCTCCTCTCGGGATCTTGGGCACGCACGCACACGCGCCCAGCGTGAGTTTAAGCCGCCGGGTCCGGGACGCGAACCGCGGTCGACTACGTGGGAGTCCAGCGACATAGCCATTACGCTAACTGCTGGTCCCTGCATAGTTTTGAAGACTTGAGAAATACCACTTAATTATAGGTTTTTTTTTTTTAATGTATTTTATTTTGCTAGAGGACAAGTGTGATAGGGGAGGGTGCATGCATGTGCATACACACGTACACGCACACACCAGTAGGGCATGGTAATGTTGCATTCTCTTCCATTTCTCTATCCAGCTGGGATTTGGGGCATGTACACACAGGTGCCTGCCATGGTTTTTGAGCCACTGGGGGTGAGATTTGAACCTGGGTTGACCATGTAGGATCTGGCCCCCTTTAGTAGGCCATTGGACTAGGTCAGTTACAGGTTTCTCAAAATGGACTTAGAACACTGGCCTAAAAGCAGACGGTGTGATACTTTTAAAAGGCCAGTAAGCAGCTAGCAAATACTTTGATCGTATATCTTACAACAAAAGCTTGATTCACTAGTTGTTTATAAACTCATAATGTTCACAAGATTTTTGCTGTAAATTCTGTTTTGAGGAAACAAATTATGCTCTTTTTTTTGTCAGCTTTTCCCACTATTCTATGGTAATCTACTTAATTGCCTAGAAAAGTTGTCAAGTTAGTTAAATATAAAATTGAGTTCTTTAATTTCAGTAAAAAATTTTGATGTACTTATAGGGTGGTGGCCTGACACTTGGAAAAATGTGGTAACTGAGTGAAAGCAATAGCAAGGTGAGGTAGATGTAACTTAGCCGTCTAGTGTACAAATCAGGTTATATTTTTAGCTTAAACTAACTTTGACATGTAAGAATCTGTAGAAGCAATTCATAATTATCCTGATAAAGTGAGATTTTTTTAAAAGAATTATTTATTTATTTATATTAATTTGACCAGAGAGGGGCAGAGAGAGAGAGAGAGAGAAAGTGAGAAAGCAAGCCACCAGATCTGGGGCTCAAACCACAGTCGGCCATGTGGGAGTCCAGCACCTTCAGCTACCACCTGCTGACCCCAGATCTCTCTTTTTTTAAAAGAAGAATTATTTAATTTTATTTATCATTACTATTATTTTTTTTTAAATTTACTTCAGGGTGTGTGGTTTACGTGACTGAGACAGAGACTGAGAGAGAAAGAAAAAGCTATGCCCAAGTCACCAGGCTTGGGACTCAAACTGGTTGACCATGTGGGAGTCCACACCACCTGCTGGCCCCAGTAAAGTCAAATCTTAAGAACTTTTGAGGGCTTGGCAGTGGCACAGTGGCTAGGGGCATTACATAGTGGCGACCCCAGTTCTAGCCCTGGATCAATCAGTCTCTGTCTTGCTCTGGTCAAATTAAAAAAAATAACAATAATGATAAATAAAGGAAATAATTCCTTTTTTAAGAAAGAACTTTTGAAATGCACAGTAAAAATATAGACAATGTAAACAAAATTAAATACATGGATTACAATAAAATTGGCATACTTAGTGTGTTACAGTGTTTCTAAACCACTCTTTACAGGTTCTATACTACCTGGGAAGAGGAAAGGTTGAAAGGATTTAGCATTTTTCACTTGTGTATTAAATTAAAATTAAAAAAAATTTTTTGTTGTTGCTGCAAAACTGAAAATAGTTAAATTCACTTAAGGGGTCAGCCCTGTGTCACAGTACTAAAACCCCGTGCTTAGGGAGCTGTTTGGTGCTGGATGGAAATGTTTGACCCTGGTTCAAGTCCCAGACCTTGTCTGGTAGCTTCAAAAAACACACTGGAGGCATGTGAGTGCATGTCTAAAACCCTGATGGGATGGAGAAATGGAAGAAAAAGGATCATGGCATGACCATGCTTCATTAGGGGTGTCTCTCTCTGCATTCTCTTCTCTCTCTGTGAAACAGAAATACTAATGAAATACATCCTCTGCTGTTCTTATAAAGATAATTTTGCTTGATTGCTCTTAGTTTTTATTTATGTAATAGGTAAATCAGTGAATTAACATTTGTAATAATTACTTATAGTTCTTTGTCCATGTTTTTAATTCTCACGTTAGGAATTGACTGAAAATTGCCGAAGGTAGTACTTAATAATGATAGGTAGGAGAGACTGAGTTAATTTGAATAAGGGTATGTAGGGTATGTAGATGTTGTCATACTTTACTGTCATAAATTCCTAAATATTTCATGAATATAATACTCAAAGAATAGCCTAAATTTTCTGCTAGGTAGTTCATTAAAATGGCCTGTGATTTTTACTAGCTATGCGAGAAAATGAATTTACTATGAAGCTGTGGAAACAAGAAATATGATGAAATTTAGAGGTTTATTTATTTAGTTTTAGTTTTGTTATAGGGTGTGTATACTCCAGACAGAGAAAGTGAGATCACCCCTCAGGGTGATGGCCATACTATAGTCCATTTGCTCAATCGATAATCTTCTCTTGGGATTTTTGACACACAGGCATGGCTGGTGTTTTTTCAATCTGCCAGGTCCAGGACTTGAACCATGCAGTCAACCATGTGGGATCTAGCTGTTTTAACTGCTATGCCACCAGTTGGCCCAGGAAATGGAGAATTTTTTTTTTAAAAGTTTTTGCTGCTTAGTGTGTGTGCTTGCCAGAGAGAAAGTGAGAAATCACTCCCCATTAAGGGGGCTGGCCACGCTGCAATCCCTTCTCCAGTCTCCTCTCGGGATTTTTTTGGGTATCCACACACATGCCCAATGTGATTTCAAGCCAGTGAGTCCAAGACTTAAATGATGCAGCTAGCCATGTGGATTCCAGTCCCTCAACCTTCACACCACCAGCTGGCCCAAGAAAAGAAGTTCTACATCATTTATCAAGCCTTTTTTTTTTTTTTTTTTTTCCTGAGAAAATTGTTAAATTCATTTAGACTGGAACTTTCAAATAAGGGAGAGCTATGTTGGTATTAGAGCAGTTTCTTGGAAACTATTGATATTTTGGTCTAGATAATTATTCGTGTGGATAGTTTTCTTGTGCAGTGTTATTAGCAGCATTCCTGAACTCCATTCACTAAATGTCATTAGCACCCCAACCCTAATCCTGGCAGTCGAAAATCTTTTAAGTTGTTGTTGAATGTCCCCTACAAAATTCGCATCATGTATCATAATGTCCCTAGTCGAGCTGAGCTAACACTTTGAATTCTTTCACTCAAAGGAACAGTTAAAGCCAAATACATTGCCATATTCTGAATGATGTTTTTACTCTTCTCTATAAAGACTTAAATGGGTAGTGAGTTGTGGTCATCATTTTCAGGAGCCTAAATAATTTATTGATGCTGATAAAAATGAGTGGTTTGGGCTAGCAGGTAGCACAGAGATTAAGGCACTGGATCCCGCATAGCTGGCTCTGCAGTTGGAGTCCTGCACCTGGTGGCTTGAAAATCATACTGGGTGCCTGTGCATGCAGTTCTAAAATCCTAAAAGGAGAATGGAAGAGAAGGGATTGTGTTGTGGCCATTCCCTGGAGGCTGATTTATCACTTTCTTTCTCATCTCTTTTCTGTGAGTGCACATGCTCTATTTCAAAAACTAAAAAAAAGAAAGTGGTTGTGTTTAGAGTGAATAAAGGTAAAATTGAGTTTAGGTGCATAAGGTAGCTTCTATTTAGAGGCTGGCAGGTGGCATGGTGGTTAAGGGTGCTGGACTCCCATATGGCCAACTGCGGTTCAAGTCCTGGACCTGGTGGCTTGCTTTTTTACTTTCCCTGTGCTCTCTGGTTCTCATTCTGTCCTTCTCTGGTTAAAAATAAATAAAGTTAAATAAATTAATTCTTTAGGTACCAGCAGTTGGCGTAATGGCTGTCGCTGGACTCGCATGTGACTATGGTTCGAGTTCCATACCCAGTGGTTCAAACTCATAGCAGGCGCATGTGTGTGCATGCCCAAGATCGCAAGAGGAGAATGGAGGAGAAGGGATTGCGGCATGGCAAACCCCTGGGGGGTGATTTCTCGCTTTCTGTCTCTCTGTTGTCTCCCTCTTTCTGGTGCACACACGTGCCCTATAGCAAAAAACCTCTCAAAAAAACCCCAGAATAATTCTTTAAAAAAATAACTTCTATTTAAACATGCCTTAAGAACCTTTCAATACACAATTTTTTAAAAAAATTTGCTAGAGGGTGCGTGCACTTGCTGGAGAAAATTAGAGAAAGTGAAAATCAGGGAAAGTGAGAGAGCACCCCTCATGGGGAGTGGTCATGCTGTATACCTTCTCCAACTCACTCCTTTCAAGATTTGGGGCATGCATGTACATATGCGCCACTCAGTTCAGGATGCAGACTGCACAGTCAGCTGTGTGGGATCCAGCTGCCTTCACCACCTGCTGGTGGTTCATTGTTTTTCTTTTCATGCTAGGGCATGCACATGCATGATGTGAGAGATACAGAAAGCATCCCCAAGAGGGTCTAATCACACCACAAATCTTTTCTTTTCATCCTGTATCCCAACAGGATCCAGTTCTTGCACAGTGCCTGATGTGTAAGCTATCAGGGCAATGACTCAAACCCACCTGGTCCTATGGGATTCAGCTGTATGGCTGGCCAAAAACACTTAAAAAAAAAAAAAAAAAAAAAGACTTAAGGGACCAGCAGTTAGCGTAATGGCTATGTCCCTGAACTCCCACGTAATCAACCATGGTTCGAGTCCCAGACCTGGTGGTTTAAACGCATGCTGGACGCATGTGTGTGCATGACAAGATCCCGAGAGGAGAATGGAGGAGAAGGGATTGCAGTGTGGCCATCCCCCCAGGAGGGTGATTTCTCGCTTTCTGTCTCTCTGTCTCTCTCTGTCTTTCCGGCGAGTGCACATGCCCTATATCAAAAACCTCTAAAAAAAAAAAAAGGACTTAAAATGGTATGTTGCTATCCAGTGTTGAGTTCCATGAATTTTTTTTTTTTTTTTAAGAGAGATTTTTGCTATAGGTTGCTTGTGCTCACTGGAGAGACAGAAAGAGACCATCAGAAAGTGAGAAATCAACCCCTGGGGGGAAGGCCACGGAGTAATCTTTTCTTCTACATTCTCCTCTTAGGATTTTGGACACACATGCACATGTGCGTGGTGTGAATTTTAAGCCACTGGGTCCAAGACTTTGAACCACAGTCAACTTTGTGGAAGTCCCATTACATCATTTGCTGGTCCTGAATGTTTTTATTTTTAAGTGATTAAAATCTTAAAAAGTGAAAAATATAAATTAAAGTTTTAAGAATTTAATTACAAAAACATACCTTTTTTA
Source organism: Tupaia tana (assembly GCA_026018925.1). Taxonomy (NCBI): domain Eukaryota; kingdom Metazoa; phylum Chordata; class Mammalia; order Scandentia; family Tupaiidae; genus Tupaia; species Tupaia tana. The sequence continues at coordinate 58,124,945 of JAKSZU010000010.1, read as the reverse complement.
AAAACAGAATTATTTATTTAATTTAGTATTACTATTTTAATTTGGGACAGGGCATGCGCACTTGCTAGAGAGAGAGAGAGAGAGAGAGAGAGAGAGAGAGAGAGAGAAAGCAAGTTATCAGGTCTGGGACTCGGACTGAGGTTGAGCAAGTTATCAGGTCTGGGACTCGGACTGAGGTTGAACATATGGGAGTCCAGCACGCTAACCACCATGCTGCCCCAAAACACACCTTTATATTTATTCATAAATTATTACTGTGTTGATATTGTACAAATATACCAGGTTATAAAGAATGAGGAGTTATAAAGTATAAAGATAAGGAGGATTCTTTTTTTTTTCATTATTTTATTTAACTTTTTAAATTTTAATTTGACCAGAGAGGGTCGGAGAGAGACAGAGAGAGAGAGAAAGCGAGAAAGCAAACCACAAGATTCAGAACTTGAACCATGGCCAGTCATGTAGAAGTCCAGTGCCCTTAACCACTGCGCCACCTATCGGCCCCAAGATAAGGAGTTTTCTAAGAATCTCATTACCTAAAAAAAAAATTTAAAGACTGCAAGCAAGAATTAAAAAATAGTAGTCACAATGTCATTTACCTCAGGATCGTGTGTTAATCCTTATGTGTGTGTGTGTGTGTGTGTGTGTGTATATTTGAGTGTAAGTACAGTATATCTGGATATATATCATGTTTTTATCATGAAGTAAGTTCTTTACCAGCTGCCTTGGGTTTTCGTGTCTTATTTACTTATTTATTTATTAAAAGAATTATTTTATTTAACTTTATTTATTTTAATTTGACCAGAAAGGGACAGAGAGAGAAAGAGAAAGAAAGTGAGAAAGCAAGCCGCCAGGTCTGGGACTCAAACCACTTGTTGGCCATGTGTGAATCCAGTACCCTTAACCACCATGCCACCTGCCAGCCCCAGGTTTTTGTATTTTAATGATACTTTTTTTTTTTTTTTTTTTTTTTTTTTTAAGCTATAGGACATGTATGCTCATGGTGTGGGTGTTGTGGTAAGAAGTTCCACCCCCCAGGGGGTCTGGCCTTTCTGCAGTTCCTTCTCCTCTGTTTTCTTCTCAGGATTTTGGGCACACATGCACCTGTGCTTAGCATGTTTTTCTTTTGTCTTTTTTTAGAGATATTTTTGCTGTTGGGCATGTGTGCTTGCCAGTGACACAGAGAGTGAAAGTGAAAAATCACCCTAAGTGGGGGGATGGCCATGCCATAGTCCTTTCTCCATTCTCCTCTCAGGATTTTGGGCATACACGCACACGTTTCCTGTGTGAGTTTCAAGCTACCGGGTCTGGATTCGAACTGTGTTTGGCCATGTGGGAGTCCAGTGCCTTAGCCACTACTACACCTGCTGGCCTTCTAGCATGTCTTTCTTTTTTTTAATTAAAGAATTATATTTCATTTAAGTTTATTTATTTAAATTTGATCGGGAGTGAGAGAGAAGGTGAAAAAGCAACAAGGCATCAGGTCTAGGACTTGAACTGTGGTCAGCCATGTGGGAGTCCAGTGTCCTTAACCACCATGCCACCTGCTGGCCCTAACAGTTACATAATTTCTTTTATTTATTTATTTATTTTTTTGGAGAGGTTTTTTATTCTGCTATAGGGCACGTGCACTTGCCAGAAAGACAGAGAGAGAGAGAGAGAGAGAGAGAGAGAGAGAACGAGAAATCATCCCCCAGGAGGTATGGCCACACCACAATCCCTTCTCCTCCATTCTCCTCTTGGGATCTTAGGCACACACGCACACGCGCCTGGCATGAGTTTAAGCCACCGGGTCCGGGACTCGGACCACAGTCAACTACATGGGAGTTCAGTGACATAGCCATTATGCTGCTAGTCCCAGTTAAATAATTTCTAATGGTCACATAATGTTTATCATGTAATGTACTGAAGTTTATCAAGTAGTGTTTTTTCCATGAGAGAGAAGGAATGGGTACCTCCAATCAGATTATTAGTCTGAGATCCATTCCCAGCCACCCTGGATCATGGGCACACATTTGTCTGGTATACTTAGGGAGGCTTCTGGACTTAAACTGGATACCACCACTCTTCCACATGGGTCAGCCTTGCAAAAAGTCACACATTACTGCTGTACTACCCCCCAGTCCTGAGAAACTTTTTTTTTTTTTTTTTTTTTGCCAGAGGACACATGAGATTGCTAGAGAAGGGGTGGAGATGAGAATGCATCCTCAGTTGGGGAATGGTCACACTGTGGCCCCTTCTCCATTTTTCTATTCAGGATTTTGGGCACGTATGCACACAAGCCTGGCATGTTTTTCAACGTGCTGGGGCTAGGACTAGTACTGCACAATCAGCCAAGTAGAATCCATCCAGCTGCCTCAACTCCCACACTACAGGTTGGCCTAAGATTTCTTTTTTTTATGAATTCAGTAGAAAGTATGCATACGTGCATGCATACACAAAAGAAATAGAAATGGGCATCAGCTGACAGGGTCTCACCATGGTATGGCCCATTTCACCAACCAAGCCTTCTGTTATAGCTTATCAGCATCTTGGATATACCAAGCAAGTGTTTGTATCTGGATCCAAGCCTGCAGTTGACCATGTGGCTTTCAGCAGTGCAGTTCAGTATACTACTGTCTGTGCCACTGAGACAAGGCCTAATTCACTTACTTTTTTTTTTTTTTTTTTTGCTGTAAAGCGCATGCATTCACCACAGAGAGGGAAAGTGAGAAAGAAATCACCCCTTGAGGGGATCACCATTCTGCAATCATTTCTCCATTCTTCTCTTGGGATTTTGGGCATACACACATATGTACCAGTGTGATTCTCAAAAACTGTCCAGGACTTGAATTGCTAATTTAGCCATTAGCCATGTGAGACCCAGTCACCTTAACCTCCATGCCACCTGCTGGCCCTACTTGACTTTTTCTTTTTTTAAAGAAGTACTTATTTAATTTTATTTATCATTATTTTTTTCATTTGCTACAGGCCATGTAAGGCTCACCAGAGAGAGAGAGAGAGAGAGAAAGAGGGAGGGAGGGAAGGTGAAAAAAGCAAGCCACAGGCCTGGGACTCAAACCGCAGCTGGCCATAGTGGGAGTCCAGCACCTAACACCATGCCATCCGTTGGCCCCACGTCAACTTTTCTTAAGGCGAGGTTCAAGTCACAGACCTTGGGGCTTGAAAAACACACTGAGTGTGTGTGCATGTGGGCTCATAATCCTGAGATGAGAGTGGAGGAGAAGGGATTGCAATAAAATATGTCTAAAAAAAAGAAAATTGAGAAAATTGAGGTTGAGGGATCAAAAATTGAAAAGACAGAGTAAGTATTACATAGTGGTTAAGAGCAGGATTTGTATCTTGGATTTTGTTTTGTTTTTTAATTTGTGCGAGAGTAGTAGAGTTCAGCAGATAGATGGGACTGAGGGAGAGAAAGTGAAAAAGTATCCACCAAGGAGGATGGGCATGCACGCACACACCTGCCCAGTGTGTTCCTCACATCACCAGTCCTCACACTGCTGGGTTTAGGACTCAAACCGAGCAGTTGGCAATGTGGGATCCAGCTGCCTTACCACCTTGTCACTGGCTGGTCCTTGTTTTTCATTTCCTTTTTCATCTAGGGGTTCTTAAAAGACAGTTTAAAAGCTAGCACTTTAATAGGTAAAAAATTAGCATGTTGATGTTCTATTTTTATTAGTTTGGATTTTTTTTTTTTTTTAATTGGCCATCTATGTGTCTTTGAAATGCCTGGGGTTTTTTTGGAGAGGTTTCTGCTATAGGGCACGTGCACTCACCAGACAGAGAGACAGAAAGCGAGAAATCACCCCCCAGGGGGGATGGCCATGCCGCAGTCCCTTCTCCATTCTCCTTTCAGGATCTTGGGTATGCATGCACATGTGCCCAGTGTGAATTTTAAGCCACCGTGTCTGGGACTTGAACCGCGATCGACTACATGGGAGTCCAGCGACACAGCCATTATGCTAACTACTGGTCCCAATGCCTATTTGTTTTAAGCCATTTCCCCTCTCCCCAATTTGGGTGCTTTTCTTTTTCTATACTGATTTGTGGAAATACGTATTTGTGAAAAGTGTTTATGTAAGGCTTACTGGAATTTCATCCTCCATTAATTCCATGAAATGAACAAAATAAAGTATTTATTACACTACTGTAAACTAGTACCCACCAAGGAAGATGGGCACACGTGCCCACACATGCCCAGCATGTTGCTCACATTGCTAGTCCTCACTCTGCTGGGTTTGGGACTTAAACCAAGCAGTTGGCCATGCGAGATCCAGCTGGATAGTTAAGGCAGCCAACTCCCACATAGACAAGTGAGTGGTTTTGTAATACCTAATAGAAATAATACTTAGCCTAAAAGAATAGAAAATGGAGATTGTGAGGCCAGCAGGTGGCATGGTTAAGGTGCTGGACTCCCTTATGGCCCACTGTGGTTTGAGTCTAGATCTGGCAGCTTGCTTTCTCACCTTCTCTTCCCTCCCTCCCTCTCTCTGTCTTTCTCTGATGAGTGTGTGGGCCCTATGGTAAAAATTTTAAAATAATGATAATAAAATAAATCTTAAAAAAAAGAGAGAGAAAATTGAGGTTGAGGGTCAAAAATGGAAAAGACAGTAAATATTACGTAGTGGTTAAGAGCAGGATTTTGGGGCCAGCCCATGGCATAGGGTTTAAGATGGCTGGATCCTAGATGGCTGATAACACAGTTTGAATTCTGAACCCAGCAGCTTGAGAAACACGCCAGATGTGGGTGTGCACATGCCCAAAATTCCGAAAGGAGGGAGAGATGGAGAACGGGTTGCAATGTGACCGTTCCCCATTGAGGGAGGGCTTTCTTGCTTTCTCTTACTCTGAAGAGCATATGTGCCCTCTGACAAAATTTTTTTTTTCTATAGAGATTTTTTTGCTATAGGGTATGTGTGCTTGCCAGAGAGACAGAGGAACAGAAAGCAAAAAAATCACCTCCCTATAGGGATGGCCACGACACAATTCCTTCTCTTCCATTCCCTCGGGATTTCCCAGCGTGAGTTTTTAAGCCACTGGGTCTGGGACTCAGACCATGGTCTACTACGTGGGAATCCAGTGAGGTAATCATTACGCCATCTGCTGGTCCTAACAAAAATTTTTTAAAAAAGGAACTGGACCTTCATATCAAAACTGGATTTTTAGGGCTGGCTCTATGGCCTGGTAAGTAAGGCAGCCAAATCCCACATGGGCAACTGAGTGGTTTTGTGTCCAGACCCTGTGTCTTGCAAAAAACTTTGGGGACCTGTGTGTGCACGCCCCAAATTCCAACAGGATAGGAGAATGGAGAAGGCATTGCAAAGTAACCATTCTGTATGAGTAGTGCATTCTACCTTCCCTGTCTTTCTCCCTGGCAAGGACACACACAAAAACAACAAAAACTGAATCAGAACGATAGCTTTGCCACTTGCTGGTCTTGTGATCAAAATGGCAGGTTAACTTTGTAGCGCCCCCCCCCCCCCCCCATCTTTGGAGTGAGAGTATATAAGTTTATATCAAGATAGAAAACTATCTCTGAGGGGCCAAGTAGTAAATATGTAGCTTGCTTTGTGGTTAGGACAGGATCTGTGTCATACACTTTTTTTTTTTTAAACAAGTGAAAACCCAGTTTTCATCCTCACCTATAATAGTAATAGTATAAAAATGAAATGAGAGTGCACATGTTATGCCTGTACATACTAAAAGTTCATTAAATAAAGGCCAGCGGATAGCATGGTGGTTAAGGCACTGGACTCCCACATGGCCTACTGTGGTTCGAGTCCCAGACCCAGTGGTTTGAAACTCATGCCAGATGTGTGTGCGTGTGCATATGTGCCCAAAATCCCAAGAGGAGAATGGAGGAGAAGGGGTTGCGTTATGGCAATCCCCCCTGGGGAGTGATACCTGACTTCCCCTCCTCTCTTTGTCTCTTTCCCATGAGCACACTCACCATATGGCAAAAACCTAACAACAAAAATTCATTAAATGGTAACAGTTATCTTAAATAATTGAAATTCTTTTGTGTTTGGTTGTACTGGGGTTGATACATGCTCCAGATAGGACCCACTGCCTATTTTTGTACATCATGTGAACTAAGAATTGGTTATTTTATTTATTGAAGAATAAAAATTATATGTATGTATAGTGTAAAATGCATCTTGGTTTGTATATACATTGTGGAATGGCCAAATAAGGCTAATTATCATATCCATTACTTCACATACTTAGCGTTTTTTTCTGGTGAGAACATTTAAAATTTCGGCAATTTTCAAGTATTTGATATTCATTGTTAATACTCTATAGTCACCATGTTGTACAATAGATCACCTGAACTTAGTTTCTGGTCTGACATTTTGTGTCCTTTGACCACCCTCTCCCAATATCCCACCCACCAGGTAAGAGTCTGTAATGGAAAATAAGAGAATATTTGCACATGAATATTATATGAAGCTCAAATGTCAGTGTCTAAATATAAAGTTTATTGGAACAGAGTTTCACCCATTTGTGTGTGTATTGTCTGTGGCTGCTTTTGCAGTACCCTGGCAGAGCTGAGTAGTTTTGACAGACCACATAGATAGAGACTTTATGGCATACAAGGCTAAAGTATTTACTAACTGATGGCCCTGTGTGGAAAAAGTGTACTGATCCATAGATTCCTAAATAGGAATCAGACTTTTTTTTTTAATGTTGTCAAATTTTCTTGTCAAATGTCTAATGTATTGGCACTAAGTATTGATTAATCAAGATACAAAGTTTTTTCTATTCAAGGTAGTGTGGGTTTTGGAATGAATGAAACAAGGTGGAGATTATGAGGATTTTTCTTACCAGGATTGATTGTTGAAAAATTATTTTTTGACAGCTTGGAGAATTTTGGTTTTAGGTTCTTACCAACTATTTACAGCCTCCCTCTGCTCTTTAGGAGAGAGGAGGATGGTTAGCAGAAATCACATCTCTAAAATTGAGTTTCTTTAGTTTTGAGGGGTTGTATTTATACTTCTACCTTTGAATTGGGGTCTTCTGTTCACGTTGTTAGAAATTAATAACTCACACATGGCTTATTTCATGTTTGAAAGAATATAGGAAAAAAAAGGCACAATGTAGGTTCTCATCCATAAAATGTGGGCTTATAAAGTAAAACAAAAGAAGTCTTTCATAAGTTATCCCGAACTATTTGAATCAATTTGTAACTTTAAGGACTAACTACCTTGAGCGTTGTAGGTTGGATACAAAGTGAAGCTGGAGCATAGAACCAAGTCTAAACCTACATGTAATCTGTGTTTCTTGCCTAATCCTTAAAACGGAGTGGAGGTGGGACTAAGGTTTACAGAGTTAATTTGAGGAAGGTGGAGTCTTAGTACTCCTGCTCCCTGACCTTGCTCTTCTTATTCTGTGTTGGCATGCTGTTAGCACTTTCCTGCTACTTCAGATCCTCTTATCTGTCGTCCACCTGTTCTAGTATTGGTTAAAATACTCTTAAAGCTGTTTACAGAAAGCGCTTTTATAAGATACTATGATATTTAATCTCCCGAATGTACATGTAGTAAACAAAGTGCCCTGGGGGGAAAACAGTGGTTGGGATAGCATAGCTCCATATTCCAAAGCATAATGTGGCTTTTGGTTTTCTAGAAACATTAATACTTTAATAAGCTCTTTTCTTGCCACCTTTTCTCTTTCTTTCTCTTTCTTTCTTTCTTTCTTTCTTTCTTTCTTTCTTTCTCTCTCTCTCTCTCTCTCTCTCTCTCTCTCTCTCTCTCTCTCTTTTTTTTTTTTTTTTTTTTTTTTAATTAAAGTTTGCTCTAGGGCACTCCCAGTGTATTTTACAAGACACAGAATTTGGGATTCTAACCCTGTAGCAGCTGGCCATGTGGGATCCAGCTGCTTTAACCATCATTCTATCTAGCTGGCCCAATACTTTTAAAATACTCACTTTCTTGTTTCTTAAATTGCAAAGAATTTATTCAGGAAGTTTGCAATAAACATTTGAATGTAAGGCAAAGTTTTTGCATTTTTATGTAATAGATTTTTAGTATTGTGCAGACATGGACATGATAGCTGTTACTTTGGGATTACCTTATTTTTTTGTAGAAGTTGTCTTCCTCTTTGGGTGGTAAAGCCCTTTTTAAAAATTCTCTTTAAAAAAGTTTGCAATATTGGGACCAGCAGTTAGCGTAATGGCTATGTCGCTGGACTCCCATGTAGTCGACCGCGGTTCAAGTCCTGGACCTGGTGGCTTAAACTCACACCGGGTTCGTGTGCGTGCATGCCCAGGATCCTGAGAGGAGAATGGAGGAGAAGGGATTGCGGCGTGGCCATCCCCCGTGGGGGTTGATTTCTCGTTTTCTCTCTCTCTGTCTCTCTCTGTCTTTCCGGTGAGCGCACACTCCCTATAGCAAAAATCTCCCCCCCCAAAAAAAAAAGTTTGCAATATTAAGTAGGTAAGAATGTCATTTGTAATCTCATTATTAAACTTTCTTATGTAATATTAGAAGTGAAATTTCCCACCTCTGTTTACAACTTGTTTGTATTCTTCTCTTGATCTGGTTTATATGGACATATCTATCTACATGTGCATATAGTTTTTATTTTTGCTTAGTAACAAAACAAACTATACACACTGGGGACTAACTTGCTTTTTTATGTATGTCATGAACCATTTTCCAGGTCAGTGCATCTAGATTTCCCTCATTCTTTTTAATGGCTGCATACTTCACTATTATGGATATACCGTATCTATACAACCAGTTCCCTATTGATGGACAGAATGGTTGTGTCTAGTTTTTTGCTAACCTTATGAAAGGGTAGAGCCTGTAATGAATGGTAAGGAAGTAAGTAGTTAATAGCACTACTACTTTAAAGAAAAAAGTAGAAAAGACACTTCCTTTGCCATAGTCACTTACTAAATGAAATTTAATAAAAACACTGTCAAAAGTTGGAAGGACCAAAATTGATACTTTTTCTCTGATCTTTTTGCCATGTGTATATCTGAATTCTTTGTTTTTAAAGAAGAAACAGCATTGAAGCATTATTTGGGGGGAAAAACACACACACAAAATCCAGCAACTCAACATTCATGAGCAACTCTATACTATACCAGTATGTGCCTGTGCAGAGGAAGGAAAGCAATTTTGGTAAGGAATTAAAACTTTAGCTTTAAACTTGCAACAGGTTGATATTTATAATGAATGATGAATCAAAAAAAATTTTTATGTTGACAGCGCCTTTTTTTTTTTTTTAGTTAAAAAAAGTCACCATATCTTTGATAACTGTAATTTCAGTTTAAACTTTTCCCTTTTTTACTAAAAGAAAAATCTGAATTTGCAGCCAACAAAAATTATATATATTAAGGTGTGTATTACCTCTGACTTGTATTAAAATATTTATTGGCATTTATTAGAGATGTTTATGGGTTGACTTTATCCTTTTCCTCAAGCAAGGGTCAAGTTCACTAATTGCTGAGTTTTATACATATTACAGCAATAATCCTTTGTTAGGTGTGTGTTACACCCAATTAGATGCTTTAAAATGACTCATATTTTGTTTTTTAACTTACTTTTTACATGGGGATTATCACTGGTAGTTTTTTAAAAAAATTAAACCTAAACATGTGACATCTGTTATACTGATTTTATTAATGGAAACTTTTTTCTGCCTTTTGCATTATATAGGAAATATATCCTGGACAGTTCCAACCATCTCTCTGTCACAAATTCATAGCCTTGTCAGATAAGGAAGGAAAATTACTTCGCAACTATACTCAGAACATAGATACATTGGAACAGGTTGCAGGAATCCAAAGGATAATTCAGTGTCATGGTTAGTAAACTTCAGAATGGCTTTGTGTAATTTATTAGTTTTATAAACAGGCTGTCATCCAGGAGTGGAGATTAATCATATTATCTAACTAATTGTAGATAACTTAAGAAAAGTAGAATGTGAAAATAGTAAGACTAGAAGTATTGGTCTTGATGCTAAATTGTGTGAACCAACAGATCTTAATGTACTTCTGTTTCTTTTGGCCAAGGAGAACATGCACTTGCTAGAGAAAGGGGCTGGGAGAGGGAGAGAGCTCCCCTCCAGTGGGGCATGGTCACATTGCATTCCCTTCTCCAATTGTCTATTCCTGTTGGGATTTTGGACATGCGTGCACACATACCTAGTGTGTTTTTTAGGTCACTCAGGCTGGATTTCAAACTGATCAGCCTTGTGAGATCTCGCTTCCTTGACCACTAGGAGGCAGGGCCGGTCCCAATCTTTTTTCTGGTGTAACTTTATATATAATCTTTGTGTTACATTAAGACTTTTATTATTCTATTAATAGTGAACTATTCTTTTAATAAAGCGTGTGTATATGTTTGTTGTCTCTAGGTTCCTTTGCAACAGCATCTTGCCTGATTTGTAAATATAAAGTTGACTGTGAAGCTGTACGAGGAGATATTTTTAATCAGGTAATTTATCACTCAAAATAGTTTAGGAATTGTGCACTGCTCTGATCTTTCTTTTTCTTTCTTTTGCCTTAAACTCCCTTCTTCCCTCTTAAGGTATTTCTTTGATACAGAAGAATGGATACAAGAAGAAAACATTAGCATTTAAAGGATTAGGTCCATTGTGTGTACACACTCACATTATTGTTTTTCCTCTTAATATATGATGGGCTCTTGAATGTTAGATGTACTGCTACACAGATACTATAAAAATAGCGTAGTATTTAGTTGTGTGTTTCCTTGTGTGTTAAACTACCCATTGTTGATAATTGATACTTAGGTTGTGTCCTATTTTCCCTAATTTTTTTCAAGTTTGTTTATTCCATGAGTGAGAGAAAGAAGACAGCAACAGGGTCTAGTAGCCATAGTCTACTTTGCAGTGTACTCGGGGAGGTCTCTGGGATGCAAACTTGGAAATAGGTTTGGGTCAGCCTTGGTAGATGTTGCATTTTACCCTGATGAGACACTTTAGCCCCTTTCTGCCGTTTTACTGATAATTTTTCTGTTTTCATTGATAATCCTGAAATACATTCTTATGAGGGGTGGAAATAGTAACTGTTCCTAATGGTTTTCCCTTGACTTCCCCACCTCTACCAAACTCTGGAACATGCAGGTAGTTCCTCGATGTCCTAGGTGCCCAGCTGATGAACCACTTGCTATTATGAAACCAGAGATTGTCTTTTTTGGTGAAAATTTACCAGAACAGTTTCATAGAGCCATGAAGTATGACAAAGATGAAGTTGATCTCCTCATTGTTATTGGATCTTCCCTGAAAGTAAGACCAGTAGCACTAATTCCAAGTAAGTTGATAAGTTGATAATAGTATTTGGAGAATATTTATCTATCTACAGATCTACGTAATTGACCACAATGATCTGCATTTCTGCTTAAAGAGTTGGGAAGAGCTGAACTTTCATTTTGCATTCTTTTTTACTTTGCATTTTATTTTGCATTCTTGTTCATAAAAATTGGTGAATTTGACATTTTAGTGAGGGTTTGGGGGATGTCAAAGAGCCATGATGGGGCCATAGGTGCTGGACTCCACATGGCTGACTGCAGTTGGAGTCCTGGATCCAGTGGCCTGAAATTCATGCTGGGCACGTGTGCATGCACGCCTAAAATCCCAGGAGGAGAATGGAGAAGGGATTGAAGTGTGGCCATCCCCCCTGGGGGCTGATTTCTCACTTTCCCTCTTAGTCTCTTTCTGTCTCTCTGGTGAGTGCACACATCCTATGGCAAAAACCTTTTTAGAAACATGTCAGATTTTAATTTTTCTTCTTATTTATATGAAATATTAAGACAAAGGGAAATGAGGGACCATAACGGCTTTGTTTCTGGACTCCCATGTAGTCAACTGCGGTTTGAGTCCCGGACCTGGTGGCTTAAAATTCACTCCGGGCACGTGGGCGTGCGTGCCCAAGATTCCTGAGAGGAGAATGGAGGAGAAGGGATTGTAGCATTGCCATCCCCCCAGGGGGGTGATTTCTCACTTTCTGTCTGTCTGTCTGGCCAGCGCACGCGCCCTATAGCAAAAACCTCTCAAAAAAAAAAAAACAAAAAAAGACAAAGGGAAATGGTTCAACTTAGGCTTTTATTATTATTATTGTTTTTTTGGCTTTTGCTACAGGGTGCATGCACTTGCCAGAGAGAGGCAGAGAGAAAATGAGAAATCACATGGCCGTGCTGAAATCCCTTCTCCTTTTCTCCTCTTTGGATTTTGGGTATGCATGCATATGCACCCAGCATATTTTTTAAGCCTCTGGGTCCAGGACAGGTATGTGGGATCTAGCACTTAACCACCATAGTATCTACTGGCCCTCAACTTGTTTTTTTTTTTTTTTTTTAGGAGAGGTTTTTCGCTATAGGGCGCGTGCGCTCGCCAGACAGACAGAGAGAGACAGAGAGATAGAAAGCGAGAAATCACCCCCCAGGGGGGATGGTCACGCCGCAATCCCTTCTCCTCCATTCTCCTCTCGGGATCTTGGGCACGCACGCACACGCGCCCGGCGTGAGTTGTAAGCCACCGGGTCCGAGACGCGAACCGCGGTCGACTACGTGGGAGTCCAGCGACATAGCCATTATGCTAACTGCTGGTTCCCGCCCTCAACTTGTTTTTTAATGGAATGTGTTTTACATTTTCTTTTTTTTTTTTTTTTTTTTCCAGAGAGATTTTTGCTGTAGGGTACATGCACTTATCAGGGAGACAGAAAGCTAGAAATCAACCCCCAGGGGGGATGGCCACACCACAATCCCTTCTCTCCATTCCCCGCTCAGAATTTTGGGCATGCATGCACATCTACCTGGTGTGAATTTGAAGCCACCAAGTCTAGGACTTGAACTGTAGTCGGCTACTTAGGATTCCAGCGATGTAACCATTATGCCATCTGCTGGTTTATATTTTCTTTAATGCAGAAGAAAATGCAGTCATTCAGTTATGTTTTACTAAATTGTTCATTAAGGAGACTTGCAAAAATATAAACCACTTGTTTTAGGGTCAGCTTGTGGGTGGTAGTTAAAGTGGTTGGATCCCACGTGGCTGATAGCGCAGTTGTTTATTTTTTTCGTTTTCATTTTAGTGAATGTGTGCTCATCAAAGAGAGAAAGAGAAAGAGCAAGACATGACCTGAAATTCATGCTGGGCACATGTGCATGCACGCCTAAAATCCCAGGAGGAGGATGGAGAAGGGATTGAAGTGTGGCTATCCCCCCTGTCCCGGGGGCTGATTTCTCACTTTCCCTCTTAGTCTCTGTCTCTCTGGTGAGTGTACACACCCTATGACAAAAACCTTTTAAAAAAAGGTTTTATTCAGCAGGATAGTGGTGCTGAAATCCCTTCTCTATTCATTCTCCTCTTGGGATATTTAGGCACATATGCATACGTGTCTGGAGTAATTTTCAAACCACTGGGTCCGGGATTTGAACAGTGCAGTTGACCATGTTGATCCAGCCATCCTAACCTCCCCTCTATGTGCTTCTCCCCAGGTATATTGAATTTTAATCTTTTTTTTTTTCCCTTTTTATTTGCCATGAAGTGCATGCATTCACTCGAGAGAGACAGAGACTGGGTAGGGAAAGAGCAATTACCCCCTGCAACGGGATGGGGTCCCATCACAGTCCCCCATTTCTATTTCACCACTCTTGAGATCGGGGTCATGCACACACATAAGCTTGGAATATTTTTCAAGCTACTAGGTCCATGATTTGAACTGCAAGGTTGGCTGTGTAGGGTCTGGCTCTGGTAACCATTGGGCCTTGCTGTTAGCTCCATCTTACTGTTTTTATTTGGCACATTTTACATATTTAAAGAGTATAATTTATTTATTCAGTTTGTGAATACAATGTCTAATTATCAGTTCAAGGTAATTACAGTAGTATATCCATTTTTTGTAACATTTATCTCATTACATTGTGTCAGGAGCATTCAAAATCTTTGTTAGACATTGTGAAATATATAATTATTATTATTTTAATTAATTTTTTTTTGAGAGGTTTTTGCTATAGGGCGCGTGCGCTCGCCAGACAGAGACAGAGAGACAGAAAGCGAGAAATCACCCCCCAGGGGGGGATGGCCACACTGCAATCCCTTCTTCTCCTTTCTCCTCTCAGGATCTTAGGCACACACGCACACGCGCCCGGCGTGAGTTTAAGCCACTGGGTCTGGGACTTGAACCGTGGTCGACTACGTGAGAGTCCAGTGACATAGCCATTACGCTAACTGCTGGTCCCTATAATTATTTTTAACTGTACTACTCTTCCTGTGTTATAGAATTACACAACTTACTCCCCTAAGTATAATTATTTTGCATTAACTAACATCTCGTAACACTTCTTCCCTCACCCTTCTTATCCTGTAGTAATCACTATTCTACCTTTTTTTTTTTTCCTTAATTGTCAGAGGATGTGTGTGCTTATAGGAAAAAGAGGAGTAAGGTAGGGAGCATAGTCGTGCTGCAATCTCCTCTTCTTTTTTCCTTCCCAATTGGATTTTGGAGAGAGACATGTGTGATGCTGGGGCCAGGATTCTAACTGTGATCATCCACATGTGATCTGGCTCCCATAACCAGTAGGCAGTAGGGCTAGCCCTCTACTATATCAGCTAGCTTTTCAAATTTCCATAAGTGAATGAGAACATGTAATTTTTCTTTTGTCTATGCTTGTCTTTTTGTGTTTGTTTTTTAAGAATTAATTTTTATTATCTTTTTTTGTTGTTGCTGTTAATTTGCTGTAGGCACATGCACTCATCAGGAAGACAGAGAGACAGAGAGAGAGAGAGATAAAGAGAGAGAGAAAGTGAGAAAGCAAGCTGCCAGGTCTTGGACCTGAATTGCAGCCAGCCATTTGGGAGTCCAGTGCTTTAACCACTATACCACCTGCTGCCCCATCTATGCTTGTCTTATTTCACTTAAGATAATGTCCTCCAGGTTCATCCTTGTTACCTGAAATGACATGATTTTATTTTGGGTGGCGTGTGCTCACCAGAGAGACAGACAGAAAGCGAGAAATCACCCACCAGGGGATGGCCACGCCATGATCCCTTCTCCATTTTCCTCTCTGTATTTTGGGCATGCATACACACACATGCCCGATGTGTTTTAAGCTCCCGGGTCTGGGACTCGAACCACAGTTGAATACGTGGGAGTCCAGTGATGTAACTGTTATGCCATCTGCTGGTTTCGATCAGGGAAATTTCTTTAGCATGTGTTTTCATATTTCCCTGTCTTTTAAAAAAAATTTAGGTTATGCCATAGGGCATGTGCACTGACTGCAGAGAAACAGAAACAGACTGAGAGGAAAACTGAGAAATCAGCCCCCAGGGGGATGACCATGCCTCAATCCCTTCTCCTCCATTTTCTTCCTTGGATTCTTGGGTGCACATGCACCTGGGTGATTTTCCAGCTGCCAGGTCCAGGACCTGAACTGTGGTCAGCCATGTGGGAGCCCAGCACCTTAACCACCATGCCAGCCCAATAATTTTCTAAAAATATGAAACACAAGTTCATAATGAAGAGATTCGTGTGATTTTTTTCTTTTTCCCATTCTGTATCGGGAACTATTTCAGTTAAGTGGATAATTAACACTTAATGTGCCTAGAACTCTTCTATGCACTTGACATGTTAACTCCTTTAACCCTCACCACAACCTTTTAAAAGAATACTGTCGAGACCAGCAGTTGACGTAATGACTATGTCACTGGACTCCCATGTGGTCAACTGCAGTTTGAGTCCCGAACTGGGTGGCATAAACTCAGGCTGGGCGCATGTGTGTGCGTGCCCAAGATCCCGAGAGGAGAATGGAGGAGAAGGGATTGCAGTGTGGCCATCCCCCCAAGGGGTGATTTCTGTCTCTCTGGTTCTGTCTTTCTGGCGAGCACACACACCCTATAGCAAAAACCTCTTAAAAAAATCAAAAAAGAATACTGTCAATATCCCCGTTCTACAGACAAAATTGAAGTACAAGGTGGAAAAGTATGAGAAGATTGCTCAGAGGATAATCAGATGGCAAGAACAGAAACTGGTATTTTACAAGAGAAACTTAACTACTTGTCTGCTTACTAGGTAGCTTGATGAAATGTATGTCTTGGATAAGAGGAGGGTTTTTTTGGTATTTGGCTCTTAGGTCCTTGTTAAGTTTTTGCATGGCATATTTGTTGTGGTTTTATTAGCTGCTGCTCCTTTTTTCTAACTCTAATAATTTTTTTACCCTATTTTTAGGTTCCATACCCCATGAAGTGCCTCAGATATTAATTAATAGGGAACCTTTGCCTCATCTGCATTTTGATGTAGAGCTTCTTGGAGACTGTGATGTCATAATAAATGAATTGTGTCATAGGTTAGGTGGTGAATATGCCAAACTTTGCTGTAACCCTGTAAAGCTTTCAGAAATTACTGAAAAACCTCCACGAACACAAAGAGAGTTGGCTCATTTGTCAGAGTTACCACCAACACCTCTTCACATTTCAGAAGACTCAAGTTCACCAGAAAGAACTTCACCGCCGGATTCTTCAGTGCTTATTACACTTTTAGACCAAGCAGCTAAGAGTAATGATGATTCAGATGTGTCTGAATCAAAAGGTTGTATGGAAGAAAAATCACAGGATGTACAGACTTCAACTAGGAATGTTGAAAGTGTTCCTGAACAGGTCGAAAATACAGATTTGAAGGATGTTGGTTCAAATACTGGGGAGAAAAATGAAAGAACTTCAGTTGCTGAAACAGTGAGAAAGTGCTGGCCCAGTAGACTTGCAAAGGAGCAGATTAGTAAGCGGCTTGATGGTAAGAAAGGTCGTTGAACCATTTTGAAAGTATGTTTACTATAAAATATTATTTGGGGGACCGGCAGTTAGCGTAATGGCTGTGTCGCTGGACTCCCATGTAGTCGACCGCGGTTCGAGTCCTGGACCCGGTGGCTTAAAATTCACACTGGGCACGTGTGTGTGCATGCCCAGGATCCCAAGAGAAGAATAGAGGAGAAGGGATTGCGGTGTGGCCATCCCCCATGGGGGGTGATTTCTCGCTTTCTGTCTCTCCGTCTGGCGAGCGCACACACCCTATAGCAAAAACCTCTCCAAAAAATATATATTTATATTATTTGGAAGAAATTAGTAGTTTTGGCAGATTAGTTGATAGTTTTATGTAGCTGAATGAAGCAGTTGTTGTAGAGAAACTGATCGCTACAGAAAGGTAAAAACTGATGGTATCTTCGTAATGTAAGGAAGAAAGTTTATTTCAACAGTGCTCTGTAAATTATATTTTTCTAGAGGATGGGAAGACACAGTATATCAAGAATGGGTTGGTATTGAGTGCTCTGTCATTGTCTGGTGAAAGCTTTAACTGGTAGAAATGATAAATTTGGGTGCTCACTGTGGGTTAGCTGCTTTATATCTGATTTCAGTCTCATGAAGTGTAGGAACAGTTACTACTTTACTGCTACAATGAGAAAAGTGAGGACCATGAAAGTTGACTACTCATGCAAAGTAACTCCTAGGAAGTCTAGAACCAGGTTAGATTTCAGGTCTGTCCTGAGTTTGCTCTCTTAGTCATTATGCTGTTCTGTCTCAGATCTAGAAAACATTTCTGATTGTTCTTCACTGAATGAAGAACTTTTCATTAATTTTTACTTTTTGGAGATAAGTCCAGTTAGTATATACAGGCATAGGTCAGAGAGATTGTGGATTCTGTTCCAAAGCTACTGTAATAAAGGCAATATCACAATAAAGTGAGTCCACAAAATTTTTTTGGTTTTCAAGTGCACATGAAAGTTGTTCACATTATATTGCGTTGTTGGAAAAGTCATGACATGTTTTTCTATGCAAAAATGTGTCATGATTTTTCTATATAGTATAGTCTATTAAAATGTGCAGTAGTGTTATGTCTTAAAACAGTGTATGTCCTCCATTTTAAAAATGCTGATAGTTAATCAGACACTTTGAGTGAGTTACAATCTCTCTTGCTGGTGTAGGGTCTTGCCTTGATGTTGATGGCTGCTGAGTGATTAGGGAGATGGTTGTGGAAGGCTGTGGTGGGGGCCACTGCAATTTTTTAAAATAAGAAATGGGCACCAGCAGGTGGAGTGGAGATTAAGGCGCAGGGTCCTGCATCCTGGATCCAGCAGCTTGAAAATAATGCCAGGTGTGCATGCATGTGCCCCCAAAACCTCAGAGGAGAGCTGAGAAGGGATTGCAGTGTGGTCCTCTCTCCTGGGAGAGTGACTTTTCACCTTGTACCCACTCCCGAGCAGACACACATGCCCTGCAGCAAAGAAATGACACGAATTTGTTATTTTGATCAGTTCTTCCTTTCAGAATTGGTCAATCCTGTGCTGCTGCTTTATCAACTAAGTTTATGTAGTATTTTAAATGTTGCCATCATTTCAACAATGTTGGTAGCACCTTCACCAGGAATGGATTCTATCCCCAAAATTATTTTATTTAACTTTATTTATTTTTAATTTGACCAGAGAGAAAGAGGGAAAGTGAGAAAGCAAGCTGCCATGTTCGGTACTTGAACTGTAGTCAGCCATGTGGGAGTCCAGCGCTCTTAACCACCACACCACCTGCTGGCCCCAGGATACCAATTCTTTGGCTCATCCCTAAGCAGCAGCTCATCTGTTCTAGTTTTACTGTGAGATTGCGTATCTTCAAGCTTTACTTCTATCAATAAAATAGTTCTTTTGCTATTTCCACCTCTTCTGCAGTTCCACCACTGAACTCTTGAACCCCTTCAAAGTCATCTGTGAAAATTGAAATTAGTTTTTTCCAGACTTGTTAATGTTGATATTTTAACTTCTTCCCATGGATCATGAGGTTTTGTTGTTTGTTTATTTCTGGCCAGTGCTCACCAGAGTGCAGAAGCATCCCCACAATGGGAAGATGATCACACTAATCCCTTTTTCTCCATTTATCCAACCTGTTGGGATTTGGGGCATGCACACACACACCTAGCATGTTTTTGAAGGCACTGAGGCGGGATTCAGACTGTAGCCAGCCATGTGGGATCTGGCTCACTTAAGCATTAGACTATCAGGCTGGCCCATGTGTATTTTGTTTTTTGGAAAGTTTATTCTTTTATTCCATGAGCAAGAAATAGCATCCTTATCAGGGGCCTGATGCTGTGATCAGCCCCCAGCTCCAGGTAGCCCTAAATAATGGATATGTGCACGTCTGGCATACTCAAGGCAGTATCTTGATACCATTCCACAAGCTTTTCATGTTGAGTGAGATGCACAGGGCATTAGCTTTTACCACTGTGCTACTGTTCAGCCTCGGTGAGTGTTCTTAATAGTATCTAGAATGATGATTACTTCTAGGTTTTCAGTTAACTTTGTTGCAGTCCACCACAGGAATCGTATTTATGGCAACCTAGAGCCTTATAAAGTGTATTTTCTTAAATAAAAGGACTTGAAAATTGAAAATCTTCCTTGATCCATTAGCTGCAGAATGGATATTGTGTTAGCAGCATGAAAACAACATTAATCTCCTTGTATATCTACATCAAACCTATTGGGTGAGCAGGTGTATTGACAGCACTAATTTATTTTTATTTTTTTAACTTTTTGCTACGTGCTTGCTTGCAGGATTCAGAAAGGGAAAGTGAGAAACCACCTCCAGGGTGGATGGCCATACTGCAGTCCCATTGCCTCCATTCTTGGGATTTGGGGAACATAACACCCAGTGTGTTTCTCAAGCCCCCAGGTCTGGGACTTGAACTATACAATCAGCTGTGTGGAATCCATCTGCCTTAATTTCCATGCCTTATTTTCTACTCAGAAAAATTAGATTCAAAGTATACTTTCAATCTATTTTTTCTGAGTAGAAAATAAGGCTTGAAATATTCAGTAAACCATGCTCTAAACAAATGTGCATATCATCCATGATTTGTTACTCCATTTCTAGAGTGTGGGCACAGTAGATTTAGCTAGCATTTTTTTTTCCCTTCTATTTGCCAGAGGGCATGGTGCACACACTTGTCAGAGAGTTGATCATGCCACAATCCCTTTCTCTCTCTCTCTCTCCCTCCTTTTGGGATTTTGGGTGTACAGGCATATGTGCCCAGCATGTTTCTCAAGCTGCTGAGTCTGGGACTAGAACCTTGCTATCAGCTGTGTGGGATCCAGCTGCCTTAACCACCATGTTATGGGCTGGCCTGATTTAATGTATTTCTTAAGGGTACTAGGTCTTGGAGGGATGGTAAGTGAACATAGACTTTAGCTTAAAGTCAGATGTATGAACCTCTAACAAGAGTCAGCCTGTCTTTGGAGCTATGCATCAACTTCTTCCTAGTTAGTAAGTCCTGAATGTCAGCTTCTTTCCACATACGGCTGTTTTGGCCACAGTGAAAAATCTGTTTAGGATAGCCACCACTTTGAACAGTTACCGTAAGTAGATCTCTGGATAACTTGCTGCCCTTTTTATAACAGCTTGCTGTAACTGTAAATGGTTACTTTTCTCAGTCTCACAAACCAATTTCTGCTAAATTCACCTAAACTTTCTTCTGTGACTTCCTCAGCTCTCAGCCTTCATAGTATTGAAAGGTCCTTGCTTGGATTACAGTAGATTTTTGGCTTAAAGGAATCTGATCAATCCAGATGACTAAAAACTTTCTTCTTACCAGCATTAGGTCATTCTGCTTTCTGATCACTGAAGTATCTACTGGACTAGCACTTTAAATTTTATTCAAGAATTTTTCTTTTGGATCCACAACCTGGCACAAGGGGATCTGGTTTGCAACATGCCTTCTTCCTTAATCTTAGTCATTTCTAGCTGTTGACTCAAAAGTGCGAGATTTGTGAATCATCTTTTTACTTGAACACCTAGAGGCTATTGTAAGGTTATTAGTTATAATTAGCTTGTTTTCAGATTAGAGGCACAGAGAGATACCTATTCAAATTTAGAAAGTTTAGCCAGGACTAAGTTTATTTTTTTTTTTATTATTTTTTTTTTTTGGAGAGCTATAGGGCGCGTGCGCTCGCCAGACAGACAGAGAGAGACAGAGAGATAGAAAGCAGGAAATCACAGATGGCCACGCCGCAATCCCTTCTCCTATTCTCCTCTATCTTGGGCACGCACACACACGCGCCCGGCGTGAGTTTAAGACTCGAACCGCGGTCGACTACGTAGTCCAGCGACATAGCCATTACACTAACTGCTGGTTCCAGGACTAAGTTTATTTTTAAAAACACTAATGGTGATATCTTTTAGTAGTCATACTTAACCTACACTTAATTCCAGACTGCTCAGTCAGATTAGTCTTAGAAAACTGAAGACACTGACATTTCTTTTTTTATTACTGTATTTCAGGTAATCAGTATTTGTTTTTACCACCAAATCGTTACATTTTCCATGGCGCTGAGGTATATTCAGACTCTGAAGATGATGTCTTATCCTCCAGTTCTTGTGGCAGTAACAGTGATAGTGGAACATGCCAGAGTCCTAGTTTAGAAGAACCCATTGAAGATGAGAGTGAGATTGAAGAATTCTACAATGGCTTGGAAGACGATGCTGACGTTCCAGAGAGAGCTGAAGGAACTGGATTTGGGGCTGATGGGGGTGATCAAGAGGCAGTTAATGAAGCTATATCCATGAAACAGGAAGTAACAGACATGAACTGTCCATCAAATAAATCATAATGTAGTAATTGTCCAGGTACAGAAATTGTTCCACCAGCATTAGGAACTTCAGCATGTCAAAAATGAATGTTTACTTGTGAACTCGATAGAGCAAGGAAACCAGAGAGGTATAATATTTATAGACTGGTAAAATACTGTTTTACATGGATGATTTTTTAACTTCATTATTTCTGTACTTGTACACTCAACACTAACTTTTTATTTTAAAGAAAGGTACTAAGTATCTTTAATCAGCTTGTTGGTTAAGACTTCTTTTAAAGGTTCATTTGTATGATACATCCATATGTATATATATATAATTTTTGCCTAGTGAATTTCAACATTTTAAAGTTTCAAAAAGCCATTGGAATGTTAAATTAATGTAAAGGGAACAGCTTATCTAGACCAAAGAACGGTATTTTCACACTTTTCTTTGTAACATTGAATGAAGTCCTCAGAATCTCTGTTCTGCTAAACTTTTGATTCTTTAGCACAATTACCTATTTTTAAACACTGGCATTTTCCAAAACTTGTGGCAGCTAACTTTTTAAAATCTCAAATGACATGCAATGTGAGATGAAGGAAGTCAATATGTGGGAGAGCACTCAGTTGTTACTTTTTAAAGACAGACTTGGTGCTAAGAGTTTCAGGAATATTGTTATTTATTGTTCAAACTGAAGATGGCTTTTGTACTTCCTGTGGACATGTAATAATGTCTATATTGGCTCATAAAACTAACCTGAAAAACAAATAAATGCTTTGGAAATGTTTCAGTTGCTTTAGAAACAATAGTGCCTGCTTGAATCCCCTTAGTTTGAAATGTTTGCCATTGCTGTCTGAGTACCTATCACTGTGGTAGAGCTTGCATTGATCCTTTTCCACAAGTATTAAACTGCCAAGATGTGAAAATGAATATGCAAAGCTGTTTTGAAT
Source organism: Tupaia tana (assembly GCA_026018925.1). Classification (NCBI taxonomy): domain Eukaryota; kingdom Metazoa; phylum Chordata; class Mammalia; order Scandentia; family Tupaiidae; genus Tupaia; species Tupaia tana. The sequence goes on along the minus strand of JAKSZU010000010.1, from coordinate 58,102,431 downwards.
CTATAATAATGGTACTTCTACGGGGGAGAGTGTAATATTTTGGACTGCTGTTTTTCCATTAATGAGGAGAGCAACAGGGCCCTGATTACAGTTCCAAAGTAATAAGATTAGTTAATTATAACTCAGCCAGAAAGTACACGTCTCCTGTTGGGAGGGTTTGGTGTAATAAATACCAAACTGCTAGTTTAGTATTATGGAGATGAACATGGTGTGTGTGACTTGTAATAGCAGAATAGTTCATGAATAAAGCTAGTTGTTATAATGTATATTTAAAAGCTTAGCCTGCCTTAAACTAGAGTTCAACTTTTTCAGCTATGAAGCTTCTAGCCTTTCAAAAAAGTTCATAATTTATAAGAGTGCACAGTAAGCATTTATTTTCCAGGCCTTTTTTGAACATTACTCCCCAATTATAAAGTGTTCCTATGTTGGTTTAGTATTATAATAAAAAGGGTTTGAAATATAGCTGTTCTTTATGCATAAAATACCCAGCTAGGACCATGACTGCCAGAGAAAACTGTATTGAATTGCCATTTCCCTTCCTAAAAGATGTCTCAGTCTGAATTTGGCTAACCTAAAGAATGCAGTATATTTAATTTTCCATTTGCATGATGTGTTTGTGCTATAGATAATATTTTAAATTGAAAAATTTGTTTTAAATTATTTTTACAGTGAAGACTGTTTTCAGCTCTTTTTATATTGTACATAGTCTTTTATGTAATCAACTGGCAAATGTTTTGTAGACTGTTTAATGACTGGATATCTTCCTCCAACTTTTGAAATACAAAACCAGTGTTTTATACTTGTACACCGTTTTAAAGTCTATTAAAATTGTCATTTGACTTTTTTCTGTTAACTTAATATTGTTTAAGTAATGAAATTTTTAAATCTTAACAGAATTTGTACAGCTTTGAGGGCTGTATTAGATGATTTCTTCTAGTACTACATTTCTCCCTTCAATTTCTAACCATCTAACCAGAAAACTCCTTGCAAACACTGATGGTGCTGACCTGTAGTGATGGTTTATATCACCAAACATGTCAGAATTAGTATTTCAACTATTCTAGTCCAGGAGCCTTACCGGATAAATTGTGGTTTTAAAAAAAAATCTGGGGAAGGCCCAAGACTTAGTCATCCAACAAAGGACCAGGACCTTTGAGCAACAACAGGAAATGGCGGAAATAAAGTGAATTAAGATTCATGCGTTCTTGGTTAGGTTAACGCAACTCTGGTTTCAAGTACTAGGTCTTTCAAGTCCTGACTGCAGACTACATTTGACAGTAACATTTTGGGGCTGACCTGAGAACCTACTTCATTCATTAACATTTTTGAGCTAAGGTACCATTTTAAGAAGTCAGGAATGAGACCCTTGTCATGCACATGGAATATGCCTTTAGCAGCATTTCCTGTTCCCAGGTCGACTGCTGTTCCTTGCAGCTAACTTCGTAGGTAGATTTTAAACCGAAACCTTACCCTGGTATAGTCATGTTAGCACTAGAGAAATTATAAAATACGATCAAATTTTATAAAACCAAGGAGTAGTGGAGTCATTATGCATGTGCATTAATTAGAAAAACGAAGTCAGGGCTCTTATTTTTACAAGGAGGTATGTAATCAAGCTATGTACTTGACAATACCCAGTTTAATTAAAGCCCTGAACTTGCTACTACTCCCCCCACGCCCTATGTTCAGGGTAGTATGTACTACCTACCCTTAATAGCAAGTGGTTTAATCAGCACTTTGCTTTACTGGTATAGAAAAAGCCATCACCAGGGACCAGCAGTTAGCAGTTAGCGTAATGGCTACGTCGCTGGACTCCCACGTAGTCGACCGCGGTTCGAGTCCCCGACCCAGTGGCTTAAACTCATGCTGGGCGCGTGTGCATGCATGCCCAAGATCCTGAGAGGAGAACAGAGAAGGGATTGCGGCATGGCCATCCCCCCTGGGGAGTGATTTCCTTCTGTCTGTCTGTCTCTGGCGAGTGCAAAAATCTCTCCAAAAAAAAAAAAAAAAAAAAAAAAAAAAAAGCCATCACTGGTTGGTGGTTTACATCATCATCTATTAAGATTTGATTAGCTTCATTTGAAACATGTCTCAACTCTTAGACCTGTAATCTAGAAGGAGGGAGTGTGTTGTATACCTCTTACCACTAGAAAACCGATCTAAGTAAGCTCAAACGAGCATACCAGTAGAACTACGCAGAGGCTCTCTGATGACCTCTCCCCACTTTTTAAAATACTCTCTTATTTTGGGACCAGCAGTTAGCATAATGGCTATGTCGCTGGACTCCCACATAGTCGACCGTGGTTCGAGTCCTGGACCTGGTGGCTTAAACTCAAGCCGGGCGCGTGTGCGTGCGTGCCCAAGATCCCGAGAGGAGAATGGAGACGGGATTGCGGCGTGGCCATCCCCCTCTGGGGGGTGATTTCTCGCTTTTGTCTGTCTCTGGTGAGCACACATACCTTATAGCAAAAAAACCTCTCCCAAAAAAAAAAAAAAAAAAAATATATATATATATACACAATATATATATATATATACACACACACAATATATATATATATATATATACACACACAATATATATACACACAATATATATATATACACATATATATATATATATACACACACTATATATATATATATATATATATATATACACATTATATATACACACACACACATACATATATATACTTTTAATTTGACCAGAGAGAAAGTGAGAAAGCAAGCTACCAGGTATGGGACTTGAACCATGGTCGGCCATGTGGGAGTGTCCAGCGCCTTAATCACCATGCCACCTGCTGGCCCCAGACCTCTCCCCACTTTTAGAATAGCTGTCTAATGACACTGTATTAAAAATCACCTGAAAACTAGTCTGAGCCTCACTTCCAATACTTTGTGGGGAGGTGGGGCTTTGTGCATTGTGAATCCTTGACCAGTGTGGCTGCCTGGTTAGAGGACCTGACCTTGTGGTTCAAGTCCTGGTGTTGGTGGTTTGAAAAACATGCTGGGCACCATTGTGCTCAATCCTGACAAGATGGCACAGATGAAGGCATTGCAGTGTACCACTCCCCACCTGAGGGTGCTTCCTTGTTCCTCTCTACCAAACAAGTGCCTTCTGACATGTGTACATGCCTGGCCTGTTTTTCAAGCCACTGAGTAGTTTGGGATTCAAACCGCAGAGTTGGCCAAGTGGGATCCACCACTTTAACCACCATGTCACCTGTTGGCCACCCTATCCTTTTTTTATTTTTCAATTTAGGACATGTGCACTTGTTGGGGAGAGACAACAGAGAGAACGTTAAGAAGTCAGTACCTAGGGTGGCTGGCCACATTGCAATCCCTTCTCCATTCTCTGGGGATTTTGGGCAAAGACACACATGCCTAGTATTTCAAGCCGCCTAGTCTGGGACTCAGACTGTGGATTTGGCAAGTGGGATCTAGAACCTTAACCACCACGCCACCTGCTGGCCACCCTATGCCTGGGGGGCAGGGGTACATGTGCTGGCTCAGGAGAGAGTGAGTGATAAATCACCCTCCCAGGGCTCCTGAGCTACAAAATCATCTTCCTTTCCCATATAAGATCATAGACTCGCCTATTGTTATAATGTATAAATAGTCCATATATTAACTGTGTCTTTACTTAGCAAGACAAGATTTCTAAGTCTTTGTAACCAGCAATGTTATAGGCCTGGCCCAGGACTAAAATGATCAAACATCCTGCAAGCCCCCTCGTCTAAAGACCCTTCCCAGTAATTAAAATCTAAAAAAAAAAATACAACAGACAAATGGACTTCCTCATCCTAAAAACTGTGATTAATTTTTAACTAATCTGACAAGACAAACAGCATGTTTTATAATTATTGTTTCCATGCTTTGTATACCCTGTTCCTTAGAGTGGGTTTTTTACTACCCCTCACCCCCTTTACTTCCTAAACCTCCCTCAATAAATACGCGTGTCTTATTAGCCACGGTGCTGCAGCCTGGAGCTGGCTCTGGCTATGGCCGGCTGAGAACATACAAAAAGGCAATGAGGTCTCAGTCTAATTTTTGTCTGTTCACCTGCGTCGCCTTCCTGTGTACGAGCCACCCACCACTGCCGAGGCTGGTCCCCGGCACAGGGCAGATGGCCAAACTGCAATCCCCCTTCCCCGCCAATCTCTGTGGGATTTTAGGCACATATGCACATGCACCTGGCATGATTTTCAAGCTGCTGGGTCCGGGACTCAAACTATAATTGACCATGTGGGAGTCCAGCACCTTAATCATGATGCCACCTATTGGCCCACCATGTCCTTTTAAAAATGTCTGCTCACAGAATTCTATTAACCCAAAGTGACTGCTACTTCACAGATCAGCTTCATAGCATACAAAGGTTACTAATGAAAAGATGCACTTGGCATATATCAACACTCTCAAGGAATGGAAGCACAGGGAAATGGTATAACAAATATCAGGCATGTGGATTAAGTCTCAGGGAAGGGACCAGCAGTTAGCATAATGGCTATGTCACTGAACTCCCATGTAGTCAACCGTGGTTTGAGTCCCGGACCCGGCAGCTTAGTAGCTTAAACTCACACCAGGTGTGTGCCCAAGATCCCAAGAGGAGAATGGAGGAGAAGGGATTACAGTGTGGTCATCCCCCCTGGGGGGTGATTTCTCGCTTTCTGTCTGTCTCTGTCTTTCCGGCGAGCGCAAGTGCCCTATAGCAAAAAACAAAAACAAAAACAAAAACAAACAAACAAACAAACACTCATAGAGAAAACTTGAGGAAAATTACCTTATATGAGAATACTGTTTTAATGATTTTATCTATAAAAGACACCTGTACCTCACCAGTACTTACTCTGTTAGAAGAATAAGCTACTAAAACGTACAAGTCCACAATCCTTTATACAAACCCTTGGTCTTATTTGGATTTTGTAATTATGAATTTTAAAGAATATGTTTACGCATATATATCATGTAGCACCCTGTAGGTACCGTTAATGAATACCATAAATGGCCTCAAAAATTTGATCAGGTTTGGCTGCAAAATAAGGTGAAAATTTTTTTCAGTATTTTTGGATTTCAGAATTACAGAGACTGACTTCTACAAAACAGGCATATGGGGGATGGAAAAAAGCAATCCAAAGAATTTGGAATCTTATAACCAGTGAAAATTTAAGTATTATACCAATACATCTTTATTATTTAAGCAGTTTTCATGGCTTTTTAAAATAAATCTAAAAAATAAATATTTCCATGATAGCAGAAAATCACATGTATTGCATCAACTCATTTTTGCAATTTAATAACATGAGATAACTAAGCATCAGCACCATAAAACTGTGAAGATTGTTTCTTAAATTTCAAGGAAATCTAAAGCACTGAAAATTGTACGAAGTACTAATCTGCAGCACTATTAATCATGACATCTCTAACCCAGTGACTGGTTCTCAGAGTAGCCAATGTTTCTATTACTGGCAAATGCAGAGACAAAGTTCTTCTATTACTAAATATTAATATTAATAACCTCCCATCATCTGTAGCATCTCAGAATTCATAAAGGAGGAAAGAACAGCAAGTTATTTAGTATAATTCCTATCTGTGATTTGGTTTTCATAAACATTTGTTCTAGCAAAAAAGTAATAATTCTGTTTCCACTCTGCTTTTTTTTTTCTTTTTGCTCTGTAAATTCTCAAAGTAAGATTTAAGCCATAATTCTTAACCCTTAAAAGTCAGCTCAGTTCAATTACAACCAAAGAAACTGTACTGGTATCAGAACATATCTATTTTATTACAAAACTTAACATTATTTACAAAATGAAAAAATAATCAAATGACTATTGCAGGCCAAGGTTTTCACCCAGTGATTGAAGAAAAAATTAAGCAACATTTCCATGCACTCAACACGCCAGATCTTTTCTGAAATATGCAAACTCTTAAAATTCATGTTAGTAAAACTTTAATGTATTCACAATACTTTTGTGTTTATTGGAAGATGGCCAAAAAAAAAATCCATGGTTCTGTACAATAAGTTTAATATTTAACAGTTTGTTCATTTTCCTTTAGTACTTTTGGCTTTCATGAATACTCACAGCATTGAACATTTTGCAAGTAAGAATTATAATAGTGCCTGTGTCACCTTGTTGAATTCATCACCACAAGAGAAACACAAATAGTTTAATGCTTTTGCACTAAACTGAACTCCTAAGTCATATTAAACTGAAGCCTTCATTGTGATCGATAGCTTGGATCAGTTTAGAGCGTAAAGTTTCTTTCTCTGTGTATTTTGGAAGATCGAGAAGATTAAAACAGGTATGGGAAACTGGGAGATACTCTTCACCTCCTCCTGTTGACTGGATGACTAATTTCAGACTCTTCATACCAAGAATAGGAATGCGATCACTACCTGTTAAAAATACTGCCAAGAAAAAAATCGTTTAGCCAATGGCTTCAAAATAACACCACAAAGTAGCAAGTATTATTTATACAGTCAGGATAGCAAAGCCTTATATTAACATTTGCTCTCTGGTGGAAACCTACTTCCAGGAATTTGTGGAAGATAAGATTTTTGAGATATGTACTAATTACATTTACACAGTATTTTTTTTTTATCATGATTATCTTGTTATACAGAGGTACTTAGTATTTAATCAATGAATAACTGCCAATTACCAAGAACATTAGGGAAGCTCCTCTTTTGGGAAGAGTCATTTAGAATCAGTTGATAAATGCATTGAAAAAAAAATTGCCAGAAGGCACATGCCCTGGGCCAGAGAGAGGCAGGGAGGGAGAAATCACCTCTCAATTGGACATGGTCACTCTGCAATCCCCTTCTCCAATTTCTCCATCCTGTTGGGATATTAGGCGCACATGCACATGTGCCTGGCATATTTTTCAAGCCACTGGGCTGGTATTTTAGCTGGGGTCAGGCATGTGGGATTCTGGTCCCTTGACCAGTAGGCCATGGAGTCAACCCAAAAGGTGTTTTTGATTTTTCATTTTGTTTCTGCTGCTTTTAGTGAGCAGCCAAAATTCAAATTGCTTACAAAGAATAACAATTTGCTATCCTTATGCTATGGAAAAGAATTTAACTAAGAGTCTTAAAAAGAGACTGACAAAAATATTCTTGGCAGGAAATAGCAAGAGAGCCAAAGGAGATGTAGCTGATTTAGATACATAAATTCTGACAAATTTCAATTAAGATACAGATTTTAACAAATGAAAGACTCACAGACATTAGGTCATAAATGGAAAACAAAGGCCTGGAAAAGAAAAGTTCTCTTTTTCTATGGAAATTCCCAAGGATTTGGTGCTGAAGCAAAGAGAAAAAATGGATATTGAATACAGAAAAGAGCTATCCTCTACACACCATCTTCTACAATCCTGTTTGTAACCACAGTTTTTATTTTCAAGAACTAAAGCTATTTTGGAGGCTAACTGAATTTAGCCTTCAAGATAAGAAAACACATGCAATTAATGCAGATTTGCTTATTAAAAATGTTTCTTTTTTGGGACCAGCAGTTAGCGTAATGGCTATGTAGCTGGACTCCCACGTAGTCGACTGTGGTTCGAGTCCCGGACCCAGCGGCTTAAACTCACGCTAGGCGCGTGTGCGTGTGTGCCCAAGATCCCGAAAGGAGAATGGAGGAGAAGGGATTGCGGTGTGGCCATCCCCCCTAGGGGGGGTGATTTCTCGCTTTCTGTCTCTCTGTCTGTCTGTCTGGTGAGAGCACACGCCCTATAGCAAAAACCTCTCCAAAAAAAAAAATTCTTTAAAAAAAAATATTCTTAAAGGATTGATGCTATAAAAATAAAACCTAACCCAACCAATGTTAAATCAATTTTCTTTCTTTTTAAAGAATTATTTTAATTTTATTTATTCATTCATTTTATTTTAATTTGACCAGAGAGAGTGACACAGAGAGGGAGAGAGAGAGAGAAAGTGAGAAAGCAAGCCGCCAGGTCCGGAACTTGAACCGTGGTCAGCCATATGGGAGTGTCCAGCACCTTAACCACCATGCCACCTGCTGGTCCCGTTAAATCAATTTTCTATAAGAGTAATTTTCGAATAAAATATAGAAGTTAAAATACTTACACAGAAATTGTTTTTTCTTTTCCAGTGGTAATTCATGAAATACTTCCCAAAAAATTTTTATTGTAGGATGTTCTGCCCAATACTCTCCTTTGTATTCTGTATTCTAAAAACATAACCTTTTATTAATATTAAGGAATATTAGTTTTGTCACGAATCTGGCAAATTGGCTTGCTGATTACATAAAGCTAACATGTTTCAGAAATATGAAAGTTAGGCAATTCAGCTGATAACTCGCCATTTCCTGAACATTTGTAATTTGGAACTATTAGTTCAGCAGGAAGGAAAGAAAATATGAATTACCAAAAATATCTTCCCAACACTTCAAAGATCATGATAGGATTGTACTAGCTTCTTCAAGAGTAAGTAAGTAAGGATAAAGTAGAATTGCTAAAATAATGGTAAGAGATTATTAAAGTTCAACAGAGAATTTACCTGTGTTAATGAAAATTTTTTTCCTATATTCATGAATAGAAATCAAACTATTGGGTTGTTGGAAAAGTCATGGTGTTTTGCATTTTTCTATGCAAAAATGCATCATGACTTTTCCAACAACCCAATATTTTACATTTCCTCCTCCTCAAAAAAAAAGGGGGGGTACTAAGAATACCACTAATACCTTTCTGTGGTAGTCAGTTTCCATAAGAGCACCCAATAAGCTCTGCCTCCTGCCTTCCTGTGGAGTCCTCTCCCCCTCTGAATGAAGCTGACCAGTGGTCATTAGGATATTACAGATACGAGGAATGCATATATAACTTCTGGGGCTAGATCAGAAAACTCTGGGACATCAGCCACTCTTTTGGGTCACTCGTTCTGAGGGGAGCCACTTGTCATTTCATGAAGACACTCAAAATATCCTGTGTCGAGAGGACCTCATCGTGCTATACTGAAGCCTCTGAGCTGTGGGTTCTGGATAATTTGCAGCAATAGAACTAATACAGTCCTTTCAAAAATAAGAGCCCCAAGAAGGGGTTTAAGTAGAGAAAGAAACTAGTTTACACTGTGGAGGGTTCTGGAAAACCCAGCCACACTGACTTTAATTTTGTTTGTAGGTAGCAAGCTCCTTTCAGCATCAGGGACTTTGCAAATTGTTTTCTCAGCCTAGACCACTTGGACACATCCCTCCTTCTTTGTTCATTAGGCTAATTTCTACTTACCCTTCAGTGCTCAGATTAAATGTGTCCTAATTCATTAATTCATTCATTCAAAAATATATATAGTAGTCTCCCCTTATCTATGCAGGCTGTTTCAAGACCCCCAGTGGATGCCTGTAAGTGCAGACAGCACCAAACCCTATCCATACCATGTCTTTGCAACCAAACAACCAAAACTATTACTAAGTGACTAATGGATGGGTGGCATATATAGCACAGATATGCTGGACAAAAGGATGATTCATGTACCAGGCGGGATGGTGTGGCACAGAAGGAAATTTCATCATGCTACTCCAAATAGTGTGCAATTTAAAATATAAATCGTTTACTTTTGGTATTTCCCATTTAATATTTTCAGACCCCAGATGACCCCAGGTAACTGAATATGCAGAAAGTCAAACTGCCTAAAGGGGACTACTGCAATGAGTTTTAGCAGTTAGGGTTTTGGGTTCTGAGGAAACTAATGAACAAAGTCCTTAACTGTGAAGCTCACCAAATGGTAAGTCTTTCCTATACTAACCTAGCCGAAGTTCCTCCTTATATAACATTCACTAAAATCTTACTCTTTCTTTCATTACAACCCAATTAAGTATTTAATGTCTAGCTCCCTCATTAGAGAGTAAGACATCTCTCTAATCTCTTGCATAGTATTAGGCATCCAGCAGAGGTTTAATAGATTTTGGGCTTTACTGCCCGCATTTGTTCATTCGTTTGGTTGGTTTTGCTTTGCACATGTGCTTGCCGGAGACAGAGGGAGAGGAAGAGAGCATTCCCCAATGAGGTGTGGTCATGCCATAATCCCTTCTCCATTTCTCTAACTTGTCTGGATTCTGGGCACATATACACATGGTTCCTGGAATGTTTTTTATTTATGACTATTATTATTATCATCATTATTGTTATTTGCATAGGACATATGGGCTGGCCAGAGAGAAAGATGAGAGGGTAAGTGAGAAATCACTTGTGAGGGATGGCCAGGCTGAATCCCTTCTCCTCCGGGGATTTTGGGCAATCACATGTCTGGTATGATTTTCAAGCTGCCGGGTCTGGAACCTGCACCACGGTTGGTCATGTGGGAATCCAGCAACCTAACTACCACAACACCTGCTGGCTCCCCATTTTTGGCATGTTTTTAAAACTGGCGAGGCCCTGATTCCAGCTACTTAGGTGGCCACATAGGGAATCTGGTTCTCTTAACCACCAGGCCACACTGGCTGGCTAAATGCTCCTTCTTTTAGCCATAATTATCCCAATCACTGTACTCTCAATAATTCAAATATGCAAGCCACTACTATTTATGAAGAAGTCTGGGAGAAAATGGTTTGACTTCTGGCAATTATTTTTTAGTTCTGCTGTAGGGCATGTACAATCACTAAAAACAAAGAGAGGAAAGTGAGAAATCACCCCACCAGGGGAATAGCTATGCCACAATCCTTCTCCTCCATTCTTCTTTCAGGATTTTGGTCATGCATACACGCCCATCCACCATATTTCTCAAGCTGCCATGCCTGGGACTCAGAGGTACAGTGGTATGTAGCTGCCCTAACCTCCATACTATCTACTGGCCCTGGAATTAATTTAACTTGTTTGAATTAAAAGTCTTTGAGCATGTTAGTGGGAGATGAAAGGATGGCAAAATTGTTTTTCATTTTATCCTTGAAGAGGTTTTACAAACATATGTACCAAGTTCTGAATAAGAATGAACACTTAAGGCTACAAATTATATTCGGTGAAATTGTAAGGAATCATATCAACAATGGAAAAAAATCCAAGTATACTAAGCATAAATACATTACAAAACATTTTACAAAATGTCCTGTCTTATTGAATTAACTTATCAATTATCTCTTCAAGCAGGGTTTTAAGTATTAAGTGCTCTTTGAGGTGCTGAGAATAGGGCAGTGACCAAAAAGGCAAAAATTCTGCCCTTGTGGCACTTAAACACTTGGTGGAGAAAGAAGCAACAGTAAAGACAGTTATGCAAAATTTATATTATGTCAACTTCATTACTGTGGAGTAAGAAGGGTTAAAAAACATTTTCTAATAAAATGACAGTGATTATATAAAATGGAAAATACATAACAGTACAATTTCTACCAATAAGTCATATTATTCTTTTGCCTTTCTATTTAACAATGTCATAGATTTGTCATTCCCTACCTTTTCCAGTTCCTTCCAATCATAATTTGTATTGCCAATAACCATTGCTTGTAGTTCATTAGGCTGGAAGAGCTGAAGGACTTTTCCTCCACAGACCTTATGAAAGCCCGCATGAAAAGCATCAAATAAAGAAGCCACTGATTTATTGAATATGTAATCCACATATGCATCAACAAACTCCTGCCTAGAAATGAAAAAGCACATATGCATAGATTATAAAAAACACATAATACAGTTTTATTAAAACTTTGAGTGCTCCTGTACTTTTTTTTTTTCTTTTTCTGGAGAGATTTTTGCTATAGGGCGCGTGCGCTCGCCAGACAGACAGAGAGACAGAAAGCGAGAAATCACCCCCCGGGGAGGATGGCCAAGCCGTACTTCTCCTCCATTCTCCTCGGGATCTTGGGCACGCACGCACACGCGCCCAGCGTGAGTTTAAGCCACCGGGTCCGGGACTCAAACCGTGGTTGACTACGTGGGAGTCCAGCGACATAGCCATTACGCTAACTGCTGGTCCCGCTCCTGTTCTTTTTGATACTTATCCATAAAAAAAAGTATAAGGATGCTTCAAAGAAAACAAAGTCGTTACGGAGAAGCCCATTATTCTTTCTACACAAAATAAAGTATGTCCATGAAGCGCTCTCAGCTACTCTTAGGCCATTATTCATGGAAAAATATCACTTCCTCATGGTCATAAGCATATAAATGGCTACCAAATAATCTTAAAATATTCAAAAATTTCTGAGGATTTATATATCTCACCACTTTTAAAAAAAAGAATTACTTTATTTAACTTCATTTATTATTATTATTTTTTATTTGACCAGAGAGAGACAGAGCGGGGGGGAGGGGGGAGTGAGAAAGCAAGCCACCAGGTATGGGATTCAACCCACAGTCGGCCATGTGGGAGTCCAGTGCCTTTAACCATCATGCCACTTACTGGCCCATATCTCACCACTCTTGCATCTCTAAAAAGAGTGTCACTAATACCAGGTGATAAAAAAAATAGCTTTGGGATTCACACTATTTGAAAGATAACAGACTTTTTTCCTTGGGATCCAAAGAATCCAAACAAAATTTATTTTCACAAACAAATACACAAGAGAAGTTATTGAGCATCCTTTTAGGATTATCATTAAATCTCACAAGTGCACCTGCTCTTCGACAGGACGTATATACACAAGGAAGCACACAAGGAAAAGTGCACAAGGAAATTGTAAAGAACTGTACTTTATCCAGTGGTTAAAACCACAATTTTATTTAATTTGTTTTATTTTGCTAGCCACAAACATTTTTATAAAGCTATCTGGTCAAACAATAATAGGTAGTTAAGATTTCAATATTTTATATCCTAAATAATAAAGGATGATCATGCAAATGGGATACTGGTAAATTTAATCATCTATATCTTCTCAGCAAGCTGTAAAATTATCCCAAATTTACCAGGAAGAGAAAAAAAAAAGTTAAAGGAGAACACAGTAGGAATCAGCAGGTGGCATATGGTTATGTTGCTGGACTCCCATGTAGTCAACCATGGTTTGAGTCCAGGCCCAGCGGCTGGAAACTCAGGCTGGGTGTGTGGGAGAGTGACCAAAATTCCAAGAGGAGAAGGGATTGCGATGTGGCCACTCCCTTTGGAGAGTGACTTTTCGCTACTTTCTGCCTCTCTCTGTCTCTCAGGCAAGGGCATGAGCCCTATAGCAAAAATCTCTCTCTCTCTAAAAAAAAAAGAGACCACAGTAAAATATAAAATTGGTGGGCCTAAGGAAAACCCGTATCATATGCCAGTAAGTTATGATGAGAAAAAAAACAATTTTGTGATAATGTAATTTTATAATTAGAAAGTTAAATTCATCTATAATAATTAAGTGAAAATGGCTAAATCTTTTTATGTGCCAACATATTTGTTGTCAAAATTTTAAAAATTATTCCTCAGCTCAGCTAAGCAATCATATGAAATAACACTGTTAAAAGAAATTTTAATTAGTACAACAGAAACTCAAAGGTGTTTTTGCCATTGGGCGTATGCACTTGCCAGAGATAGAGAGGGAAATCACCTTTTAGGGGAAATGGCCACGCCACAGTCCCTTCTCTATTTTCCTCCTGGGATTTTAGATATACACACAAACATGGGTCTAGCATGATTTTAAAGACAGCAGAACCAGGACTTGAACCATGGTTGGCCAGTGGGAGTCCAGCACCTTAACTACCTCACCACCTGCTGGCCACAAAAATACAGATTTTTAGAGCAGAAAAATCTAGATCACAAAGTTTTTCAAAATTAAGATTAAAACAAAGATAGCTAGAAGGACCTAGGAGGTTTCTGCAACATTTTAAAAACACCTTTATTTTTATCCAAGTAAGATATATACATAGCTTAAAAATAACAAATAGTAATAATCCTAATAGCCAACATTTACTGAGTACGTACATGTGCTAGGTCCTATTCTGAGTATTTTAAAAATTATTGCTGTACCTGATCCTCAAAATAACTCTGTAAGGTAGGTACAATTTATCATTTCATTTTACGGAAAAGAAGACAGATATGAAGTCATCAATTAATTCACCTAAAATTACACAGAGTCTAAGTAGCAAAATCAGGATTATGTTCATTAACTGGCAACAACCTCTAAACTAGCATTGCCTGAAGACTGTAACAAAACAGGAGGGAACAAAGTAGCTCTGTCCTGCACTTCACCAGAGATTCCAGCTGTACAAAGGCAACTATTTAACTCCTTTTGCAATCTCTTGTCATATTTACCTTCAAGTCTGAGACATCACATTTCTACTGTTATTCCTTGGTTTTCTGTTTTAAGTATTATCTAATGAATGCCTACTGTAAAAGGTGGGAATTAATCTTTCATTTGCTTCAGTCCCACTCCCTCTTCCATTATACACACACACACACACACACACACACACACACACACACACACAATTTGGTTTCGTGTTCTTTGTTCACATTTTCATGATTATAAATGTTACTCTCATTTAAGCTGCAGAGTATTCCGGTTCTTTCTTTTCCCTCTTACTCTGCTATGCCATTCTCAACAGATAAGCCAATCTCTAGATTCACTCAAATACATGAGGGAGTCATCAGCTACATTTCTCCTGGAGCCCTCCATCCTCCGGATCTACCCCACGGTTACGTTAGATCTTTCTAAATCTTCACAAAGATAATTCCTTCATAAGGAATCCTCTGCCTCTCTATTAGATCTTTTTTGGTTTTGTTTTTATCTTTTGGATCCTAGGTCTTTCTCTCTCTTGGTTTAAGTCCTTGTTTTGGTAGAACACATCTTCAACTAACTCTCTGAGAAAAAGACATCAAAGGGAAATTCTCTGAAGACTATGCATATATGAAAATGCTTTTATACGACCATATACTTGATAGTTTGGCTATCAAATTGTAAATTTAAAATAACATGATCCCAGAATCGGGATCTTCTAGCTTCCAGTGTTATTCTTTACAAGTCTGAATCTACTCTCATTAGATTTTTGTATATGGTCTGCTTTTTCCCCCTAAGGTTTTAGGGTGTCTTTAGGGCATCCTTCCACAGAAAGTAGGCCTTTGGTCATTCTGAATGGGATGACTACATGTTCTAACTTTATGAGCAGCTGTCCAGAAGTCAGGGACAAAAACTCAGAAACATGAATCTGGAGGCCCTAAGCAAGTCCTCAAGTTCAGTGATGCATGAAGATTTCTCCTTTCAGTATCCATTCACACAGGTGAGACCCAAGCAATCCGACGGTGGTTTAGGGTAACTTTTCCTGCTGCCTATCTTTTATAACTCCAGAAAGTCACATACTTTGGTTTATGTTTTTATCAAATTTGAACTCCATTTGGGGGATATTTTGGTACTGTGGTGGAGTCATTAAATTGTTAATAGAATAGCAGTCTAGAATTTAAAAAAAGAAAAATATCTAGGTAAAAGGATTAGGTCTGGGCCAGCAGGTGGTGGAATGGTGGATTCCCACATAGCTAACCGTGGTTAGAGTCCCAAGCCTGGTGGCCTGGAACTTATGACAGGACCAAGTGCTACACGTATGTCCAGAATCCTAGAAGGAGAGTGGAAGAGGGACTGCAACATGGCATCCCCACTGAGGGGTGATTTCTCACTTTCCTTCTTACTGTCTCTGTCTCCCTCCTTTCTGGCAAGCACATGCGCCTTATGAGGGAAAACAAACAAAAAACCCCAGGTCCACAGAAATAGAAAACTAAGCATCAAAAAAATCTTTCAGGAAAGTTAAGAAAAAGAGTTCGTTGTCTCTGCCTTTGTGATTCTGAGCTTAAAATTGTGCACTACGGCATCTTCTGAGACATGTTTTCATAGTATGTTCTCTCATCAAGACAACCAGAGGTTAGCATTGCAGCTAAATCCTAATGTGGTCCATCTTGGATGGCTTAATAGTTGTATATTGCTCTAATTCTGTTAAAAAGCAGTAGAGAGAGTGGCACTGCTAATGTTGAAGGATGGCTATCTATCTACGCAGGCAGCAGTGCTAGATGACAGTAATCAGGAGTCCTTATGTCTGAGACTGTTACTATGATCACTCTTCATTGGTATAAGAAAAGTCTATCAAGGGACCAGCAGTTGGTGTAAGGGCTATGTCGCTGGACTCCCATGTAGTTGATCACAGTTTGAGTCCCGGACCCAGTGGCTTAAACTCATGCCTGACACATGTGCGTGCATGCCCAAGATCCCTAGAGGAGAAGGGACTGCGGCGTGGCCATCCTCCCTGGAGGATGATTTCTTGCTTTCTGTCTCTGTCTTTCTGGTGAGTGCACGCACCCTATAGCAAAAACCTCTCCAAAAGAAAAGAAGAAAAATAAATAAAAGTCTATTTGAGGGGCCAGCAGATGGTATAGTGGTTATGTTGCTGGACTCCCACATGGCTGACTGCAGTTCAAGTCCCTGACCTGGTGGCTTGAAAATCATACCAGGTGTGTACATGCATGCCCAAGATCCTGGGAGGAGCACAGAGAGGGGACTATGGTGTGGCCTTCCCCTTGCAGGGTGGTGGTGGTGGTGGCGATTTCTCACATTCTCTCTGTCTCTATCTATCTCCCTGGTGAGCAAAACCCTCTTAAAAAAAAAAATGTCTTGGGGCCAGCGGTTATCATAATGGCTATGTCGCTGGACTCCCATGTACTCAACCATGGTTTGAATCCTGGACCCGGTGGCTTAAACTCACTCCGAGCACGTGTGCGTGTGTGCCCGAGATCCGAGAGGAGAATGGAGGAGAAGGGATTGCGGCATGGCCATCCCCCCTGGGGAGTGATTTCTTGCTTTCTGTCTCTCTGTCTCTCTGTCATCTGTCTGGCGAACGCACGCACCCTATAGCAAAAACCTCTCCAAAAAAAGAAAAATAGTCTATTTATTCCCCTCATGAGTAAAAGGGGTGGGGGCACCCTCAAAAGGATTTTCATGCTGTGATTCTCCCCTCAGGCTGGCACCCAACCAGATGGTGAGTGTGCCATGAGCACACCCTGCATGTTCAGGCTGACCAGGACACAAACCTGGAGCCTTCCCACATAGCTTCCAGAATCATGCATAGAGTATGCCACTGTGGCTGGGCCTCTTATTTCACTTTTATAGTCTACATATGAATACTCTTATAATTCTGAGGATAAAGATTTCAGTCTCTCTTTAAATTTTTTTGGAGAGGTTTTTGTTATAGGGTGTTTGCGCTCGCCAGAGACAGAGAGACAGAAACGAGAAATCACTCCCCAGGGGGGATGGCCATGCCACAACTGGCCATACCACTAACTGCTGGTCCCGATTTCAGTTTCTTTTAAAGATTTGTTTGTTTTTGTTTATAAGAGAGAGATAGGTACCTCTCATTGGGTTTTACACACTTAATCCTCTTCCCCAGCTTCCTAGTTAGCTAAGGTTATAGGCACGTACAACTGCAACTGGCCTGTTCAGACTGATCCAGGATCCAGACCCAGGCCTTCTATGTGGTTCCAGCCTCATGCAGCAGAATCCTGCCACTTGTGCCACCTTGGCTGGGCTTCTTTTGAAGTTTTATTTTTCATCATGTATAGTTTGTTTCCGTGCCATTCTTTTTGACTGTTTGGTCCTTCCTTAAATGTCTACTGACCTTTGACTATCTAGTCACATTTAAAAGTTGGGCAGTTTCCTCAGAAAAGAATTCTCTCATATACACTGTCAATGGGGAGGAATTGTAGACTCTCATATAATCTTCTTCTTTTCAGTTCAGCTCCTGTCTGTGCCTGTGTCTAGGTGTCCTAAAATCCAGAGTCCCTTTAGCTCAATTTTCTCTGGAAGGCAAATTTCCAATCATCTGTTCAGGTTAGAGAGAAGCAGTTGCCAACTTACTGGCAGGTTACTGGTATACTAAAGGAAATTGGTTTCTCACTGCTTCTTGCGAGAGGCAACCTTTCTTCTACATTTTACCAAACCCCATATAGTTTCTTATTTTTATTTATTTATTTATTTATTTATTTATTTATTTATTTATTTATTTATTTATTTTTGAGGTTTTTGCTATAGGGCATGTGTGCTTGCCAGAAAGAGAGAGAGAGACAGGGAGACAGAAAGTGAGAAATCACCCCCCAGGGAGAATTAGTCATGCCACAATCCCTTCTCCTCCATCTTCCTCTTGGGATCTTGGGCATACAGGCACACACGCCTGGTGGGAGTTTAAGCCACCAGGTCCGGAACTTGAATTATGGTCGACTACGTGGGAGTCCAGCGATATAGCCATTATGCCAACCGCTGGTGCAAACCCTACACACACACTCTCTAAAGGTATGTGTCATTTTTAGTGCCTGAGGCTTTGTTCTGCAACACAAACTGGCTGGCTTCTTGGTTCCTCCAGCTCATCGTATGTTGCAGTTTGCTAAGTTAGTTACCACCATTTTCTGGTTTCTAAAAATGTGTTTGTTATGGACTCTTCTCCATTGCATTTGTTCTTTTGTTTATGATCTTTTCATCTCTTTATTGATGACTTAAAGTGATTTCAGAAGGGAAAGACAGATTATTCCCTCCCTAAGACTTTTCCTGAGTCAAAACTTAGGACTGTACCCTGTTTCCTAAATAAAAAAGGCATATCAACTGCATCTCATTCCTCTCACGGACACTGCTGATTCACTTACCGATTCTGTTTGTTAACAGCTGTGTCTGCACCATTTAGAACCAGCTCTTTCACTTCTGTTGCACCAAAGTTTTCAACTGTGATCTATTAATTTAAATTAAAAAAAATACAACCACTGTCAGAAACTTTAGAATATTTTAATTATTATTATAGTCTGTCTTTCATTACATATAAAATGTAATAAATTTGAGATAAAATTCTGCTATCATAAGCTCATTTGTGGAAGCCACAGATAAGAATTTTCACTCTTTAGTAGTTTGATATCTTATTATTTGTTAAGTTACCAAGTGTTTGGTTAGTCAAGAACTTGAAACTGAGAACTTACAGGATGTAAAACCTTAGAATGGTATTACAGGAGTAAAGTATTAGATATCTTTTGTTAACTTTAGTAACAAAACCATAAAGAAGACTGTTTAGGCAGGGGGTGGCGAACAAATATACAAATAAAAAAGATAAAGAAAAGTGAGGTTTTATGATTTTTCCAAGAGTCTAACTTATAATATTCAAATTGTTCCCTTTTCACAATCCTTGCTGATTTCTATCCTTTAATTGCCAACTAGTCTACTTTTGCTCAATTCTCATTTGTCAATGGCTTTGCATGGGACTAGATCGGTCATTCAACATCTCTTTCACTTCCTTAACAAAATTTTGCTTCCCTATACAAGATTTGCGATTGCATTTTCCAAATAATATTATAATATATTTGCATTTTGTATTGTGACATGACATCCAACAGTAAGATAAGATGAGTAAGGATGAACATTAGTGTGAAGCAGAAAGGAATGTATCGTGGGAATGAACCTTTAAGTGCTAAGTTCATGAATAACAGTCTTATGTTACAATAACCTTTTGCTTCTCTAAGCATTCCTATAAGTGCAGACTCAAAAATGAACAAGTGGATGAAGAGGACCTCTTATGTTTGTAAAGTTATCTTCAGCATGGTGATAAAGCACCTAAGCTTTGAAGCCACAGAGATGAGTATGAAAAATGACTTTAACATTTTATGACTGTTATTAGTTTTCTTAATCTGTAAAATAAGGACAATAACCTCACAAAACTGTTACGAAGATTAAATGACATAATGGAGGTATTGTGACTAGCACACAGTAAATGCTCAATAAATGTCAGCTAAAGGTTTCTTGAAAAAAATCCATCTATTAAAATAAAAACCATAAGCACAGCTGTCAAATAAAAGGGACAATGAGTAATCAGACTAACCTACTTCCTTCTATCTTACCGTAAAATTAAGACAAAATGTTTCCTCTATATCATCTTCTGGATAATCCAGTAACTGCTGCATGCTTCTGCAAAACAATATATATGTTTCTCTGAGGTAAAATATGTTTGGGCATTTTGACTATTGGCTTATAAATAAGTACATATTTCTCATTCCCTCCTAATAAATCCTTTAATTGTATTTGGTTGTACCATATGAACTTAGAAACCATGTTGAAGAAGAAAAGAAAGGCCATGTATCCACCCATTTTCAACATCTGTCCATATTTATACACACTTTTAATTCTATTTTATGGTATTAAATAAATATAAATCTACATATTCAAACTAAGGATGAAGATGATCAGAAATCCAAATAAATAATTTAACCACTCTTAGGAAATATTACCTTCTTAAAATTTATAATCTAATATTTACAAAATCTTGTTAAACCACTAAAAAGATAGATTTTTAGATTTTGAAAGCTAAAAATTTAGTCTTTCCGTAGAAAAATTTCATCTGGGTAACAAGAAATTTTCCTTTAATCACTAGGATTTGTTTATTTCAGAAATTTAACTAGAACAACAAAATATAATTATCCCTAGCTGGAAAGCTTTTTGTACATTCCCTATTCCTAATCTTGACACTATTTACAACTAACCTCCCAACATCAGGCATTAGTTCTTTCAAATCATCCAGGGATGGCTTCTTTTTCAGCAGTTTCTTATATAAAGCCAAAGGAAAATGGAGGTCCACAATAGTAAAATTATAAATTGCTAATCCACAGATAACACCAATCAAATGGAACAAATCACTGTCTTCAAAGGTCTAAAAATATAAGGAAGAAAAAGTAAAGACTTGTCCTCCAAGTGAAATCATGACATCACCCAATCGGGTGTGGTCACACCACAATCTTTTTTTTTTTTTTTTTTTAAGATTTTTACTATCAGGCGTGTGCGCTCCTTGGAGAGAGACAGTGAGAGGTTAAGTGGGAAATCAACCCCCAGGGGGATGGTCATGCTGCAATCCCTTCTCCTCCATTATCCTCTCAGGATTTTGGGCACACATGTACACATGCCCGGCATGAGTTTCAAGCTGCTGGGTCCAGGACTTGAACCATAGTTGGTCATGTGGGAATCCAGTGCCTTTCCCAACAGCAAATGCTGGCCCCACACCACAATCTTTTCCCCCCTATTTACCCTACTGTCCAGATCTGGGACACGCATACCCATGGGCTTTGGGGCATGTTTATCAAGCTGCCAGGGCAATAACTTTAACGGCAGTCAGCCATGTGAGACTGGTTTTCTGTGCACAGAGCTTAACTTAATGCTGTTCTGCAGGGCCAGCCCAGTGTTATATTCTTAAATGTGAATAAAGAGCCAATTGTTACAAGAATGAAAACAGAGAAATAAGGGGTAATGTGGAAAATGTTAAAAATTTAAAAACATTAAAAATGGACTGGGAACAGAAACAATAATAACTATCTTCTGAGAGATTAAAATAAAAGATGGTATATACATCATTGAAAAATGAACTGGATTCTGTTACCCAATCCCCAATACAATAGTATCACTGAAAATGGCAGATTAGGGAACTTCAAAGTTCCATCCTTCCAGAAAAACAACAAATAAGGGCCAGCCAGTGCTGTGGTGGTGAAGGCAGCTGGATCCCACATGCTGACTGTATGGTTCAAGTCCCAGATCCAACAGCTTGAAAAACACACTGGGAGGGAGAAAAGGAGGGAGGGAAGGAGGAAGGTAGAGAGAGAGATAGAACGAAAGTGCCCCCCCAAAATCTTCAAAGGAGTGAAAGATGGAGGAGGATGGATTGCAGATCACTTCCCATGGGGGGGGTGCTTTCTTGCTTTCCCTCTATCCTGTCTTTTGGTCTCACTCCAGCAACCACAAGCATCATCTGGCAAAATTTTTAAAAAAACAAACAATGAGTAATATGGCAAAACTATCAAAATCAATTCTTCTGGAATTCTGGAAACTAATAAAAAATGTACAATTAGCTGAATGCTTAATGATGAAGCTGCTCAGTTTGGTTAAGACAGCACTGTTACTTTAAGCTACCTGCTTACCATGCCTCACTCCCCAGAAAGGTGGTAGCCATAAGATGATAGCCTATTTAATAAAACAAAACAAACAAACAAAAAAACCAGGGCTATGTTTTCTGACCGGTCCAGTGGCTCCCTGAAGGATTAACTCAAAAGCTTGCCTTTGTTTCACCTGCCTTTAACTTTCCCCCAGTGATTACGCAGTTTCCTGGGTGAGGAGCACTTGTCAAAAGCACTTAAAGGCAAATGTATAGGCCCCCAAGGCTTCCAGGATCAAGGAATAACAGTTGGAGCAAGCAACAGATAGACTGAAAAGCCTGGGGAGGAAGAGGCTGGAGAAGGAGATATTTGGAAAATAGAATAAAGGCTTTGATAGGTTCTAGAGTTTGTTTAGTAGGGAACCTAGTAGGTCTGGTGCATGCCTAGGTGTAAAATGCTCAGAAAGACCTGAGGGGAGCTGGACAATAATGTAGAAGTAACGCATCACTCTGTGAGGCTTATCCACAAGGGAGAGTTCCAGAATCCCATCTGGAGACCTCCCTGAACACGATGGATGCACAAATGCCCGAAGTCTGGGACTGACTGAATTGGGAGTAGAGTGCAACAGGGCGGTGTACTGGAGGTGTCTGTCTTTCTGTCTCTCACTCACAGAAGAGAGAAAAAAATTTAATTTAAAAGGGGTGGAAGGTAACCCTGTAGCCTAGTTGTTAAAGGAGCTAGCTCTCACGTGGCTGACTGTGGTTTGAATCCTAGCCCTGGCAGCTTGAAAAACATACCAGGCATGTGTTCATGCATGTCCAAAATCTAAACAACAGGAGAAATAGAGGAGAAGGGATTGTGGTATGACCACGCTTCACTGGGAGTTCTTTCTCCCTATTCCTCTAACTCTCTAGCAAATGCATCAGAGAACTGCACCTCTGGCAATTGAAAGGAGAAAACAAAATAAAGCAAACTGAGAAGACCCTAAGCTCTCATCTTTGACTGATCTTTAGAAACTGTGCAAGTGAGAAGCACAGGCTAAGTCAGATTTGAATATAGCTTCGCTAAGCAATAAAGGAGTATCTAAGACAGAGTCAATCTGTAAAAATTGAAAAAATATTTAATTTTCTTTTATCCTTTGGCTTATGGAATCAAAAATAATCACAAGCTGACCACTATGCTAAAAGAACAGACTTCAGTAGCCACACATAAGGAATATAGACTTTACAAAAATACAATTTAAAGGGAAATATATGATCTCCGCAGTATTCACATCATCATATTCAGTGTCCAGTATTCAATAAAAATGTATAAGACAAGCAAAAAAACAAAAAGATATGGCTCATCCACAAGGAAAATACATTAATATAAACTGTCACCAAGAAAGTCCAGATAATGAACTAATTAATTAGACCAAGTTTTTTTGTTTGCTTAAATAATTATTTTTATTTATCATTATTGTTTGTTTTTTTGTTTTTAATTTGCTACAAGGCATACATACTCACCAGAGAGACATAGAGAGGAAAAATGAGAAAGCAAGTTGCCAAGTCTAGAACTCAAACTGTAGTCAGCCATGTGGAAGTCCAGCACCTTTAACCACCACGCCACCTGCTGGCCGCAGACTAAGTTTTAAAATCAACTGTCTTAAGGACAGTTGCTCAAAGAGCTAAACAGACTAAGAAGTATAAAAAGAAATAGGGTAATGATACCTCATCAGATAGAGACACAATAAATAAAATCGGCCTGCAGAACAAAAGTAAGATAAAAAGAAAAATGGGCAAGCCTAACAGGTCAGTGGGACCCCAATCAAGTGTACCATCAAATACAGAATGAGAGTCTCAAAAGATGAGAAAGAGGTAGGAAGAATACTTGAAGAAATGGCAAAAAAAAACTTCCCAAATTTGATAAATGTCATGAATCTACATTCCAAAAAGTACAACAAACTCCAGGCAGGATGAATTCAGAGATCCACACTGAGGCACACTGTACAAGTGCCAGAAGTCAACTAGGGGCCAGTCCCAAAGCCTAATGTTAAGGGAGCTGGATCCCACATGGTCAACTGCATTTCAAGTCTCAGGGGCTTGCAAAACACATTAGGCACATGTGCATGCATGCCCCAAATCCCAGCAGGATGGAGAAATGGAGGAGAAATGATTGCAGCATGACACATCCCACTGAGGGGTGCTCTCTCTTTCTGGTGAGTGTATGTGCACTCTGACAACTAGAAAAAAATCAAATAACATAAAAGCAGCTCACTGTATACCAGTGTTCCTTATTGAGACTAACAGCTGATTTCCTGTTAGAAACTATGAATGTCAGAAGGCAAAAATTTGTCAAGGAAGAATTCTATATCCAGGAATACCGCCCTTCAAAAATAAAAGAGAAACCAACCCACTGTCAGATAAACAAAAATTGAGAGAATCTGCTGGTTCAATAACTTCCCTCCAGAAAATAATCAAGTCCTTCAGGCTAATGAAAGGATGCAACATAGTAACATAAAACCATACAAAGAAAAAAAGAATTCTAGTAAAGGTAGCTACACAGATAAATATAAAATCCATTATCACTGTAAGCTTGAGTTGTAACTCCACTTTTTTCCTATGTGATGAAAAGACAAATGCATAAAATCATAAATATGTATTAGTGGCCACACAAAATTGTGACAACAACAAAATAAACAGGGGAGACAAAGCTCTTTCTTTAAGTGATCAATTTTATTTTATTTATTCATTCATATATTTTAATTTGACCAGAGATGGACAGAGAGAAAGGAAAAGTGAGCAAGCAAGCCACTAGGTCTGGGATTCGAACCATGGTCAACCATGTGGGAGTGTCCAGCGCCTTAACCACCACGCCACCTGCTGGTCCTAAGACAAAGCTCTTTAACAGCTAAGTTTTTATATACTACTGAAGTTGAAATGATATTAATTCAAACTAGATTGTTATTAATTTAAAGAAGTTAATGTAGCCTCTGGGCAACCACTAAGAAAATAAACTATATACAGAAAAAGAAATAAGGGGAAGGAGAGCACACTAGCAAAGCAATCCACGTTTAAAAAGGCAGTAATTGATGAGCAAAGATGTACATATATTTAAAAAATAGCAAAATGGCGTAAGGGTTTTCTTATCAATAATTAATTTAAATGTTAATGGAATTTATTACAATTAATTACTTTTTTTCTACAATCTGAAAGAAAGAGACTGACAGAATGGATTAAACAAACATGAACCAACTGTACACTTTGACAAGTCTTACTTTAAATCTAAGACACAAATAAGCTGAAAGTTTAAGTTAAAAAAAAAAGATATTTCAAAAATACAGTAACAAAAGAGAGTTGTGGCGATTATACCAATAACAAACAAAATAGACTAATCAGAAAAAATGATTACAAGAGATGAAAACATTGACAAAAGGATCAACAAGATAAAACAAGCATATAAATGCATAATGACAGCTCTGAAATATGAGGGAGTGTTTTAAAGTTCATGAAAAAAATGTACATTACAAAAAACCTTTACATTTTGGGAACCAGCAGGTGGTGTGGTGGTTAAGGACTGGACACTCCCACATGGCCAACCACAGTTCAAATCCCAGACCTGGTGGCTTGCTTTCTCACTTTCCTTCTCTCTCTCTCTCTGTCTCTGTTTCTTTCTGGTCGAATTACAATAAATAAATACATACATACATACATATATACATACATACTTTAAAAGAAGTGAAAAATATCTTCACATTTCAAAATTCTTTTGCACCAAAATAAATCTACGCTTTTAAAAAACTTTTAACTTTTAGTTTGCTATAGGGAATGTATACTCACCAGAGAGAGATAAGAGAGAAAGAGAAAGTGAGCAACCATGGGGGCGGGGGAGAGGCCCATGCCACAATTCCTTCACTGTTCTCCTCTAGGGATTTTGTTCATGCATGCACGCGCACCCCAGAACAGAAGGGAATTTACTTAATACAACAAAGGGGACTTATGGAAAACTCCACAGGTAACATCCCACTATTTCACATTTTCCCAGAGGGTAGTCCACTATGACTGAGGCTGAGCTTTTGAGTAGTGCAGCCCAAATACTGGTTTCAAACAAGGGAGACTGAATAAAATATGCTGAAGACAATGGCAGTAAAGTTTCTCAATGGGGGAAAGTTATATATACAATATGAAAAGGGAGAAAGCTATAGTCAACTCTTCTATGTTCTGAGTAGAATCAGAGGGATCAGTCTGATTTCATGTTTTCAACATATACATATAGCTATAAGTACAGATATATTGGGGGCTGGCAGGTGGTGTGGCAAAAGCGCTGGACTCCCTAACGGCCAAACACAGTTCGAGTCCCAGACCTGGTGGCTTGCTTTCTCATTTTCCCTCTCTGTCTCTCTCAGTGAACACATGGGTTCTATAGCAAAATGAAAAAGTAATAATAAAGAGACCAGCAGATGGTGCGATGGTTATGTCGCTGGACTCCCACATAGCTGACCATGGTTCGAGTCCCAGATCTATATAGGGTTAAAACTCATGTTGGGTACGTGTGCATGGGTGGCCAAAATCTCAAGAGAAGATGGAGGAAAAGGGATTGTGCCGTGGCCATCCGCCCAGGGGGTGATTTCTTGTTTTCTGACTCTCTCTTTCTCTCTCTCTGGCAAGCACACATGCCCTATAGCAAAAAACTCTCTCTCTAAAAATAATAAAATAATTCTTTTTTCTTTTCTTTTTTTTTTTTTTTTTTTTTTGGAGAGGTTTTTTGCTATAGGGCGCGTGCGCTCGCCAGACAGACAGAGAGAGACATAGAGACAGAAAGCGAGAAATCACCCCCCAGGGGGGATGGTCACGCCGCAATCCCTTCTCCTCCATTCTCCTCTCGGGATCTTGGGCACGCACGCACACGCGCCCGGCGTGAGTTGTAAGCCACCGGGTCCGAGACGCGAACCGCGGTCGACTACGTGGGAGTCCAGTGACATAGCCATTACGCTAACTGCTGGTTCCCAATAAAATAATTCTTTAAAAGAAAATACAGATAGATCTACTGAACAGCTGGGGCGGAGGAAACATAACATAAGCCTGGCACAGTTTTCATACCAAAGGTAGGAAATCTCAAAGAATAATGGAAACATGTCAAAAGTACATGAGAGGCATTAATGGGTTTTGACAACTCTAAGTCCAAAATTTTTTATTTTTCAAATTATAATAAAACAGATCTCTGAATGTAACATGTGAAGAACAGAGCAATAACTCAATTTACTGAGTTAAGCTGATATATACAGGTATTTAAGCATAAGTATATACACAGAAGTAATTCAGATATTTGGAAATTTTACCTTATCTGAAAACCAAATGAGCCTGGAATCTTCATAATACCGAAACATCCCATATTTAGGATCTAACAATTCTCTCATGATGAGCAAGAAAAATTCTTTGCGTACTCCTCCAGCATCAACAGCATCTTCTCCAACAAATATAACCTAAAATAGCATAATGCAAACACTGAACAGGTTATGAAGAAACAAAAGTATTCTGAAGACTCTATAGTGTGCTATTTATTACTAATTAATACTTAGCAGTTAATAGTTTTTTAATAATTATATTTATGTGGTTTTATATATTTTAAAGAATTAATTAATTAATTTTAATTTGACCAGAGAAGGACAGAGTGAGAGAGCACGAGAGAGGAAGAGAGAAAGAGATGGAGAGAGAGAAATTCAGTAGGCAAGCTGCCAGGTGCAGGGCTCAAACCATGATCAGCCATATGGGAATCCAGGGCTCTTAACCACCATGCCACCTGCTGGCCCCCATGATTTTATTTATTAAGTTTCAAAGAAACATTGCTTCTGAACAGAGGACTTGATTACACAGAAGAAAATGTCAAATTACCTTGAGTGGTTTTTTGTAATCTATGTTCTTTGTTTTCCTTAGGACTTCCATTGCATCTCCTACAATATTTTCTCTACGCACCACTAGAATTAAGCAGGGATTGACAGATTCAATCACTGGGAGAAAAAGAGAGGAGACATTCTGTCTGTGGGCCTGGTCAATAGCCATCTAGAAAACAAAAAATTAAAATTTTAATAGTAGTACTACAAAGAAGCTATTATCACTGGGTAAATTAACCTATACCTATTAGTTCTACGTATGCTCTAATTCTTAAAGTTAATTGCTATGCTACTGAATTCACACAGCACCTAATACAGTATCCAGAACATATGAGAACTTACTATACTGAGCATAATATGTAGCCTTTTCAACTAAAAATATTTGTATTGTTTTATTTTATTTTATTTTAAAATTATTTATTTCACTTATTGTTATTATTTTAATTTGAGTGGAGAGACAGAAAAAGTGGGAAAGCAAGCTGCCAGGTCCAGGACTCAAACCACAGTCAACCATGTGGGAGTCCAGCACCTTAGGCACCACACCACCTGCCAGCCCTATCTTGCTTTATATTTTGAATTTTTGCTATAGGGCGTGTGCACTCACTAGAGGCAGACAAAGAGCGAGGAAAAGGTAGAAACCACCCACCAACCACCAAAGGATGGCAATGCTACAATCCCTTCACCTCCACTCTTCTCTCAGGATACTGGGCACACATGCACTCATACCCAGCGTTTTTTTCAAGCTGCCAGGTCCAGGACTCAAATCACAGTCAGCCATGTGGGATCCAACTGCCTTAACCTCTATGTCATCTATTGGCCCTCCTTTTCAACTTTTAAAATTAATGTGTAACTCCTAACTCCACTAAGCACAGAACTACAGTTAATACTTATAAATATGAGCACTGTTCTGATTTTTTTCCCTCATTTTTTCTTTTTCTTTTTTTTTTTGGAGAGATTTTTGCTATAGGGCATGTGTGCTCACCAGAAAGACAGAGAGAGACAGAGAGACAGAAAGCAAGAAATCACCCCCCAGGGGGGATGGCCACACCGCAATCCCTTCTCCTCCATTCTCCTCTCGGGATCTTGGGCACACATGCACATGTGCCCTGCGTGAGTTTAAGGCACTGGGTCCGGGACTCGAACTGTGGTCGACTACATGGGAGTCCAACAACATAGCCATTATGCTAACTGCTGGTCCCTCCCTCATTTTTTTTTTAAACTTTTACCAGAGGGTATGTGTGCTAGCCAAAGAAAGACAGAGAGAGAGAGACAGGGGACGTGAAAAATCATCTCCCCATTGGGACAGTCATGACGCAATTTCTTCTCCTCCACTTCTCCCTCCTTCTAGGACTTTAGATACTACACAAACATTCCCCATGTGTTTTTCAGGTCACCAGATCTGGGACTTAAACCACATAGTTGGCCATGTGGAATTCAGCTGTCTCAACTGCCATGTAACTGGCTGGACCAAACACGGTTTTATTCCTAACAATCAATCAATCAATCAATAAGAGGATAGGGACAAAGAGTGAGGAGAAAAAGAAAACAGCTTAAAACCAACCTTTATAGAGAATAAGGAAAAATTTGGTTAAGGAAACATTACACAGATTCATCTAGAATAGTGATCACCACTTGCACTCACAAACCAAGCATTTGGTTTTAACTATTTAAAGCCTTTGTTCTTGTCTTATGGTCTTCCCTGTGTTCTTGTTCTAACATAGACTATGTCATATTAAAAGCACCAAATTATGGACCAGCAGGAAGCAGGTGGCATGGTGGTTAAGCCACTGGTTTCCCACAACACCAACTGCAGTTCAAGTTCCAGACCTGAGATCTTGAAAATCATGCTGGGTGTGTGTGTGAACCCAAAATCCCAAGAGAAGAATAAAGAAGAGGGGATTACAGTACGGTCATTTCCCCTGGGGCTATTTCTCACTTTCCCTCTCTCTATCTCTCTGGGGAAAGCACTCTAGGGGGAAAAAAAAGAACCAAATTATTACTGTTTTAATTAAGACTTCCAAAATACTGGCTTATGAGTTTTATTGAGAGATTTTTGCTATAGGGCGCACATGCTCACCAGAGAGACAAAAAGTGAGAAATCACCCCCTGGGGAATGGCTACACCACAACCCTCTCTCCTTCACTCTCCTCTTGGGATTTTGGGCACAAACACACATGTACCCGGCGTGAGTTTCAAACTGCCAGGTCCAGGACTGAAAATGCAGTTGGCAAAGTGGGAGTCCAGTGACATAACCATTATGACATCTGCTGGTTATTAGTTTTTAAGTATAGAACCCTACAAAAAATATTTCTTCTCATGATAAAATGAAAATACACATATCTCTAAAATTGCTCACAGTATTTACTATTAAGTATAGAGGATTTTAGAACACCAAATGCATTTATTTAAACAGAATGAAGATAATTATCAAAATTTGGGAGTTTTGTTTTGTCTTGTTTTGTTTTTTTGGAGAGGTTTCTGCCATAGGGCGTGTGTGCTTGCCAGACAGATAGATAGAGAGACAGAAAGTGAGAAATCACCCCCCAGGGGGGGATGGCCATGCCGCAATCCCTTCTCCTCCATTCTCCTCTTGGGATCTTGGGCATGCACGCACACACGCCCAGTGTGAGTCTCAAGCCACCGAGTCCAGGACACGAACCGCAGTCGACTACATGGGAATCCAGCGACATAGCCATTACACTAACTGCTGGTCCCAAAATTTGGGAGTTTTTAATTTTTTAAAGATTTTAGAATATTAGGCATTCAAGGTCTCTTGTCATCCTTTCTTTAGTCCTTAGCCTACACAGATAGATGATCTACACCTGACGAAAAAGCTTAAACTCTCTTTTACTTACAGGTTCAAATGATAAGTTAAACCTTAAACCTACTGTAACCATTCAAAGTCATAATGCAAACTAGTTTTTAAAATCCTCATTATAAACGAAAGAATGCTCAATATAAAACAGAGTGAGGAAGGGAAAAAGGAAGGTGAGGAGAGAGATGATAACCAAGCACAGGAAAATCCTTTTTTAGTAAAACTTTCTTCAAAGACTCTTTATGTCCGCTCCCTATCAAGTGATTAAATGCTTCCTACTTAAACATTATTCCAGCTCTAGTTATTTCCATCTTTTGCCAAGCACATATAAATAAGATCTATTCATCTATATACAAATGAAATGAAGCAAGATTTTGAAACCAACATTTTATCAAGCGAGTTAGTAAAACTGTTCATAAACAGTGTGTATTTCTACGTTAAAAGAGGCTTATGTTATTTTTTAAAATATAAAATGTTTAAAGATTGTTCTATTTTCATTGTAGCCCTTTCTTTTTAAAAGTTTACTTATTTCTTCCATGAGAGATAGTGAGGCAAAGAGAGACAGGCACCCCACAAGGACTTCATGCCAGCCAGGATCATGGGTAAGCACACATGCATACTTGGGCATATATAAGGGAGACCTCAGGAAGTGAACCCTGACCCTCTGTGTGGCTTCAGCACTGCAGAGCACTGTATTATTGCTATGGCATTATGCTGGCTTTTTATTACAACCCCTTTTTGTAAGTAACCCTCATAAGAATATATATGTCACATGTAGCAGGTCCTATTTATAACTACCTCAAGTACTTTGCAACAGACAGACCGCAATGGTATAAAATATTCCCAAATACCGATTATAGGAAAATTTAAAATATTTAATGTTTTAAAAGCATCAAATTAAAAAAACACTCTCAGATTAGTAGTATATAATATTTTACCTGCATTTGTAAGACTGCATCTGTTTGTAACAAAGTAGTTTTTGCTTGGGCATCAAATACGAATGGATACGTACAGATTGTAACAGGGATATCTGCCAACTGGAAATAAAAAATTAACTGATTAGTATAAGTAGATCTGTGATATATTATTCAGGATGCTGCCAATTCTTGCAAAGTTGATCACATTCTTGGCATTCTAATTTGTGAATAGGGAATCATAAATAAAACATGTTTATTTCTGAATATGGAATTTTTATTGATAATTACATGAGGCATTGGAATAAACCCAATTCCCAATTTTAGGAAAAAACTATATACTTGAGAGTCCATAAAACTGTAAACTACAGGTATCTTTTGCTTAGCATTTATCAACTTCAAGTGTCAATGAATTAAGCTGCAAATTTTTTCTAAAATTGTGAGCTCCTATGTTCAACCCAGTGCCCAATTCTTATAGATTAGGGCTACTACAGCAACTGAGGCTAATGATAAGTAATCTGTTATTTCATTTAGTAGATATTCACTGAATGCCATAATTATTGTGAGTCCAACCATCTGTTCATTCATTAAACATACAAAACAAACACCATTAGCATTTTTAGAAATTTATTTTATTTAATTAATATTTTAAAATTTTTGCTATAGGGCACGTGTGCTCACAAGAGAGAGAGAGAGAGAGAGAAAGCCGCCAGGTCCAGGACTTGAACCACAGTCAGTCATGTGGGAGTCCAGTATCTCAATCACCATGCCACCTGCTGGCCCCACTACTGGTATTATTATTCTCTGTTAGCCTTTAAAGTTAGGAGAACTTATCTATTATTACTACTATCAAACATTAACAATATATAGACAATTATTTATCCTAGGTAATGCAATAGTTGACTGCTAAGTTATTTTAACAATGCAGTAAAACAGAGTTATGGGGACTAGCAGTTAGTGCAATGGCTATGTCGCTGGACTCCTTTCAGGACCTCGTCGGGAAGCAGGGGTGGGGTGCAGCAGGGAGGTGGATTTTGTAACTCACAGAACACGGATCCAGGCAGAGAACGGGGTGCTGGTGTGTGAGCAGGTGCTAGTATTTGGAGAATTCCAATAATTAAAAACTTTACACTTGGGACCAGCAGTTAGCGTAATGGCTATGTTGGTGGACTCCCACGTGGTCAACCGCGGTTTGCGTCCCGGACCCGGTGGCTTAAACTCACGCCGCGCGCGTGTACGTGCGTGCCCAAGATCCCGAGAGGAGAATGGAGGAGAAGGGATTGTGGCGTGGCCATCCCCCCTGGGGGGTGATTTCTCGCTTTCTGTCTCTCTCTGTCTGTCTGGAGAGCGCACGCGCCCTATAGCAAAAAAAAAAAAAACCAAAAAACAAACAAACAAAAAAAAAAACAGAGTTATGAACTGCCAGTCTCCCATTCTGGGAAAAAAAATTCATTTTTTATCATCTACCAAGAAGACAGTATTTCTGTGCAACCCTGACATAGATCCCTTGTTTTAAGGCTTCCAATAAAGAATTACTACATAATATGCCATAAAACAATTCCTTTTTTAAAAGTTTTTTTTGGCCATAGGGCAAATATACTTGCTCAAGAGAGAAAGAAAGAGGGAGAAGGAAAATGAGAAATCACCTCCCAGGAGGGACAGCAATGCCATAATCCCTTCTCCTTTTTCTCCTCTCATAATTTTGGGCATAGACACACATATGCCTGGCATGATTTTCAAGACACTGGGACAGGGACTCAAAACTGCGGTCAGCCATGTGGGAGTCCAGCACCTTAATCACCATGCCACCTGCTGGTTCTAATAATTCACTTATTTTTAAGTAATTAGAAAGTTCATCGGATTGAGGTCAAATCTCCTTTTCTACACACTGTATATCACTTAGTCTTTGTTTTTGCCCTTGCAGGGAAACATACGAGATTTACCTATTTCAAGTACCAATCATGCTCTCTCAATGGTCTTTTTATCGTTTGTTTTTATATGCTAACATTTGGTTTTTCAAGCCATTCTGAAATAGGGTTTCCTAATCTTTTTCATCCTTTAAAAGATGTATTTCAATGTGTCTAAGTCTCTTGACTATAGCCACCAAAACCAAATTAACCTAATATTGCACAATCACAAGGTGCTAAGTTATATGTACCTTACAGTAAATTGTCACTATTCAATAGTTTTCACGTGATAAGGTTTTTACCTTCATTCTGCGTTTGTGCCATTACTTAGCAATTAAGAATACAAAGTAATTTTACTTCTCTGAAATTCAAAAAAATTTAGATAGTCCCTACTTGGCTTCAAAAATACATGTTTTCTTTCTTTTTAAAGATTTTTTTTTTGAGAGGTTTTTTCACTATAGGGCGCGTGCGCTCGCCAGACAGACAGAGACATAGAGAACAGAAAGCGAGAAATCACCCCCCAGGGGGGATGGTCACACCGCAATCCCTTCTCCTCCATTCTCCTCTCGGGATCTTGGGCACGCACGCACATGCGCCCGGCGTGAGTTTTAAGCCACCGGGTCCGGGACGCGAACCGCGGTCAACTATGTGGGAGTCCAGCGACATAGCCATTACGCTAACTGCTGGTTCCCTCTTTTTAAAGTTTTTTAAGCGGTTTCCTGACATAAGGCATGTGTGCTTGCCAGAGAGACAGAGACAGTGAGAAATCACCCCCCGGGGGGAATGGTCACACTGCCATCCCTTCTCCTCCATTCTCCTCCTGGGATCCTGGGCATGCATGTGCACACACCCAGTGTGAGTTTCAAGCCACTAGGTCTGGGACTTGAACCATGGTCAGCCACGTGGGAGTCCAGTGACACAACCACTACACCATCTGCTGGCACCCAAAACTACATGTTTTCATAATCTTATGTACTTCTATCTATGAATGAGGAAGTAAACAATATTTAGACCTATAATTAATTGTTTTAATTTTTTTTAAGAGAGATTTTTGCTACAGGGTGCATGCACTCACTGGAAAGATAGAGACAGAAAGCGAGAAATCACCCCCTGGGGGTATGACACCACCACAATCCCTTCTCCTCTTGGGATCTTAGGCATGTATGCACACGTGCCTGGCGTAAGTTTAAGTCACCAGGTATGGGACTTGAACTGTAGTCAACTAAGTGGGAGTCCAGCAACATAACCATTATGCCATCTCGTGGTCCCTAGACCTATAATTTAAAGTTAACTTAAATTGCTTTTTGGTTCAAATGCTTGGAAAAGCATACCAAACAAACAACAAAAGCAAAACAAAACCTAAAATGTGTAACAGATAAAAGTATTTGTACTTTAATTCTATTTTCCCAAAAGCTTTGAAAAGTTTCCTCATATAGATATAATGCTAACCAAAACAGGTTTTAAATTTTCTTTAAAAACTTTTCCTGATATATCATATAGAATTATTTTTTATAGACTCAATTTCAAAAATGACAAAATATACAAATCTATAGATTATATGTAAAAAACATACTTTTTTTTTTTCACGCAGAAGAGGAACCTTTGGCTCACCCATCTCTTGGGACAAAACAGAGTATATTTTACTCTGATCATGAGACTTTTTTATACCAAACTTACCTCAGTTAATCCATGGTTGACATCCTAAGTCAGCAGTGCAGAATGTAACGAGGAAAGAGCATGTTAGTGTCCAGATTTAACTATTTCTATTCAAAGTAGCATGCGACATATTTTGCTACAGCAGAATATTGAATTATTGAGGTAGAAAATACAGCTACAAAAAAACTTACCATTTCCACAGACACCTCTATACCTACCTATAAATGTATGACCTTTGTTCCAGGTACCTTGTGATTATAAAATTACTGAGGTCTGAACATAATAAAATTTGGTTTCAGCAATTAAGCACCTCCCATTTACAGAATTTAAGTAGAATAGGAAAACTAATACTAAGCCTGACTTGGTCTTAAAGAAAACATTTTATGGCTTAAGTTTCCCTACCTGGAAAATGGAGAAAATCATTCCTAAAGTTTTAAGATTTAGTTAATTTTGACAAACTATTTAAAGTGTTCAGTACATTAAAATGCAATGGAAATAAAGAAAAATAAGCTATAAATTGTTTTAGACAGAAATAACTTGTAAATTATATGGTATCTTAAATTAGGCATTTTTTAAAATGAATTAACCTAAAATAGAAAGTAATGGACATGGCATAGGGATTGGTAAATAGAAAAAGAAATGAAGAAAGGTGTATTTATGGTTGAAATCATAATGAAAGCTTACCACTTCATTGAACAGAAATGTACACTTTCTTGAAGAAAGCTTCCATGTATGATCAGGGCATGAACTCTTGTAAAGTACTAGATTCTCCAGAAATATGTACTAAATTTGTGGATGATGCCTTGTGTAGTGAAGACTTAATCTTATCCAAAGAGAAAGCTTTGCTACTGGGAAGTGATCTATAGCTCTTTAGAAAGTCATGCCTGGTAGAATGTCTTTGGCAGCTTTCACCATCAAAGGATCTAACAACGTGATTTGTGAGAGGTGCTCAGGCCCTGTGACATCTACCACCTCTAGAGGAGTAGGAGACTAAATCAGGTCAGTCACATATGCAGGATATGACTGAGCTGCAACTAAAAACCCTGGGCATCAGGGTTCAGGTGGGCTTTCTTAGTTGGCAACGCTCTGTAAGTACTATTATAAATAGAAGGCAGGAAAGTAATCTGTTATCCACAGGGCAAGAACAATAGAAGCTCTGCCTTTACTATCTCTCCCAGACTTTACCTCATGTGCTGATTTTAATGTGTATCCTTTCCCTGTAATAATGTGTAATAGTTTTCTGTGAGTTCTATGAGGCCTTGTAGCAAGCAAATTATCAAAAAAATAGTTTGAAGAACCCCCAAACATAATTTATAACAGAAGTGAGGGCAGTTTTGTATGGACTGTTCTAGCTCTACAGTTGACTGAATTCTCACATCTTAAGGAAGTATCATTAGAACCTCTAAGATACTAGTAATGGCTTGGGGTTCTTTCACTATATTACGCTCATAAATGAGCCAAAGCACTCTAAGTCAGAAGCAAAATATGTCTGTAAAGGTCTTATTCTAAGAAAGGAAATTACTGATAACAAATTCTTCAAAAATAAATGCAGAGTGCCAAGGTCAACAGCTGGCATGGTGGTTAAAGCTTTGGACTCCTACATGGCCAACCCTGGTTTGCGTCTTGGACCTGGTAGCTTGTTTTCTCTCTCTCTCTGAATTACACAAGCCCTACAGCAAATTAATAATATAATTAAATAAATGATTCTTTTTTTTTAATTCAGAGTATCAAGTTATTTTTATGTAAGTAGTCCTACTAGCAGTGTTAAAGAAGGGTTTAGAGGCTATTCTGGAGGTTTGTTTGTTTGTTTTTTGAGAGGTTTTTGCTATAGGGCGCGTGCACTCGCCAGACAGACAGAAAGAGACAGAGAGACAGAAAGCGAGAAATCACCCCCCAGGGGGGATGGCCGCAATCCCTTTTCCTCCATTCTCCTCTCGGGATCACACACACACACACGCCCAGCGTGAGTTTTAAGCCATCGGGTCTGGGACTCGAACCGCAGTCGACTACATGGGAGTCCAGCGATATAGCCATTACGCTAACTGCTGGTCCCTAGAGGCTATTCTGGAAAAAAGCCTTTTAGATTACACTCTGTTTAACTGGAAGGGAACTTGAAAGGACACTGAAAATCCTTTTATGTCTCATGGGATCTTCTTTTTCTGAAAGACTTTTTTGGTATTTTGGACTTTTGCACACATGTGCCTAGTATGATTTTTCAAGCTGCAGCATTCAGGACTTGAACTACGTGGTTAGCCATGTGAGATCCAGCTCCCTTAACCACCAGGCTATGGGATGGCCCAACTTTATTTATTTACTTATTTTTGGTGGGACAGTTTTAGGTTCACATAAAATAAAAATATACAAGTTTCCCATATATTCTCTGTTTCCACATATACGCAGGATCCCACCTTATCAACATCCCTCTTGTAGGACATTTTAAAGGTCCTATTATTACTACTAAGAAAGTTCTGTGTGTATAGTAAGTATGTACGAATGAAAATGCGGAGAGACAGGCATCTTCTTGGACTGCACATGGCATTATAAACTGGAACAGATATAGAAAAAAACAATCTAGCACTACACTTCACTATCTTCTGACTTAGGAATTCCCATAAGGAAGTAGAATTTCACCTAAAGAAATATTCCAAACTATGGCCTAAAATGAGCAAAAAATAGGACCACTTTATTTGGACTATTAACTAGCTAATTAGAATAAATCTTATCTAGCCTTTTCTGTATGCTTCAGGAACTGTGCTAAAAACATTTAAATACATTATCCCATTTAATACTCATTAACAACCTTATGGTATAAATACAATATACATACAATCCCCGAGTTAACAATGGTTCGAGTTGATTTTTCAGCTTTACGATAGTGAGAAAGGATACCTCATACTTTGAATACCCATTCGAACATTTCTTTTTACTTTCAGTATAGCATTCAATAAATTACATGAGATATTCGACATTTTTTTAATAAAAGAGGCTTCTTGATAGATAACTATGTCCAAATGTAGTCTAATGTAAGTATTCTGAGCACATTTAAGATAGGCTGACCTATGTTATAATTGTTGGACAAATAAGTTTGTTTGTTTCTTTGTTTGTTTCTTTGTTTCTTTCTTTGTTCCTTTCTTTGTTTCTTTCTTTCTTTCTTTCTCTTTTTTTCCTCGTTCTTTCTTCCATCAGCCAGTGAGAGAGGGAGAGAGATACTCCCCAAAGGGTCTTTCATTTGATGATCCACCCCTACCTTCGGCCAGCCGTAGATAATGGGCGTGCCTGCCCTCTAGGTGTTCGGGGAGGTCTCCAGATGTGAACCTGGAATCCTCTCCTATGGGTCAGCCTCACAGAGAACTACATTACTGCTGTGCCACCATCCGGCCCCCAGGGAGGTTTATTTTCACCTTTCAATGGGCTTATCAGGACATAACCCCATTGTAAGTTGAGGAGGATATGTACATTTATATAAGATGATCATAAAAACATGTAAGTGACCACTGGGCTTCTTAAAAAAATGTTTTCATTTAAGTAAGTCCTTATGTCATTCCAGAAAAATTCTCCAAGGGCTAGAATGCCCTAGGTGGTATGTCAGGGTTTATATGTAAAGTCCTTAGATGAACAAGGTTCATTTCCAGAAGCATCACTATTCCTTGATGGTAAATAAATTCCTTTTTATATTAAAATAAGCTTATATTATGTCCAATAGAACACAAAATTAGCATATGTTTTAAAAAAAGAGTACTTCGGGACCAGCAGTTAGTGTAATGGCTATGTCGCTGAACTCCCACATAGTCGACCACGGTTCGAGTCCTGGACCCGGTAGCTTAAACTGACACCGGGCACGTGTGCATACATGCCCAAGATCCTGAGAGGAGAATGGAGAAGAGGGGATTGCGCATGATTTCTCGCTTTTTGTCTCTCTCTGACTTTCTGGCAAGCACACACACCCTATAGCAGAAACCTCTCCAAAAAAAAAAGAGTACTTCCAAACTTGTATCGCAGAGGGGAAGTTAAAAACCTTAGCAAATAATTCTTTATTGAAAGTGTCAAGAAAAGGGTTCTTTCTCCCACCTTTACAGGAGCTCTGGCGGAAGCCTAAGCTTTGCTTAGGTCAGAGGTTTAGTCCAAATAGGGAAGAAGGAATATTTATATTTGTTAAACATTCCTGGATGGGGCCAGCAGTGGTGTGGTGGTAAAGGCACTAGACTCTCACATGGCTGACCATGGTTTTTGTCCAGGACTTGGTGGCTTGCTTTCTCACCACAAACCCCACCCTACTTTTCTCCCTAGTCAAATTGAAAAATAATAGTATTAAAGAAAGAAAGAAAATTAAAAACAAAAACAAATATTCCTGATTTCAATGATTTTCTTAAAAAAAAAAACAAAACAACTATCCCTTGACTCTGGCCACCTCTTCAATTTTTTGCTCCTCCTCAACCAGAACTTCTTGAAAGTACTGCCCTGTGGTGATGGTTCTAAAACGTTCACTCTCAAATTTATCTTTAAAACCCCCTAACCCCAGGATGACATTATCAACATTACCAATGACCTTCATATAACCATGTTTACTGCTCAATTCTATGGTTTTGTCCTCCTCCTTGGGAGATTTCAATACAATCTCACCCTTAGTTTATAAATTTTGGTTTCCTCAGTACTCTCCTAACTTTCCTCCTACCTAGTCTGCCACACCTATAATCTCCTTTGGAGATTTCTCTCCTCTTTTTACCAATCCATCAGTAATTCTTGTCTCTTTTATCAGGTATTCCAAACCCATATCCTTATTTCACCTACACAGTCACTCTAGTAAACCCATAATTTTTTTCTCCCCATATCTACTAAAATAGCCTTTTCATTCATCTCCTCCTTTTACTTTTGTCTGGTTTTCCATATACCATTCTCCATATAGCCAATAAAGCAATTACCCCAAAATATAAATCAGATTATGTTGCTCCTTATTTACCACCCACCATTGGCTTTCTATAACACTTCAGATAAAACCCAAATTCCTGAGGCCACAATGTGAGTAAAGTGGTAAAATGTGATGCTCTGTGAGGCACTGGGAAAATTCCCAGTTCAGGATCCTGCTGTGGTGCTGTCTGTCTGTAAATCTGTCTCTATGTATTGCTCCTGCTCCTGGCTTCTGCCCACTTCTCCGATTCCTTCCCAGAAATCTCAATGCTGTCCTATTTGAGCCATATTGGCCTCTTTCTATCCTTTATATACATCAAGCTTGTTATCACCTTAAGGTCTTTTACTACATGTTCATTTTTCTTGAAATTCTCTGACCTTACTTCTCGTCTCTGATCCATTTCTATCCTTGTCATTCAGAATGCCACTAATACTTCATCAGACAAGTCTTTTCTGATTACTCAATGTTTTTCTTTTTAGGTTTATTTCTTCCATGAGTAAGAGAAACAGAGAACAAACACATCGACAATAGGGTCCTGACACTGTAATCTACTACCAGCCTCAGCCAGCCCTGGTTCATGGGCACATGCGTCTCTGGCAGACTCAAGAAGATCTCTAGAGAGGTATTCAGAATGTTGCCATGTAGGTCAGCCTCTCAAGAGGTTTCATTTTACCACCGTGCTACTGTCTGCCCTTCTTGATCATCTCATCTCAAGAAGCCAGGCATAACTGTACTTTCTTAGTAACTGCTAGACATTCTAGACACTATCACAGGTGCTAGTGAATAAAATGGCACAGTGCCTACACACAAGAAGCATAAGGCAGATGCCTAGAAAGCAATTAAAGTTTACTCGCCCTTCTACAATCATTACATATTAAATTACTTTCTTTGGGGGCAGAAAAGTTGGCTTCAAATGTATTAACATGGCTAAATAAGAGTATTAAATCTATTTTATACCTATTTGCCTATTTATACACTAAAATTTTATGTGCCTAATTCAAATTTTGTAAGACCATGCTACTATTTAAATGGAACTGTTAAGTATGAAGTTATTAAAGACTTATCCACGTGAGAAGTATATATATACCTGTAGATGTGTATTTTAGAAACCAGAAATAAAATCAAGGACATAAAAGGGGAAAAAAAAAAAAAAAAACTCAGAACCAATGGTGCTAGGGTTCTCTTCTGGCAGTTCTGAAGCACTGATCTCAATAATAATAATGTATCCTTTTTATTTATTTATTTTTAAATTGCCAGGGGCACATGCAACAGAAAGACAGAAAGGGAGATCCCCAGTGGGGCACGATAATGCTACAATCCCCTTTCCTCCATTTTTCCATCCCATCAGGATTTGGGACATGCATCCACATTACCTGACACTTTTTTCAAGCTGCAGGGCCCGGAACTCAAGCCACAGTCAAACATGCAGAATCTGGCTCCCTATGCACCAGGTTACTCATGATGCTATGGGTTGGCCCACTAATGCATTCCACTTTTTTACAATGTGTTATTACTTAAAAAATAAGCTCTGAATAAAAGGTTTAAAAAACCCTTGGTGCTTCAAAATCAAATTATTATCTTTTGAGTATTAGAACAAATAGTATATAAAAATGAAATCACAAAATACATAGAAAACTTACCATTCCATAGGCCTGCTGCTGGACCCAGTTGATATAATCATTCCTTATGTCTATCAATTCTTGTACTTCATGTATATAAAACTTATCATACTGTATAATCTGTCCTGTTTTCTCATTTACCTACAAAATAATTACAAGTATAATTAACATTAAATTTACCAACACCTAACAAAGAGATTGAAAAATGTTTAAATATACCAAATGCCTATGATGTGCAGTCTTCAAGAAGTTTATGGAAAATACAAAACATGCATGGATTTCAAAAATTTTTGCACCAAAATAAATTTGTACTTTAATTCTGTTTTTTAACAATTTGTTGAAGCCTCTTCACACACGCAAAATGCTAGTTAAAAAGTAAGTATTGAGTTCCTACTACATACAAAATGCTAGTTACTAAATGCTATGGGAGACAAAGATTCATATAAAATGTGTTATCTACATAAAGTAACTCAAAAATCTAGTAGAATAAAAAAAATGAATGCCCTTTTTTAAAGTCTTTTTTATAAAACATGTGCACTCACCAGAAACAGAGAGAAATCATCCCCTAGGATGGATAGCCATGACATAATCCCTTATCCTCCATTCTCCTCTCAGGATTTTGAGCATACATGTACACATGCCCAGCATGTTCTTCAAATCACCTAATCTGGACCTCTAAATATGCAGTGGACCATGTGGGCTCTAGACATCTTAACTTTCAGCCACCTGCTGGCCCCCTAAAAAAATGAATGTCTTTACAACCACAACCCAGTAGGAGATGTGTACCATTAAAAGTATGTATTAGTGGGAACCAGCAGTTAGCATAATGGCTATGTTGCTGGACTCCCACGTAGTCGACCACGGTTCGTGTCCTGGACCCGGTGGCTTAAAACTCCCACCCGGCGCGTGTGCGTGCGTGCCCAAGATCCCGAGAGGAGAATGGAGGAGAAGGGATTGCGGCGTGACCATCCCCACTGGGGGGTGATTTCTCGCTTTCTGTCTCTATGTCTCTGTCTGTCTGGCGAACGCACGCGCCCTATAGTGAAAACCTCTCCAAAAAAAAAAAGGTATGTATTAGTGAGGATAGCAAGTGGCGTGGTGGTTGAAATGATGGACTCCCATATGGCTGACCACATTTCAAGTCCCAGACCTGGCAGCTTGAAAATCACACCAAGGGCCAGCAGGTGTCATGATGATTATTATGCTAGATTCCAACATGGCTGACCACAGTTCGTGTCCCAAATCAGGTGGCTTCAGACTCATGTAGAGTGGCCAACCCCCCTAGGAGAGTGATTTCTCATTTTCCTTCTCACTGTCTCTGTCTCTCTCATCTCCAGCAAGCACACGTGCCTTATGGCAAAAACAAAACAAAAGAGCGAAAGAAAGAAAATGACGTTGTGTGTGCATATGTGTTCAAAATCCTGCAAAATGAATGAAGGAGGGACTGCAGCATGGCCATCCCCCTAGTCAGTTACTTCTAGCCTTCCCTCTCAATGTCTCTCTCTGGCAAGTGCACAAACCCTATGGCAAACAACTTAAAAAAAAAAAATTAAAAGAAAAAACCTGCAGAGCATTCAAAAACGGGCAGGAACAGGAATGGCTACACATTTTTTAAAAGGAAGGCAGGCACGTGTGAGAAGCACCATTTTTTTTTCCCAATGAGGTACTCTTAAATCAGTATGAGGGGTAGAGGAGTGAATTAAAACAGAAAGCAGTAATTTTACCAGACAGAGAAGTCATAGTCTGAGACTGGGTCACAAAAATGGCCACATAGTAAGGAAGAAAAATCAGAGAAAGACATTCAGAGGGTGAAGTCCCAAATCTGTGTGTAAATTCCCTTCATATCTGGCTAACTCTCTGTGCATTGAGGTAAAAAATGAGACTTGAAAAACCAAAACCAAAATAAAACAAAAAAAGTCCATTAACACACCAACAGAAAGCAGTAGCTGGGGTGCTACTTTTAAAAGTAGAGTTCAAGGGACCAGCAGTTAGTGTAATGGCTATGTCGCTGGACTCCCACATAGTCGACCGCAGTTCGCTTCCCGGACCCGGTAGCTTAAAACTCATGCCGAGCGCGTGTGCGTGCATGCCCAAGATCCTGAGAGGAGAATGGAGGACAAGGGATTGTGGCGTGGCCATCCCCCCGGGGGGTGATTTCTCACTTTCTGTCTTTCTGTCTCTCTCTGTCTGTCTGGAGAGCGCACGCGCCCTATAGCAAAAACCTCTCCAAGAAAAAGAAAAAAAAAAAGTAGAGTTCAAGACAAGCAATTCCAGAGGAAAAAAGACATGCTTCATATTGATTCATAAGGGATTAACTCAGCAAGAAGTCAGAACAACCCCAAATATCAGAGCTTCAAAATTCATGAAGGATGGGGCCAGCAAGTAGCATGGTGGTTAGGGTGCTGGACTTCCACATGGCTGATCACAGTTCGAGTTCTGGAACTGGTGGCTCACTTTCTCAGTTTCACTCTCTCTGATAACTACAGCAGTTAACAAATAATAATAAATAAAACAAAAATAAATAACTCTTAAAAAATACATGAGGGAGAAAATGACAGAAAAATCTCACAGAGATTTTAACACCCTTTCATAAACTGGAATAAAAAAGACAAAATCGGGACCAATAGATAGCATAATGGCTATGCCACTGGACACCCATGTAGTCGACCACGGTTCGAGTCCCGGACCTAATGGCTTAAAACCCATGCCGGGCACATGTGCGTGTGTGCCCAAGATCCTGAGAGTAGAATGGAGGAGAAGGTATTGCAGCGTGGCCATCCCTCCTGGGGGATGATTTCTCACTTTCTGTCTCTCTCTGTCTTTCTGGCAAGTGCACGTGCCCTATAGCAAAAACCTCCTCCCCCCCAAAAAAGACAAAATCAAGAACAACAATTTCAAATGAATTGAGTTCCCTATATAGAACATTCCACTCAACACTATACACAGAATGTTCACTAAGATAGATTATATTCTGGACCACAGACAAAGTCTTAATATATAAGCTCAAAAGAATCTAAAGTATAAAAATATTTTTCAGAGTCTAGGAC
Source organism: Tupaia tana (assembly GCA_026018925.1). Lineage (NCBI taxonomy): Eukaryota > Metazoa > Chordata > Mammalia > Scandentia > Tupaiidae > Tupaia > Tupaia tana. The sequence goes on along the minus strand of JAKSZU010000010.1, from coordinate 58,057,929 downwards.
TTTTTTAAATTTGTCCTAAAGTCATCGAAGCAAAAGTCCTGTTAAAACATTCTGCTTTCCTTTACAATTGAGTATAAAAATATTTTTGAAACGGGACCAGCAGTTAGCATAATGGCTATGTCGCTGGACTCCCATGTAGTCGACCGCGGTTCACGCCCTGGACCCAGTGGCTTAAAACTCACGCCGGGCGCGTGTGCGTGCGTGCCCAAGATCCCGAGAGGAGAATGGAGGAAAAGGGATTGTGGTGCGGCCATCTCCCCTGGGGGGTGATTTCTCGCTTTCTGTCTCTCTGTCTCTCTCTGTCTGTCTGGCGAGTGCACGTGCCCTATAGCAGAAACTTCTCCAAAAAAAAAATTTTTTTGAAACTACAAAGTATACAAAATATGTTCACTGCCCACATGAAATTTATCAGTAAGATGTTTTTATAAAGAGAGAGATTTTTGCTATGTACATGCACTTGCTGGAGAGACAGAGGGGAAAGAGAGACATAAAGCAAGAAATCATCCCCCAGGGAAAGGTCACATTGCAATCTCTTTTCCTCCATTTTTCTCTCAGAATTTTGGGCACGGGGCCAGCAGTTAGCGTAATGGCTATGTCACTGGACTCCCACGTAGTGAACCGCGGTTCGAGTCCTGGACCCGGTGGCTTAAACTCACACCGGGTGCGTGTGCATGCGTGCCCAAGATCCCAAGAAGAGATTGGAGGAGAAGGGATTGCGGCGTGGCCATCCCCTCTGGGGGGTGATTTCTCGCTTTCTATCTCTCTGTCTCTCTCTGTCTGGCGAGCGCACGCGCCCTATAGCAAAAACCTCTGCAAAAAAAAAAAGAATTTTGGGCACATACACACAAACACCCAGTGTGAGTTTAAGCCACTGGGTGCAGGACTCGAACCACAGTCAACTACGTGGGAGTTCAGCAGCATAAGAGAGAGACACCAGAGTGACAGAAAGACAGAAGGAGAAAGTGTGGTCACACCACAATCCCTTCTCCTCCAATGCTCCATCCTGCCAGGATTTTATGCATACACACACACATGCTTGATGTGTTTTTCAAGCCACTGGGGCCAGGATTAGAATCTCTCATCATCCACGTGGGATCTGGCTCCCTTAACTGTTAGGTCAAGGGAACAGTCAAAACATTTAAAATCTTGAAAGGTAAACCACAGTTTCTTTCCCCTAAAGCAACCCACATTTGGAGTCTGTATATCTTGCAGATACCATATATAAGTTTTTGAAAAGAAATATTAATGTTAGATAAAAATAAATAATTCAATAAATAATTCAGGGCTAGCCAGTGGCATGATAGTTGAGGGATCTGGATCCCACATGGCCGACTACACAGTTTGAGTCCAGGACCTAGTTCCTTGAAAGAAGATGCTGGGTGCACATGCACGTGTGCCCAAAATCCCAAGAGGAAAATGGAGGAGAAGAGATTGTGGCATAGCCACCTCACTTCCCCCACCCCACCCCCCGTGGCAAACACGTTCTCACTTTTTTGTCTCCCTCCAGCAAGTGCATGCAATCTCTTGCAAGTTAAAAAAAAATAATTAAAATCCAGAAAATACATTTGGTTCAGAAACAAATACATTTCAGTCAAACCTCAGACTTAGGAGAAATTATGGCTGACAGCTAGTCCAGCCACAATGATTTGATAACTAAGGAGCAAATCAGTTAGCACTGCTTTTTTTTTTTTGGAGAGGTTTTTGCCATAGGGCACGTGTGCTCGCCAGACAGAGACAGAGAGACAGAAAGCAAGAAATCACCCCCCAGGGGGATGGCCACGCCACAATCCCTTCTCCATTCTCCTCTCACACATGCCCAGAGTGAGTTTTAAGCCACCGGATCTGGGACACGAACCGCGGTTGACTACATGGGAGTCCAGCAACATAGCCATTACGCTAACTGCTGGTCCCAGCATTGCTTTTAAACAGGAAAATTAGACATTGAACAAATTCAAGCAGACATCAAAGGTCTGATCCAAAAGACCTACATAGAAACTTACATACAAAATCAAGAGTCTTAAATATTTAAAAATTTTATTTGTATGGGGACCAGCAGTTAGCATAATGGCTATGTCGCTAGACTCCCATTTAGTTGACTGCGGTTTGAGTCCCAAACCCAGTGGCTTAAACTCATGCCAGGTGCATGTGCATGCGGGCCCAAGATCCTGCAAGGAGAATGGAGAAGGGAGTGTGGCACTGTCATCCCCCCTAGGGGGTGATTTCTCATTTTCTCTCTTTTTCTGATGAGCACAAGCATCCTATAGCAAAAACCTCTCAAAAAAAAAAAAATTATATTTGTATGACAGATAAGATTTAATAGGACAATAATTTCTCCAGAAAGCCTTCCTTAATCCTTCAGTTACATGCCCTTATGTTCTCACTGCACCCTACATTTTCTCTAATGTAGCACTTACTATGCTATTCATAAATGCTTATTCACTTCTATGTATACAACCCCTCTATACAACCGTCAGCAAGTGTTTCCTATCACTGCATTCCTATTATCTTACATAGTGATAAGCATACAGTAGGCACTCAATAAGTATTTGCAAAATGAAGTTTTAAAACATTTGTCACATGACAGAAATTGCAAACAACCTACACATTCAGTCTTACTTCCTAAAATGTAGAAAATAAAATCATTAGTTTGATCACTAACACTTTTATTTTACATTTTAATCACAGTTAGTATTCAGATATGTAAACCTCAGTTCAGGGGTGGTTCTGGAGAATATACGTGTGTCTTATCCATTTGGTTTATTAAAGGGTCCTTTGCAAGTCTGAAAATCACTGACTTAGATCAGTACAATGCACAGCAAGTACGTTAGACAAATCAAGTAGGTCCTTCCTTCCGGCATACCAGCATCTCTGTAATATACTGTGTAAAAACCTCAGAAACTACTCAATAACCAATTACTTGCCAGTTAACTCATTTAACTGATAATATATCCACTCCTGACAGTAGGTACCAAGAGTATTTTTTTATGATGCCATTTGGAGCACTGGAAATAATTTTTAACTCAAAAGCTTTCCAAAGGACATGACATATGGGAGGAACAAATGCATCTATACATATCCTGAACTGAACAGGAAACACAAAGTCCAGTTCTCTAGTTCCTAATTCTGCTCCAGGGTCAGGTAAAAAACTGAACTGTGCGAGGAAGCTTACTTTCATTCTTAACCATGGAGCTGAAGGAATATATACAGTTGTCAGACATAAGGTTTCTTTGAAAACACAAGTTGTTTTTTTTTTTTAAAGAATTACTTTATTTAACTGTATTTATTTATTTTATTTGACCAGAGAGGGATTAAAGTGAAAGAGACAAGGGGGAGGGGGAAATTAGAAAGCAAGCCGCCAGGTCTGGGACTTGAACCACGGTCGACCTTGTGGGAGTATAGTGCCCTTGAACACCAAGCCACCTGCCAGTCACAAAAACACTAGCTTTTAGTAAGTAGTTTGGTTTCTCTAAAGGTGGAAATGAATCATCCCTGATAGTTAATATCCACAGGTATCTATGGTAGAGTAGGACAAAGCAAAATTTTTTCCAAAGTAAGTGGTAAAAGACATAACTGACTGCCCTAAGGACTCTCAGAAAGATGTTTAAGAAAGTAATACCAGTATCATCACGCTTTTGAATATGTAACAACTTCAAACAAGAACAGTTTACTTATAACCCAATAAAGTCAAAAGTAAAGGTTTTCCAATGAAGTGATGGTAGTGACAGTAATTAAATCACTGCCTTATGAATGTATAATTAGTTACATATATCATCTAATTTAAACAATTTTGGGGGCCAGCAAGTAGCACGGTGGTTAAGGCACTGGACTCCCACAGGGCTGACAGTGGTTCAAGTCCCAGATCTGGTGGCTTGCTTTCTTACTTTCCCCTTTCTCTCTCTCTCTCTAACCCTAACCCAAATTTTAAAAAATAACAACAAATGAAATTAAACAAAATAATTCTTAAAAAAAAAAAAAAAAAAACAATGTTGGCAAACTACCAAGACTGATGTTTTAATCCTTACTTTACAGATAACTTTAATTTTATAAATAATTCTTCATTTGTATATAGGATAAAAAGAAAGACCTCTTCAAAATCACATTGGTAGGAATCAGCACAGATGATATTAGAACCATGGTCTTTTGACTTCTATTCCAGAGCCCATAATATAATATAATATATTATCTATGATCTAGACTATTTTAGATCTCAGGGATTACAAAAAAAAATAAACCCTCTTTTAAACATTACATTACTATGTCTGCAACAGGGACTCTGGAAGTAGATTTAAATTTGTGTTTCAATTCTGTTACTTACTGGTTTATGACCTCTGACATTGTGATTCATTTTTGCAGTCTATAAAAAGGGGTAAAATACCAACTATACAAGGTGCAAGAAGTTAAATGAGTAATATACATAAAGTATTAACATGAATGACATACAAAGAGGGGTTTCAATCCTGTCTGTTGTTAGCAAGCAATAAAGGTCACACTGTTTTGCCTTTCCTTTCAACTAATAAGTTAGTAGTAGTATCTAGCATGGCTCCATCAAAAAAAAATCTCAGAACAGGGAACCTTATACTGTTCTTCCTCAGTAGAGATTGAGGGTCCTGAGCTAGGGTCAAATCCTCCCTTTAGTTATAAAAGAAAAAATGTCCACTTTCCTCTCCTTCTCCTCCCCTACCTTTTTCTAGTGATAAGACACAGCTAAGGAAAAAAGGTATGTTTTTAAAGACAGAATAAAAATCAGCACATAAAGAAGTCAGACAGTGAGTAATTATTTGGAAACAGTTCAGCAGAGAAAGGATAGTTTCCTGAAAATGGTAGGAAAGAGACCAAAGGGAGGACTCTTGATCCTAATTTCTTGAATACTAAGCAAAAGCTACACAGAAAGGTAGAGATCCATGCCTTTAAGTTGGAAGATCCTCTTACTAATAGTTTACTGCAGATTCAGATCCTGATATGCTGCAAGAAAGTCTTGTTCTAGGGAAAGGCAAACATAAGGATGACTTGTTTCCCAAAGAAACAAATGGCTATCATTTCTTCAATTATAATGAGAACAGAACTGAGTTGCTTTTCTAAGAATGTTGGACACATTAAAGACCAAAAAAAAAGTAAATTCAGAAGTTATATAATTGAGAAAAAACTCCATTGGAAAAAAAAAAAAAGGAAAATAACTTGTCCATAAGGTTCTTTCTTACATAGAACAGGACTATCTCCTATCTCTCTTAGTACTAGGTGAAGGGGTCTGAAAATGCAAAGAAGCTATTATGGAGGGGACACTAAAGATTAAAGGTCCACGAGGGGTTTTTAATCTCTCTTTAGGTAGAAACATATGCTTCTCCCATAGGTCATGTCTCATCTAAATAGCAACTCGAGAATACCAAATGGCATAACAGAGATATACCTACCAACTGTCAGGGGTGACTCAAATCCATCTTTAATGAAACAGCTGAGACTCTATGTCTTCATATAACTTTGAACTGCTACAAAGGTAAAGGATACTATTTCTTACACTGAGAAGAAGGACAGGAAAGAACAATAGGCAAATTAATGAATCATGTATGTTCCAATTTCAAATTAGTTGTTTCAAATGAAACATTCTACTTTGATTGCAGTCATTAGTACCAAACAGGAAATGGACATCAGTTTAAAAGTTTATAATCACAAGTAGGATCTGTTTCTTAAATAGGATAACCACCTATAAATAACAAAAAACATATTTAAACTAACAAGTTGTGTTCTTCACTAGAAAATAGAAGGAGTGTTCTATTGGGTTGGCAAAGAAGTCATGACATATCTTTTCTATGCAAAAATGCGTCATGACTTTTCCAATAGACCAATAATTCATTAGTATGCTATTGTTCTGTCCAAATACAAACAGGTATAAATAAATGTCTAAAAAAGTCAAATATGATCAAAGTGCAAAAGTGTAGATATACTACTTCTTTTTAAGTATAATTATCTCAGATTTCTATCATATAAATCTTATATGCCAATCTAAATCTGTACTATATTAATGTTAAATAAAACCATCAATATGTTAGTAGGAATGGGGAAAGAAGAAAATAAAGGAACTATTGGACATACCCTATGTAATATTTCTAAAACCTTTAATGCAGTATGAAGAAAACTGTTGAATACTCTTCTTTCAGAAGGGGGAATGCCGATCTTGTAGAGTTTCAAAAGATGTACCACAACTTCCTTAAAAAGTTCTACTATCTTGAGGAATAGTGGAGGTTCTAGTACTGACCACCAGTTTTCTGTTATTAAAAGATGAACATGCAAATAAAATGAATTAAAAAAATGACAATATTCAAATTCATACTGACTTTTCTAAAGCAGGGTTATTAAGTTTTTGGAAATTCCACAAAGATAGACATAATACAATTACTTTATATAACATTTCTGAATTGATAGACCACCCCCTGCCATGCCACCAAGCAAGTTATGGAACACTTCCCTAAGAGCTCTGGAAAGCAAAAATAAGGTATAAAAGGCCTATTAAATTTACATTCTTGAGTTTGCTAAATTATATTAAAAACTTACCACATACCTAATATTAAAACCAGTTATTAAAAAGTATTTTGAAAATTAGAATTTTAAGTTCTTTTTTTTTTTTTTTTTTTGAGAGGTTTTTGCTATATAGGGTGTGTGTGCTCACCAGAAAGACAGAGAGAAATAGAGAGACAGAAAGCAAGAAATCACCCCCCCCCAGGGGGGGATGGCCACACTACGATCCCTTCTCCTCCATTCTCCTCTTGGAATCGTTTTTTTTTTTTTTTTTGGAGAGGTTTTTGGTATAGGGCGCGTGCGCTCGCCAGACAGACAGAGACAGAAAGCAGGAAATCACCCCCCAGGGGGGATGGCCACGCCGCAATCCCTTCTCCTCCATTCTCCACGCACGCACACGCGCCCGGCGTGAGTTTAAGCCACCGGGTCCGGAACGCGAACCGCGGTCGACTACGTGGGAGTCCAGCGACATAGCCATTACGCTAACTGCTGGTCCCATCTCCTCTTGGAATCTTGGGCCTGCACGCACAAGCGCCTGGCGTGAGTTTAAGCCACTGGGTCCGGGACTCCAACCGTGGTCAACTAGATGGGAGTCCAGCGACATAGTCATTACGCTAACTGATGGTCCCTAGAATTTTAAGTTTTAAACAAAACATACTTTAAAATTATATTGCTGGAGCCAGCAGGTTGCATGGTGGTTAAGGTGCTGGACTCACACATGGCAAGTCACAGACTGGTGGCTTGCTTTCTCACTTTCTCTTTCCTTTTTTTCTCTCTGATAAATTTAAAAAATAACAAATTAAATAATTCTTTTAAAAAATTATATTGCTATATTACTTAAGGATCTTTCTGAATTTTATCTCTCAATATAAGGTTGAAATATTGTGAAGCTACACCTTTTAAATGCAAAGTCCTCCAGATGCAAATACAGAAGCTAAACAATGAAAAGTATAACATGTCTGTCCTTCCTCACATTTGCTATTTATAGTTACTAATTATAAATATTACAATCTTATAAAGAAAGAATAAAGCAAGTAGAAAGAATACAAAAACTTCTGACAACAGAGGAGCAATACTGAGTCCCTGCTTCACTTTTCTATTTACTGGCTAATTCCCTCAGATGCCAGTATGCTATTTCTTGCTTGTTGTTTCCTCTACTTACTCTCAGCCCTAAGCTTGAACTGATTTTAATACACTAATGTCTATATATTTCAGCTTCACATATCTAACAAATGCCATTAGAAAGCAAAGCACTGTGTTAAATGTAGCAAGCAAGCTGTAAAACTGCAAGATCAGATGAGTAGTAAAAAATCATATACAAGTGGAGAATTAGAAATCAAGCATCAGGGAATTAGCAAGTAAAGGAAACAAAAGGCAAAGGCTTGACATCAGAGTTTAAGAATTTAAAACCTATATTCGTTTGTTCAGTTTTATTTATTCCATCACTCTGATGTCAATGAGGGAGAGAATTATGGGTAACAGTTTTTATCATTCCTGATACTGTCTCCTGTTATATTTGACTAAAATTCTATATCTAACATACTTTGCCTTCATAACTCTTTTTTTTATTAAGAATTATTTTATTTATTTATTTATTTATTTTCATTTGACCAGAGGGAGACAGAGTGAGTGAGTGAGTGAGTGAGTGAAAGAGAAAGAGAGGGGCAGGGGGGAGTGAGAAAACAACCCGCCGATCTGGGACCATGTGAGTCCAGAGCCCTTAACCACCATGCCACCTGCCAGCCCCTGCCTTCAACAACTCTAACAACTAGAAATCAGATGAACAGAAAAATACAACAAAAAGAAAACAGGTTTGTTATTCTCAAAGATAATGTCAAGTAAGCAAAATAGCACTATCTCAAATAGCAGAAAAGTAAAAAGTTATGAACATTTTCATTTAAAGAGAAAGGTTTCAAAAGAAAAAAACTATTTAAATTCTTACCGAGTACTTTTAGTGGTGCCTTTTCTAAGTTCACAAGAGCTGTACCAAAGGGAATTGCTATTGTTGTGAAATTGTTGGAATCACTCATCAGGGGACATTCTGGCAGAGTAAGATAAAACCTCAATGCTTCAACATCAGGTAAGGAGCTAGTCAGTTTAGGAATAAGATTCTTTTCCAAACTAGCTGCCACCTATATTTTGACAAAAAGTGAAATCTACTTCATTTAAAATGAATGCACTTTCAAGGGAAAGAAAAAAATAAATAAAGGAAGGGAAGAAAAAAGAAAATCTTGCACTACAGAGCAAATAGGAAATAATGAAAAAAGGAAGATAATTATCTTAGAATTAATATACTTTGGAGCATAATAAAAATTAATACCTAAGCAATGCTAAGAAAATTTAAAAATTTTGTGAGCAAGTCTTAATTTAAATTTTCTGCTTGCATAGCTATACAGAGACTTAATCAATATGACAACATTAAATTCAGGGTCTGCTACAAATATCTGAAAAAATTTACAGAACTTTGATAGCTAAATTACAAACGCTTTAAAATAAAATCTTAAATTTTAATTCTTATATTAGCGTATTTAATAAAATTATACAAAGTACATCATAATGAAGAGTCTATGAAACTAAAAATTAGGCTTATAAACATAAAATAACATGGAACAAAAAACTCAACAGCTAAATAAGTATAAAATACTTTAAAAAACAAACCTGCTGAGATATCTGAGGATGATCAGGTTGAATAAGTTTGTGGAACAAAAGCCTAGCAGCATTCATATCAACCCCTGAAAACCTGGTACCTGTTCTATAGTGATCATCATTACTAAAAAAAAAAAAAAAAAAAAGAACACACACACACAAAAGAGAGTAAAAAATAACATTTAAAATTCATTTCACTTCTTATTTAGTATAATAAATTTGAAAATTTGTAGCTTAGTAAGAAATGCCACTTACCTAACAGCTAAAAAGCTTCCATTTAGGCAACCAGAAGAAGAAAAGGTTCCATCTATTTCACTAAAAACAAATTTAAAAATCAAAATTACAAAAGAGAAAATTAACTGTTTATCTAATATTAATTGCTATAGGATACTCCTATAAACATCTAATTACCAAATCAAATTATTTAAATAACTAAGATTGACTAAATATGTGATAAATGTATTAATCGCTTTTTCTCCTAGACTTTCTCAAATACTACTTTTCATCTCTAATTTATCAAATGAATATAAGTTATTTAGAAATCCATCTTTAAAATCCTATATGGTGGTAAACCTAATTTAGAATTTTATTTTGTGAAGCCTTCTCTTTGGAATTTTCAGAAATATTTTAGTTTGGGAAAATAATCTAGAATAACAGAACAGCTTTTTACATATAAACCCTCATCCTGAATACCAGACCAACAAAAAACAAACCAACAAACAAAATGTTAAGTACTAGGGCTGATCTCATAGTGCAACAACCAAGTGCTGTTTAGAGGGCATTGGATCACACAAAGCCAACTGTGGTTTGAATCACAACCCTGAAGTTTTGACAAACATGATGGTACATGTGCATGTGTGCCCAAAATCTTGATGGGGTAGAGAAATGAAGGAAAAAAGAACTGCAGAATGACCATGCCACACAGGGAGGTACCTGCATTCTCTATTACATGCGCCTTCTGGCAACTTAAAGAGGAAAAAAACTTACAAACTAAACAACTTCATCTATAAGGAAGATATCAAGAAAGAAGTATTGTTAATACTCAAATCTTGCAGGGAGTGTAAAAGTTTAGTCATCATTAAGAAGCCTGAGGGGCACCAGCAGGTGGGGTAGTGGTTCCCTCATGGTTGAATACGGTTTGAGTCCCAGACTTGGTGGCTTGGAAAACATGCCAGGTGCATGTGCATGTGTGCCCAAAATCCCAAGGGGAGAAAGTAGAAGGGGCTGTAAGTGGCCATCCCCTTCAGGGGTGATTTCTCATTTTCCCTCGTTCTGTGTCTTTCTGGCAAGTAAATGCACGTACCTAAAAACCTTAAAAAAAACAGCAACAGCTGTAGGAACATAATTTTTTTTTTTTTTAGCCAGCTCTGGATCATAAGCACATGTGTGCCAGACCCCAGGAAGGTCTCTGGATAGGAACCTGGACCCCTCCCAGGTGCTTAAACATTGGAGAATGTACAGTTTATTTCTGCCCCACCATCAACCCCCTATGGAATATGTAATTTTTTTTTTAAAGAGAGAGATTTGGGGCTAGCAGATGGTATAGTGGTTAAGGCCTAGACTCCCACAGGCCTGGACTCCAGACCTGGTGGCTTGCCTTCTCACTCTTTCTCTCTCTCTGTCTCTGGTGAATTAAAATAATAACAATAAGTAAATAATATTTTAAAAATAAAAAAAGAGATGTTTGCCATCGGGCATGTGCACTCACCAGAAAGACAAAAAGCGGAAATCACCCCCCCCAAGGGGGATGGCCACACCATAATCCCTTCTCCTCCATTCTCCTCTTTGTATCCTGGGCATGTATGCACATATGCCTGGATGAGTTTTAAGCCACTGGGTCCCGGACTTGAACTGCAATTGACTACATGGGAGTCCAGTGACATAACCATTACACTGTCTGCTGGTCTCTATACACATAATTTTAATTTGCCAGAGGATATAAGTACTTACCAGAGAGAAAGAGAAACAGGAAGAGGGGGAGAACGAGAAAGTACCCTCCTCCAAATGGGGCATGGTCACATCACAATCCCTTCTCTTCCATCCTGTTGGGATTTGGAAGGCGCACACACACATATGGCATGTTTTTTAAGCCACTGGGGCTAGTATTTATTTATTTTTCTTCCTTTCTTTCTTTTTTTGGAGAGGTTTTTGCCATAGGGCGCATGCGCTCATCAGAAAGAGAGAGAGAGAGAGAGACAGAAAGCGAGAAATCACCCCCCCGGGGGAATGGCTATGCCGCAATCCCTTCTCCATTCTCCTCTCGGGATCTTGGGCACGCATGCACAGGCACCTGGTGTGAGTCTAAGCCACCAGGTCCAGGACTCAAACCGCAGTTGGCTAAGTGGGAGTCTAGAGACACAGCCACTACGCCAACTGCTGGTCCCTGGGGCTAGTATTTAAACCACATGGTCAGTCATGTGGGAACCAGCTTTCTTAACCACCAGGCCACAGAGATGGCCCTATTTAATATTTTATATTATTATTTAACATATCTTTATGTGTATGAAAGAAATGCAACTTATGCAAATTTAAATAGCTATCTTTTAAAATATTAATTTTATGAAAATTCTTGACAGTAAAATTTTTATATATAAACTATTTGATGAGTGATATTCAATGATATATACATATTTAAACAGACATTCCTAGAGTAAAGGTTGCTTTATCATAAGGTTATGAGGTTGTGTTTGTCTTTGTATAGATACGATCTTTTTCTTACTTGGCTATCTCCACAGGAAACCTTCCAGAGGGGTAGCTCAACCATTTTTGAATTAGAGTTTCATTCACTGTCCAAATCTGCTTTGTAGGATCAGGACATCTAAAGTCATCTGGTGGCCCACAGTTCTAAATTTTAAAATAAAGAAACTGGTCAGAAGTTAGAGATATTACAAAAATTGAAAACCAAGAACCTCTACTTTGCTTTAAGAAAAAAATCAGTTTCACTAAACACCTGAAACAAAAACTTATCATACAGATCAGGAAAAAATTTATTCTATAACCTTGAGGGAAAAAATTTAAAGTAATTACTTTGCAACATACAAAGAATATTAATACAGTTTTTAAGAATTGCCCAAAATTATCTGACCAAAATTATCTGAGTAATTACTTTTATTTCTGTATTATTACCTGGGGACTAGCATAATGTGAAAAGCTTTGATCTCCACCTGAGAAAATTCTTTTTACACAGAAATATTCTTCAGAATCTGCAATAAAAACAAAATATAAAAAATTAGAATCCAAGATTTATATCATGTTTCAGAGCATCAGACATGCTGCTGCATTTTCTCTTAATAACGTAACATAATTAAAACTCTCATTCATGGATTCTGTGATAGAAAATGACTTGGGGGGACAGAAGATGGTGTGGAGGTTAAGGTGGCTAGATCTCATATACCTGACTATGTGGTTTGAATCCCAGACCTGGCAGCCTGAAAATCACACCAGGTGCATGTGCATGCATGCCTAAAATCCCAAGAGGAGAATGGAGGAAAACGAATTGTAGTGTGGCCATCCTCCCCAGGCGCGTGATTTCTCACTCCCCTCTCCCTTGTCCCTATCTCTCTCCAGTAAGTTTGCAAGCCCTATAACAAACAAAACAAAACAAAACAAAACCAACCACAACAGAAACCAAGAAAGAAAATGGGGACCAGCAGATGGTATAATGGGTATGTCACTGGACTCTCGCAGAGCCGACCATGGTTCAAGTCCCAGACCCACTGGCTTAAACTCACACTGGGCAAGTCTGCATGTGTGCCCAAAATCCTGAGAGGAGAATGGAGAAGGGACTGACAGACCATCTCCCCTGGGGAGTGAGTTTTTGCTCTGTTTCTCTGACTAGTGCACATGCCCAATTGCTAAAGAAGGAAGAAAGGAAGGTAGGAAGGAAGGAAGGGAGGGAAGGAGGGAGGGAGCAAAGAAAGAGAGAGAGAGAGAAAGGGAGGAAGAAAGAAAGAGAGAGAGAGAGAGGGAGGAAGAAAGAAAGAAGGAAGGAAGGAAGGAAAATGATTTGGGGAACAGCCAGTGACATGGTAGTTAAGGCAGATAAGACTCCATATGTCCCACTGCACCGTTCGAGTCCTGGACCCAGCGGCTTGAAAAACATACTAGACACATGTGCATGTGTGTCGAAAATTCAGAAAGGAAGGAAAAATGGAAGAGACGAGACTATAGCTCTATTACCCTCCTCTAGCCCAGAAGCATAATTTAAGAAAAGAAAAAAAGACTTTGAATACTCTGATGGCTGTTGGAGATGAGCTTGATCAAATGACATAAATAAAATGATGCTAAAAACATAAGTAGCAATGCTTTTCTTCAAGACTGCACAAAGTAAATAGCATCTTCTACTCTATGTATATTTCACTTTAAACTGAAGATATAAAAATAGAGAGAAAATTATGAAAAATAGCTTAGAAGATAATAAAATTAACAATATTCCTTTTTAAACAATTATTTAATTTTATTAATTATTATTATTAGTTTTAATTTGCTTTAGGACACGTGTGTGCACTAGAGAAAGAGAGAAAGCAAGCTGCCAGGTCTGGTACCTGAACCGCAACTGACCATGTAGGTTGGGTTGCATCACAAACATCTCACCATCTGCTGGCCCTGATAATATTCACCCTTAAAAAGAAAGGCAACAAGGTATGACTAATCTAGTTCACATCTATGCTAATGGTTCTTTAACTTCACTGCTGTTATTCATATCTTCTATGACAGTGGCTCTCAAAGAAGGAAGTACTTTAGACTCACAGAGTTTTATAAAAGCATATTATGTCTAGGCTGGATTTACTGAATCTCTTTGATAGTCTTGGCGTATTATATATGTTCTAGATCTCGGGATTTTCAACTTATGTCACTGAGTTCTTTGAAAACGGGTTTAATCACATTATCTTTTAAAATATTTTACTTAAAGCCTTTTAATAATAGCATGTTTTGCATAACACACATTCAGTTTCTCTGGTCAGTCATATTATTAATTATTGTGAACCTTCAAAAGGCCACATCTCTTGATAATTATCAGCAACAAATTAGCCAGTCTTTTTTTTTTTTTTTTTTTTTTTTTAGAGATTTTTGTTATAGGGTGATTTATTTTTTACGATAGGGTGATTTTTTTTTTTTTGAGAGTGATTTTTGCTATAGAGATTTTTCCATGTGCTTGCTGGAGAGACAGAAAGTGGGAAATCACCCCCCAGGGCGATGGCCACACCACAATCCCTTCTTCTCTATTCACCTCTCAGGATCTTGGGCATGCACACAGATGGGACCAGTGTGAGTTTTAAGCTGCTGGGTCTGGGACTCAAACCACAGTCGACTATGTGGGAGTCCAGCAATGTAATCGTTATGCCATCTGCTGATCCTGTTAAAATATCTTTGGGACCAGCAGTTAGCATAATGGCTATGTCGCTGGACTCCCACGTAGTCGACCACGGTTCACGTCCCGGACCCGGTGGCTTAAACTCACGCCGGGCATGTGTGCGTGCGTGCCCAAGATCCCGAGAGGAGAATGGAGGAGAAGGGATTGCAGCGTGGTCATCTCCCCTGGGGGGTGATTTCCTGCTTTCTGTCTCTCTGTCTGTCTGGCGAGCGCACGTGCCCTACAGCAAAAAAAAAACAACTTTGATATTATTCTCTCATTATTTTTTGTATTTCTATAATATATGTTGTAATAGTGCCTGCTTCTTTACTTATTTTATTTATCTGGTTGCTTTCTCTGTTTTTCTTGGTTAGTCTAACAAGTGGCTTGTCAATTTTATTCATGGTCTCAAAAAAACTGCTTTTTGTTTCACTGATGTTTTTGTATTGTCTTTTATTATCAATTTCATTTATTTCTGCTCTAATCTCTATTATTTCTATTCTTCTAGTACTTTTTTTCTTTTTGTGGCTTTTCCAATTCCTTCAGAAACATCATTAGGTTATTTATTTGCTTTCTTTCTGTATTTTCCTTGTGTATACTAATAGCCATAAACTTACCACTTAGGACTGCTTTTGCTGTGTTCCAAAGTTTATAGAGACTTGTGTATTTGTTATCACTGTTTTCAAGAAATTTTTAAGTTTCGCTCTTAATTTCTTCCATAATTTTGAAGTCATTCAAGAGCAAACTGTTCAGATTCCATGCTGTTCTTGCTTTTTTCCCCCATATCCCTTCAGCCAATCTGTGTCTTTTAATTGGGAAATTTAATCCACTAACATTCAATGTTATCATGAATATGTGTAAATGTTATCCCTGTTTTTTTTGTCTCTGTTTTCTTATTTCTATTTATCTCCCTTTTGTCTTCTTGACATAGTATTCCCCTATTTATTTTTTTAAAGAATTTTCATATTATTATTCATCTTCAATTTAACCAGAGACACGCAGAGACAGAGAAGGGAGAGAGAGAAGCAAGCTGCCAGGTCCAGGATCAAACTGCAGTTGACCATGTGGGAGACCAATGCCTTAACCACCATACCACCTGATGTCTCCACTCCCCCAATTATTTCTTAAGCGGGTCTAGTTTTGGTGAATTCTTTCCGTTTTTTGTTTATCTGGGAATGTGTCTCTCCTTCCCTTTAAAGGACTAATCTTGCCAGAAATAGTGTGCTTGACTGAAAATTTTATTCTCTCAGAATTTCACATATCTTCCCATTCCTTCCGTGCTTGCACTATTTCTATTGAGAGGTCTGAAGGTAGTCTGATGGGGTATTTTTTATAAGCAAATTGATGCTTCTCTCCTGTCATTTTTATAATGCTGTCTTTGACTTTTGCCAATTTGGCTTTGATGTATCTTGGAGAGAATCTTCTTGCATTGAATCTATCTGGTGTTCTTTGTATTTCCTGAATCTGGATGTCTGCATGTCTCTAGATTTGAAAAAGTTTTCAGACAGTATTTTATAAAAGAGATTGTCTATGCCTTTAACTATCTCTTTACCTTCTAGAATACCCATTTTGCATTTATTTGGCCACTTAATGGTATCTAAAATTTTCTGCATATTGTCATATTTTTAAAGATTATTTTTTTTTCATTATTTTTGGTTGTTTGGACCAAGTCACAGGGTTTGTTTTCAAGGCAAGAGATTTTTTATTCTGTATCATCTAATCTGCCATTAATAATTTTGAGAGAGATTTTTATTTCCTGTGTTATATTCTCCATCTCCAGCAGTTCTGTTTAATTCTTTCAGGTATCCATCTCTTCAGAGACTTCCTCCTTCATGTCATAGAATGATTTTTCTTTCCTGGAATTGAATGTTCTCTTCATTGAACTTTTTTAAAGAATTATTTTTTTTTTATTCTTATTGTCATGATTATTTTTTTGTTTTAGAATTGTTTTTATTTAATTTTTTTTGAGAGGTGTTTTCTATAGGGCGCATGCACTCACCAGAAAGACAGAGAGACAAAAAGCAAGAAATCAAACCCCCTCCCGGGGGGGGGGGGGGGGGATGGCCATGCCGCAATCACTTCTCTATTCTCCGCTCAGGATCCTGGGCACGCACATGTGCCTGGGATGAGTTTAAGCCACCCACTCCAGGACTTGAACCACAGCTGGCTACGTGGGAGTCCAGCAACATAGCCATTACACCAACTGCTGGTCCCTAAACTTCATTTATTATTATTATTATTATTATTATTATTATTATTATTTACTTTCTAGTTATATCAGACACAGAGAGAGAGGGAAAGTGAGAAAGCAAGCAACTAAGTCCAGGATTTGAACCCTGGTTGGCCATGTGGGAGTTCAGTGCCCTTAACCATCATGCCACCTGCTGGCCCCATTATTATTTGTTTAATTAGACCAGAGAGAGAGAGAAAGGGAAATTAGGAAAGCAAGCCTCCAGGTCCAGGGCTTGAATTGTGGTCAGCACCTTAACCACCACACCATCTGCCAGCCCCTCATTCAGTCTTTTTATGATGAATATACTGAATTATTTTTCTGACATTTCTATGATTTCTTTATTTTATCCATTGTTGGTGAAGAATTACTATTTTACTTTGGGGAATAGATATTTCCTTCTTTTCAAATTTATTGTCTCTTTGTTGGGGTTCACACATAATGGTGGAATACTCACTTCTTTCTAATTTTTGGAGTAGCTTCTGTAATATTGGGGTGGGCAGACAGAAGAATAGCTCTAGGTCCCAAGTGTTCCCCTGGCAAAGTGATCTAGGAGCAGCTGGAAGCTAGCCATGTCTTTCATGCCAGAGCAAGACTTACATAGCTTGTGCGTCAGACACTTCAGGGAGGTCCAGAAGAGCTGTGCCATGAGTGGTATTAGCTGGGGCAAGTAGCCATTCTCCTGGGTTTGTGTCTGAAGGAAGGAGTGTGCAGGCCTGCCCTACCTAGTAAAAAGGGGATAATGACCAAATTCTTCAGTCTCTGCTGGGACAGGAGTGTTCTCTTTTGCATCCTCTGCTCACCCTGGACAATGGAGTCTTGAACTCTACCTGCTGGTCGGTGTGAAGATAGTGAAGTACTCCTGCCTTTAGGAGTCGGAGTGGGTGAGAGGCACGATGCTTTTGTTGAGGCTGTATGCTCATGCACCTCCCTACAATGTGTGCTAGGTCTGTGCCAGTTTTGTTATTCTTCTGTGGATGGGGAGTGCTGGAATTCTCCATGGGAATCTGAGGTTTAGAGTTTCAGAATACTCCCTGGAAGGAAGACACGGAAGGCACTCCTCAGGAGCCTCATAGGCTTTAGATGATTGATCTTTCTTTAGATTTCTAAGTAGGAATTATGTTTTCTAGAAGTTCCTGTCATCTTTTGCTTACATTTCATCAGGCTCCCCTCATTCCTCTGTCGGAAGCTGAGATAATTATTAGCCGTTCTGCCCAGAGGAGGCTAGGATGAGTGTTTCCAGTAAGCCATCCTGATTTGTAGACTTCACTTTCTATATAAAAGAATTTGACTGGTCTAGGTACCTCATATAAAGAGAATCATATATTTATCCTTTTATGTCTATCTCCTTTCATTTGACAGAATATTCTTCTCAAGGTCCATCCATGTGGTAACAGGCATGAGAGTTTCATTCTTTTTACAGTTGAATAATACTGTATTATATGTATATAGCATTTTTTTCACCTATTCATTTATTGATGGACCCTTGGGCTGTGTTTCACCTCTGGCTACTGTATATTAACACTCTTTTATAAAACTAAATTGTAGCTAAAATAATATTTAAACTCTCTTTTCTCATTTTAATGCAAGTAATCTCATGTCTACAGCTACAAAGGTGATAAAATATACCCCTAATGACTACACTTTATAAACAGAAATAGTATAGTATCCATATTGCTAAAATTACAAAATCTCTTTGCTACATTAATAATGTCTTTTGTGGGGCCAGCAGGTAGCATAATGGCTACTTTGTTGAATTTCCATGTAGCTGACTATCACTGAACTCCCACAAAGTCAACTGTGGTTCGCGTCCCAGACCTGGCGGCTTGAAACTCACATAGGGCGTGTGTGCCCAAAATTCCAAAAGGAGAATGAAGAAGGGATTGCAGCATGGTCATCTTCCCTGGGGAGTTATTTCTTGCTTTCTATCTCTCTCTCTCCGTCAAGTTCACATGCCCTATAGTAAAAGTCTCTCAAAAAAAGAAACAAACAAAACACACACACACACACAAAAAAAAAATCAACAATGTCTTTTGTGGAAAAAACTATATGATAAAACACCAACATCTTTCTAAGAACATGAGAAAAATAATACTGCTAAAACAAATATATGTTCTGAAATGAGCAGAATGAATGAAAGAAAATGAATGCATATTTTAAAGAAGACATCAAATCATATCAAAACAAGAAAAAAAAAGATCTTATGCTTACTTTTGTCAACTAAGAGCGTAACTAAAATTCTTTCTTTTTTAATTTTTTTTTTACAGTGCATGCGCTTGCCAGAGAGAGCTACAATGAGAGACAGAGAGGTAAAGTGAGAAATCACTACCAGGAGAGATGGCCATACCACAATCCCTTCTCCTCCATTCTCCTCTTGGGCTTTTGGACACACATATACACATACCTGATGTATTTTCCAAGTCACCAGGTCTGGGACTTGAGGCACACAGTTGGCCATGTGGGAATCCAGCACCTTAACCATCACACCTGGCTGATCTCTAAAATAGTTTTGTTTTTTTTTTTTTTTTCCCCTGCCTTTTTGTTTAAGGGACTTTTACTATACGGTGTGTGCACTCACTGGACAGAGAGAGACAGAAAGCAAGAAATCATCCCCCCCTCCCTGGGGGGAGAATGGCCACACTGCAATCCCTTCTCCATTCTCCTCTCAGGATTTTGGGTGTGCACACGCATGCACTCAGCTTGAGTTTTAGGCTGCTGGGTCTTGGACTCAAATCGTGGTCAATTACATGGGAGTCCAGCAACATAACCATTACACCATCTACTGATCCCTATAGTTCTTTTAATTTAAAAAATCTTCAAGGTTATTTATAATAAGAAATTATGAACTTCAAATGTAAGCATTCACAGTGTGCTCATGCTCTGCACTGTGAACAGATAAAAACCACAATACATAAATGTGACTCAAGTTTTACACTATGTTTTAGAAAACCCAAGGTTCCAGTCTTCACCAATAAACAAAATACATGAGAAAACAATTCTGAGGAATGGTTTAGGATGGTAAAGGAAAATATAACAAGAAGCACATCTTGGTTATTATTTGTCCAAAAAGGAAATGAGAACACTGCATTCAAATATTTCAAACTCTTCAGTGGTAAGTCGATGTGAACAACAACAAAAAATAAGGTGCACTGCAAGAACAACAGAAAATAAAATACAGTTTTGCTTAAGCAACAAGGATATGAAGCTAATTTAAAACGTTTAATATCCAGGCCAGCACACAGTATGGAGGTTAAGGAGCTGAATCCCATACGGCCTACTGTGTCATTGAGTCCTAGACCTAGTGGCTAGAAAATCATGCTTGGCACACACATGTGCATGCCATTCCCCCAAGGGGGTGATTTCTCATTTTCCTTCTTTTTCCTCTCTTTGTTTCTCTGGCCAGCAAACACTCCTTAGAGCAAAACTAAAAATTCTGTTACAGTTTAATACGCAAATGTACATCAATAAAAGAATAGATAAGCAAAATCTGGTAATATACTTACAACAAAGTATTATATCTTTTTAAAAGGAATATAATTCTGACACATGCCGTAACATGGTGAACTTTAAGGATATTATGCTAAGTGAAATAAGCCAATGACAAGGAGACAAATACTGTTTGCTTTACTTATGTAAGAGACCTGTAGCCAAGTCAAATTCACAGAGACAGAAAAGTATAATGGTGGTTGCCAGAGCTAGGGAGAGAAGATAGTGAAGACTGTGGTTTAACGAATATAGAGTTAGTTTTCCAAAAGGAAAAGAGTTCTAGAAATTGGCTACACAATATGGATGTACTTAACCCTTCTGAACTATGGATTTAAGATAGTTATTGGGCCCTGTTGTGGTAAGGTTGTGGAGTGCTGCTATGATGCTGGAGGCACAGATATCACGTCAACCTGAACATTCTGGACATGCCTACATGCCTGTAATACTGACTGGGTAAAAGGCTGGAATGAGGATCACGGCATGGCATGACGGTGTTAAGAGTATCTGCTTGAGTCTCTGCCTCTCTCTTGAAAGAAATAAATGAATAATCTTTTTAAAAAATTGTTAAGTTTCTAAGTGTTATGTTATGTGAATTATACCACAATTAAAATTAAAAAACAGGGACCAGGAACAGAACAGGCCTTCTTCAAGAACCAGCTCCATGGATCCTGCGATCTAGCCATTTTGGGGAAAACAGAAATGAAGAGGTCCCACTGATAATTCGGCCTCCAGCATAGAAAACTCGTGTGGAGAGGCGGAAGGGAACAGAACAGGCCTTCTTCAAGAACCAGCTCCATGGCTCCTGCAATCTAGCCATTTTGGGGGAAATGGAGAAATGAAGAGGTCCCACTGATAATTCAGCCTCCAGCATAGAAAACTCACGTGACTGAGCTTCCAAGTATGGGAAGAAACTGACCATCGACCAGATGACTAGAAATCGCTGCAGGACCACAAGAAATATGGGGAAGCAGGAAAATACCTCTCCTCCAAGGGAAAAGGATAACTCCTCTTCATCCACACACAGTTCAATGGAAGTCATGGAAATGTCTGATAAAGAATTCAGAACATTCATAATGGCAAAGCTTACAGAGATGGAAGAGAAGAGAGACAAGGAACTGCTGAAGAGGAAGGAGAAAGGAGTTGAAGAGTTCCAGGAGGTGAGGAAATTCATGCAAGATCTAAAAGAGGAATTTCACACTTTACAAAAGAATCAGATGGAACTTTAGAGATGAAGGCTATAATACAAGAAGTCAAAATTTCCCTTGAAAGTATTAAAAGCAGACTAGATCATACAGAAAATAGAATCTCAGATGTAGAAGAGAAAATTGCTGGCCTAGAAAAATCCACCACGAAGACTGAGAAAATGGTCCAAAAACTTGAGAATAATATACGAGAAATACTAGATAAAAATTAAACATCCGAACATCTGGATAATAGGTATCCCAGAAGGCGAAGAAACTCATAAGGGCATTGATAATCTATTCCATGAAATCCTGCAAGAAAACTTTCCAAACCTGGAGAGGCACTCAAAGATTCAGTCCCAAGAAGTACAGAGGACCCCAAATAGAATCAACCCAAGAAGATCTTCTCCAAGACACATTATAGCCAGATTGACCAAAACCACAGACAAAGACAAGATACTAAGACTGGCAAGAGAAAAACAGCAAGTTACCTACAAAGGGTATCCCATCAGACTAAAGGCAGACCTCTCATCGGAAACAATGTGAGCGAGGAAAGAATAGGAAAATATATTCAAAGTATTAAGGGAAAAGCAATTTCAACCGAGAATTCTATACCCAGCAAGGTTATCGTTCATGTGGGAAGAAAAGACACGAACATTCTCAGATAAACAAAACCTGAAAGAATTTACCAGCACCAGACCAGATCTCCAAGAAGTTCTTAAGGGAGTGCTATGTTAGTAAAATTAAATGCAGACACACAGAAATACGAGTTCAGAAACTAAGAAAATGGGCAACTTAATTGTAGGGACAAAATCTGTAGTTGAGTATTGTATTCCAGAGTTCAATCTGGAAGATTGAACCTCAACAGAAACAGAAGAAAGATTAAGTACATGAGACTGAACTCATGATACAGCATTCTATGACTTGACTAAAATATTGCTGCTTTTCTTCTAAGCTTTGTTGTCCAGTTTTAAGGATTTTTGTCCTGTCTTGAGCTGTCAATAGATTCATGTACCTACTATTTAAACAGAATACTAACCTGTTTCTAGGCTTTGAGTTTCAAGGAAATATCCTTACCAGTTCAAAACTGCTTTTCTTGAAACCATCAGCTGAACTTGCTATTGAAAGTAGTTAGATTACTTATGATATTGTGTGATCAACGAAATGTTGGGGGAAAAGGAATTGAAGACAACTGTAGACAGCAGAGATAGTGTAATAAGAGAGTGGAATAGGGCAGAGGGTCAGACATGGGGTAAAAAACATATATATATGAAAGCAGAAATGGAATATTATGGATGATAACATGCATGATTAAGCCACTATGCAGTTTATTTGAGATGGGAAACCACATTTAGTATGTTGTGATGACGCTCAGGGGATGAATGTAAATTAATATTAAAAAAAAAAAACCTCAGAAGAATAAAAAAAAAGGCATTAAAAATACCTATTTGATGACTGCAGTAAGCTATATAGCCCTAGCTAGGTGCTACTTTATAGTATGTTCATTCTATTCACCGAGGTTTATGCCTAAAGTCAGACTTGTGTTCAAGGATATGTATATATCAGCTGTGCTTGCTATTGAAAATATTTAGATTTATTAAGATATTTAGTGAAACAATAAAATGGGGGAGGCATAGAAAGCAACAATAGATACCAGACACAGTGGGAGGAGGGTGGGAGATGGCAGAGGGTGAGATAGGGAATCAAGGATGGGAAAAAAGGCAAAATATACAGAAAACAAGAAATGGAGAATTATTTGTTGACAATAACACATATGTTGATGTGCTTGACTGAGCCAATATACAGTATATTCTGAATGGAAAAATCTCATTTTGTATGCTATAATGATGTACAGTGAATGAATGTAAATAAATAAAGAAAAAAAAAGTTTTTTTAAAAATTAGAAAAAACAAAAACAAAAACAAAAACAAAACAGGGACCAGCAGTTAGCGTAATGGCTATGTCGCTGGACTCCCTCCCACGTAGTCGACTGCGGTTTGAGTCCCGGACCCGGTGGCTTAAACTCATGCCAGGCGTGTGTGCGTGCGTGCCCAAGATCCCAAGAGGAGAATGGAGGAGAAGGGGTTGCGGCATGGTCATTCCCCCCTGGGGGGTGATTTCTCGCTCTCTGTCTCTCTGTCTGTCTGGTGAGCACACGCGCCCTATAGCAAAAAAACCTCTCCAAAAAAAAAAAAAAGACTCTGTCTTTCAATAAAAGGATTTAAAAAAAAATTAAAAAACAAAAATACTCTCTATTACTGGTCTCTAGCTACCATCGAGTTCCTATATGGTCCACCCTCTAACATACCTTTCTTTTTTTTCTGAGAAGTTTTGCCTTAGGGCACGTGTACTCACCAAAGAGAGACAGAGACAGAGAGAAGGAAAGTAAGAAATCATCCCCTGGGGGAATGACCATGCTGCAATCCTTTCTCCTCCAGGGATCTCAAGGCACGCACACACAACACACACACACCCAGCATGATTTTCAAGCTATCAGATCCAGGACTTGAACCACGGTTGGCCATGTGGGAGTCCAGCAACATAACTGCTATGCCATCTGCTGGCCCCACAAAACCACTTTTATAATTCTGTTATTCAGAATTTCTTTACGCATATACAATATAAACATACTAGGCAATCAGACAAATTGTTCTGTATCTTGTTATTTTCATTAACAATATAAACTTGAAATTTTTGAAACTCAGAAAGCTTCATCAGTTTAGAGCAATATCTGAACAAGAACTCTAATAAGTGTATCAAAGCTTTAAGACAAAAGAACTTACCAACATCTGGTGGACATTGCCCATTATAAGGAAACCAATTTCCTTTTACAGTGAAAGGACTTTTCCTGTTGCTTGTTGAACCAGTTCCCAGCTGCCCATTACCACCAAGCCCAAAAGAGTAAATTCGTCCTGATGAAGGAACAAAAGCAGAAGTGTGCTGCCTAAAATAAAATGAAAGAAAACCTCAGACTTATTGTTACCTTCCAAACACTAATAAGACTAAGGCATAACGGTATTAGCTGATATATTTTTTCTCAAAAAATATGCTTATTAATAGAACCACTGTAGTTCTAAAACTTCTGTATAAAACCTTAATAGTTTTCATCTATACTGAATGAAATCTGGAAGACAGGCATACTACATAAAAACAGTCCAGAAAATTTCCACTGTCCAAATTTGGGATGGCCCCACAGCCTAGTGGTTGAGGGAGCTGAATCCCACATAGCTGAACATAGTTCAAACCCTGCCCCCAGGAGTTCAAAAACATGGCAGATACATGTACTTGAGTTCCAAAAATTCCTGACAGAATGGAGATAAGATTGTGAGGTGACTATGCCCTGCTAAGGGTGCTTTCTCCCTCTCGCCCGCCCCCATCCTCTTTCTCTGGCAAGTGCACGCACCCTCTGGTAAAATAAAAATAATGTATGTGTGTGTGTGTGTGTGTGTGTGTGTGTGTGTGTGTTTCAAAAGCTGCAGATCTATACTGAAATCCTTTACAACAGATAATTCAGTACCAGAATATCATCTATGCTGCCCAAGAAAATCCACCCCTCCCCCATGTGTTAGGTTCTAGCTCTAACTTTGTATGGTCTACAAAGGTACATCATTTGGGTGCCACCTGAAAGTTTTAGGCTAAGAACTGGACAAGTAACCAGTGCTAACAATAAGACTGGCATATAAGGAGTCTTCAAACAGTTCATAGAAAATGTGTATTATGAAAAAACTGTGCACAGATTCCAAACTTTTCTTGCACTTAAACAGACTCATACTAACTTGTATGAACAAGATCAAGTTTCCTCCTTCTGATATAAGAATAAAACTGGCCCCATAAAACAATTTATGAATTATTGTCCTTCTATTTCTCTCAATTTAAAAATTACTGGTACTCGGGACCAGCAGTTAGCGTAATTGCTATGTTGCTGGACTCCCACGTAGTCGACCGCGGTTCAAGTCCTGGACCCAGAGGTTTAAAACTCAGGCCGGGCGCATGTGCGTGTGTGCCCAAGATCCCGAGAGGAGAATGGAGGAGAAGGGATTGTGGCGTGGCCATCCCCCCTGGGGAGTGATTTCTCGCTTTCTGTCTCTCTGTCTGTCTCTGTCTGTCTGGCGAGTGCACGCGCCCTATGGCGAAAACCTCTCAAAAAAAAAAAAAATTACTGATACTATTTATTCCTTAAATGCTTATTTCTATTCACCATAGAATTCATGCATGATTAGTTTTAATTGTGGAAAGGTAGAAATTTCTTTAACAACCAAAAAACTTATGGTAAATATAAATATCTTGGGACCAACAGTTGGCGTAATGGCTATGTCGCTGGACTCCCATGTAGTCGACCGCGGTTCAAGTCCTGGGTCTGGTGGCTTAAACTCACGCAGGACACACATACATGCATGCCCAGCATCCCAAGAGGAGAGTGGAGGAGAAGGGATTGCGGTGTGGCCATTCCCCCACAGGGGGTGATTTCTCTCTTTCTGTCTCTCTGTCTCTCTCTTTCTGGTGAGTTCACACACCCTATAGCAAAAACCTCTCAAAATAAATAAAATCAATCAATCAATAAATAAATAAATAAATACCTTACTGTAAAAGGAAAAAAAACTCTAGTTTCAAGTATTAAGAAGGGTAAGACAGGGACCAGCAGATGGTATAATGGTTAAGTCGCTGCATTCCCACATGGCCAACTGCAGTTTCAGTCCTGGACCTGGAGGCTTAAAACTCATGCCAAGCATGTGTACATGCATGCCCAAAATCCCAAGAGGAGAGTGGAGAAAGGATTGTGGTATGGCCATTGCCCTGGGGAGTGACTTCTCACTTTCTATTTCTCTGTCTCTGTGTCTCTGGCAAGCACACACACCCTGTAGCAAAAATATCTTTAAAAAAAAAAAAAAAAAAAGGATAAGACAACAGTTTCAAAAAAGCCTCTATCGGAGCAACATGAATTCTGTTAAAATTTAAGCAAGGACAAACATCAAATGTATGTTGAATGGTGAAATGACACTTTATGAAAACTTTACATGGACAATGCCTCAAAGAAATCAGCAGTTTAAAAATAGGTAATTCAGGCCAGCAAGTGGCATGGAGGTTTAAGTGCTGAATCTCATATGGCTAACTCCACGGCTCAAGTCCCAGACCTAGCAGCTTGAAAAACACACCAGGCACGTGCATGTACATGTGCAAAATCCAAGAGGAGACTGGAGAAAGGATTGTGGTGTGGCTATTCCTCCCTACGGGGGGCTGGGGGGTGGGGAGTGTGTGATTTCTCAGTTTCCTTGTCTCTTTGTCTCCAGCGAGTACACAAACACTATGGCAAAAATCTTTAAAACAAACAAACAAACAAAAAAGTGTTATTAGAACAGATACTACAGAAACAAAAACAATCATTAGGGAATACTACAAGTGCCATTGAAAAATTGGAAAACCTAGAAGAAATGGATAAATTCCTGGACTCACACAAATATAGCAAGAATTAACCAGAAGCGATAGCCTGAACAGACTAATTACAAGCAGTGTGATTGAGTAATATATAGTCTCCCAACAAAGAAAAGCCCAGGCACTGATGACTTCACTTCTGAATTCTATAAATCTTTTAAAGAAGATTAACATTAATTCTCCTCAAACAATATGAAAACATACTTAAGTTAGTCATGGAAATACAGATTAAGATCATGATGAAGTAATACTACATATCCAAAGGATTAACAAAAATTTAAGTCTGGCAATACCAAGTGGTAACAAGAACATGGGAGACCAGCAGATGGCATAATGGTTACACTGGTGGACTCTCACATAGCCGACCACAGTTCGAGTCCCAGACCCAGCAGCTTAAAACTCATTCTATATGCAAGTGTGCCCAAAATCCTGGAAGGAGAATAGAGAAGGGGCTGTGGCATGGCCATCCCCCCTAGGGGGTGAATTCTTGTTTTCTGTCCTTCTAGTGAGCACATGTGCCCCATAGTAAAATTCTCTCTCTCAAAAAAAAAAAAAAAAAAAAAGAATATGGAATAGCAGAAATTCTCATACACTAATGGGAATGTAAACTGGTACACAAACTGGAAAGCACAGTGATATTAACCTGCCAAAACTCAAATTAGGCATCCTCTATAACCCAGAAATTCCACTGCAGGTGTATATGAAGGCTTATATATGTGCCATATAATGAATGTTCAAAGCAACATTATATATTATTGCCCCAAACTGGAAACACCCAATGTCCATCAGTAATGGAATAAAAATGTATTACATGGGCATACAATTGAATAGAATACAATAATGAGATCTAATGATGGGGAAGTATAATTATACAAATAATAAAAGCATAAAGAGAAAAAATGAGTCAGGAAAGAATATCTACAATGTGACTCCATACATTTGAAGTTAATAACTGCCAAAACTAAACCATATTATATATATAATATATATCTAAACTACACTATATGCAACTATATATAATATACATATACAAATATATATTTATGTCATATAAATATATACATATATATACAAGATGGAAAAATTTTAACTATGTGATCAAAATTAAAGTAAGTGGTCAAGGCATATTTGGGACCAGCAGTTAGCGTAATGGCTATGTCGCTGGACTCCCACGTAGTCGACTGCTATTCGAGTCCCGAACCCGGGGGCTTAAAACTCATGCCAGGCGCGTGTGCGTGCGTGCCCAAGATCCCGAGAGGAGAATGAAGAAGAAGGGATTGCAGCATGGCCATCCCCCCTGGGGGGGTGATTTCTCGCTTTCTGTCTCTCTGTCTCTGTCTGGCGAGTGCACGTGCCCTATAGCAAAAACCTCTCCAAAAAAAAAAGGCATATTTTACTAAGAAATCTGCCCAATTTAATTTTCACAAAAATGAAGCTCATTTTCAAAGAGGATTCTATTTACTCCTATGAACTGAGAACCAGAACAGCCTACCAATTAAATTTTAGCCACTGACTAATGTTTCTTAATTAATTGGTCAATTTCTTCATCCCTTAAGGGAAAAAAGGTAGAAAAGAAAAAGAAGGGCCAGATTTGGGCAAAATCACACACATGCCTGGCATAGTTGTTTTTGTTGTTGTTGTTTTTGTTTTTTAAAAAGAGATTTTTGCTACAGGGCACATGCACTTGCGGGAATGACAGAGACATAGAGAGAGAAATTGAGAAATCACCCCCCATGGAGGATGGCCATGCCACAATCCCTTCTGCTCCAGTCTCCTCTTGGGATTTTGGGCACACATGCACACATGCCCAGCATGAGTTGCGGGGTCTGGGACTAGAACTGTGGTCAACTATGTAGGAGTCCAACAATGTAACCACTATGCCATTTACAAGTTTCGATTTTTTTTTTAATGAGAGATTTTTGCTATAGGGCACATATATTCACCAGAGAGAGACAGAAAGCGAGAAATCACCCCTGGGGGGGAGGACCAGGCCACAATCCCTTTTCCTCCATTCTCCTTGTAGAATTTTGGGCACACACAGACATGTGCCTGGCATGAGTTTCAAGGTGCTTAAGCCTGACACTCGAACAGCAGTTGACCACTTGGGAATCCAATGCCTTAACCACTGTTGCCGTTTGTTGTCCCCCACCGCCCCCCAGCATGATTTTCAAGCTGCCAGGTCCAGGACTCAAACTGCAGTTGTCCATGTGGAAGTCCAGCCTTAATTACCATGCCACGTGCGGGACCTTAATTTTTGTAATACATACATACAGATACACACAAGCACGCACGCGCACATTGCATAAACATTAATAAAATCTTGCCTCAAATAAATTTGTTTTAAGAAGAGAGGGAAAATGATTGATATAAAAGATGTTTCTCTACTTACTCTGACTCCTCAGGAGCAAATATGGCATTGAAGGGAGACTGGTTTACCTCATATTATTAAATCCCCTAAAAGAACTTGTTAAATAATTTCTAAAAAACTGTAATATAAAGACCAAATACTCCTTATGTAACAGCTTACCTTCCACAAGCAATTTGAGTGACAATACTTCCCATAAGTTCAAATACTTTCCTCGGATTTATTTCATGACTTGTAGAGTTATGACCCAACTGACCATACCCTCCAGCTCCAAAGGTGAACACTCCACCTTCCTAAAAGCAAAACAAAACAAAAAACAAAACAAACAAACAAAAAAAAACCTCTTTATCATTAGAAGGTTTAATAAAAGAACATACTCATCTTCAGAAAAGTAGGATGACTTTTAATATGGATTCAATTTTTTCTTTTCTATTGTTTTTAAGATGGTAATAGTTGATTCTTTCAAGGTAAAATACCTTAAGACTGTAAGAGTTCAGGTTGAAGGCTAAATATTTTCACATATATTTAAGTAGTGAACATTTTCACTATTATAAAATATACAAGCGCACACAACCAACAGGTTTTCAGGCTGGCCCAGGCACCTGAACCTGTAATCCTGGAAGTCATGTGGCTTCCAACACTGCAGTTCATTCTGCTACTGACGATGACACCAGGCTGGATCTATTTCTTCACTTTTTTATTTTTATTTTTTTAATTGCAGAGCGTACACACATCTCCTAAAAATAGAGACTCCCAATTGGACATGATCATGCCGTGATGCTTTTCCTCGATTTCTCTATCCAGTCTGAAGTTGAGGCATGCATGCATGCAACATGTGCCCAGCATGTTTTGAAGCTTCCAGGACCAGGATTCAAACTCTGGTTGGCCATGTGGGAGCTGGTTCCCTATGCACAGGGCTTAACTGCACAATGGGGAAGGCCTATTTTTTTTTTTATTTAAAGAAATTTGAATAACATGTAGTACATTCAGATTGTAACTTATTTCTTACATATGAAAACCACCATCTTCCTCTTTTTATTTAACAATAAACCCTGAAGATCATTCCACAGTATGAAATAAGAGATCTTCCTCATTCTGTTCTATAGTTCACTATGCTACTCTGCATTGATATACCACAATATATTTAACTAGTTTGCTATTCATAGATATTTGAGTTTCTTCTAGTCTTTTGCCATTAAAATAATGTCACAATAAATGGCCTTCTGAATACATAATTTCATATCTTTTTTTTTTACTGCCGGAGGCTATGGACACTCGCCAGGAGACAGAGAGAAAGGGAGAAGAGGAAAGTCCATCCCAATAGGGAAAGAGAACGCCACAATTCCTTCTCCTACATTTCTCCATCCTGCTGGGATTTGGGGCATGTATATACACATGTATGGCATGTTTTTAAAGCTGCTCAGCCTGGGATTCAAATCATGGTCAACCATGTAGAATCTGACTCCCTTAACTACTAGACTACGGTAACAGCTCACGATTTTTGTCATGGTAAAATTCCCAATTCAGGAATAAGAGGGCAAAAAAAAATTTTTTTTGAGAGGTTTTTCGCTATAGGGTGCGTGCACTCGCCAGACAGACAGAGAGAGACATAGAGACAGAAAGCGAGAAATCACCCCCCAGGGGGGATGGTCACGCCGCAATCCCTTCTCCTCCATTCTCCTCTCGGGATCTTGGGCACGCATGCACACGCGCCTGGCGTGAGTTTTAAGCCACCGGGTCCGGGATGTGAACCGTGGTCGACTACGTGGGAGTCCAGCGACATAGCCATTACACTAACTGTTGGTTCCCAAGAGTGCAAAATTTTAAAGTCTGTTTAGAAGTTAATTTTTTTTCTTACTAATTTTAGCTGCAATACAAGAAAAAGAAAGATAAAGGAGTAAAAACATTAATTTCTGGGACCAGCAGATGGCATAATTGTTACATCACCGGACTTCCACATGGTTGACTGTGGTTTGCATCCCGGACCCAGTGGCTTGAAATTCATGCTGGAAGTATGTGTGTGTGTGTGCCCAAAATCCTGAGAGGAGAGGAGAGGAGAAGAGACTGTGGCATAGCCATCCCCCTGGGGGGTTTATTTCCCACGTTCTGTCTCTTCGTCTCTTGTGCCCTATAGCAAAAATATCTCTTAAAAAATTAATTTCCAATTTGGCCAATGAAAAATCTATCAGATCTTTTATGTAATATGACTATATTAATTTTCTGATGAAGGTTAATTAAATTTCATTTTTCTTTAACTTCTCTTCATTAGAGAATTTAGTAGTACTGATACTGAATTGACACACACACACACAAGAAAGTGAGAAGCCAGAGTTAAAATTATTGATAAGGGGCCAGCAGGTGGCATGGTGGTGAAGGGTGCTGGACTCCTACATGGGTGACCATGGTTTGAGTCCCAGACCTTGTGGCTTGCTTTCTCACTTTCTCTCCCTCTTTCTCTTACTCTATCCCTCTCGGGTCAAATTAAAAAATAAATGAAGGGGGACCAGCAGGTGGGGTGGTGGTTAAGGTGCTGGACACTCCCACATGGTCGAACTGGGTTCGAGTCCTGGACCTGGTGGCTTGCTTTCTCACTTCCTCTCTCTCTCACCCTTACCCTCTGTCTCTCTCTGGTCAAATTAAAAAATCAATGAATGAATAAATAAATAAAATAATTATTTTAAAAAAAATAAAATAAAAAAAAAAAAAATGAAGGTGACAAGCAGTTGGTGTAATGGCTATGTCACTGGACTCCCATGCAGTCAACCACGGTTCAAGTCCTGAACCTGGTGGCTTAAACTCACACCAGGTGCATGTGCACGCATGCCCAAGATCCAGAGAGGAGAATGGTGGAAATGGGATTGTGACGTGGCCATCCCTCCCAGGGGGTGATTTCTCGCTTTCTGTCTCTCTCTGTCTTCCTGGCAAGCACATGCACCCTAAAGCAAAAACCTCTCAAAAAAACCAAAAAACCAAAAAAACCCAAAAAACCCTCAATAATACATATTGCCATCAAATATATCACAATTCATATTTTATAACAGAAAACAAAGTTGAAAATTAAGGTACATTATTTTTAATAAACACTCTAGGTCTTTTTTCAGTACTAATTATTTTTGAAATACCAGTAACACTCAAGTTGTAATGTAAATATTATGAAAACATTTAGTAATTATGAAAGAACTATTAAGATTAATAACAAAGAAGTTTTAGAAGTACCAATACCTTGGTTAGTGCAGCAGTATGATCTTCTCCACAACAAATATAAACTATTTTCTGAGATCTTAGTGACTTCAATAAATTAGGAACATATCTATCTGAAAAGTCCAACAAAAAATGTTAGTGGTATTTTAAAAAATTCTTCTAAATGTGTTTCCTTTACAGTTTCTCAAGCTCAGAGACAGTAATAACTAAGTAATTTTAACTGTGATTCAATAATTTTGCAGTATAGCTTGCTAAGCTGTGTCCCTAGGCCTATCTATCCATGTTACCATGATAAAGCAGGAATTTAAGGAGAATTAAATGGCCTATTCGCCAGTCTGCACAGGACTAAGCAATCTAAGAATTTCAAAACTTCTAATTTTATGTATATATTATTTTTATTTGCCTAATAATTACTCTCACAGAAATCTACTTAGAAGCCTGAAAAAATGTATTTTCTACTATTCTATAGCAGAAAAGATAGAATCTGAGTCCCAATTTAACATACTTTTCTTACAACAAATATTTTTTAATGTTTACTGAGACTATTATTTGCTTATAAGCTCTTACTAGAACAACTCATTTTTGTCTACTTTAGTCATTATAACTGAATTTCATGAAAATAGTTTTTGTAGGTCAAATATTTGTAATCAACATAATTTTGAAAACTCAGTTCCAAAATTCCAGCATGTTTCAAATAATGTTAATCTTTTAAAATTAAAAATACATTTATTTTTACTCCAGCATCAATGTTAAAAGTGACACCCAAGCAAAAGTGAATTTAATGGCTCAAATCATTTAAATAGTTCTTTGAAAAACTCAAATGGATTAACATTTCATGTTACTTTACCAGTGTAATTTTACAGTTTCTTTCCACTGATGGTGCTAATAATGGAACAACTCTGGCCAGCACATGAAGTAAAGCTTTTCAACAGTCTAAACATCCTATGATAAAAATTTTATCCAGAAATGCTTTCTTTTTTGGGAGAGGTTTTTGCTATAGGGCACATGCACTCACCAGAAAGACAGAGACAAAAAGCGAGAAATCACCCCCCGGGGAGGTGGCCACGCCACAATCCCTTCTCCTCCATTCTCCTCTAGGGATCTTGGGCATGCATGCACATGCGCCCAGCATGAGTTTAAGCCATCAGGTAAGGGACTTGAACCGTGGTTGACTATATGGGAGTCCAGTGACATAGCCATTATGCCAACTACTGGTCCCCAGAAATATTTTCTATAGTTTATAATTAAGAATTTTGTTTTGGGGGCCAGCAGGTGGTATGGTATTTAAGGTGCTAGATTCCCATGTGACCAACTGCAATCTGAATCCTAGACTTAGCAGCTTGAAAATCATGCTGGGTGAAGGATCAGCAGATTATATCACTGGACTCTCATGTAGTTGACCACAGTTCGAATCCCAGACCCGGCAGCTTAAAACTCACACCAGGTGCATGTGAGAGCATGCCCAAAATCCCAAGAGGAGAATGGAGGAAAACGGATTGGCATGTGGTCATTGCCATCCACCCAGGGGGTGATTTCTCACTTTCTGTCTATCTACAAGCGCACACACCCTATAGCAAAACTCTCTCTCAAAAAAAAAAAAAAGAAGAAAAAGAAAATCATGCTAGGTGAGCATACATATGTATGTGCATGTGTGTTCAAAATCCTGAGAGGATAATGGAGAAGAGAGACTGTGGTAGGTGGGTGATATCTCATTTTATCCCTCTCTGTCTCTGTCTCTCTCTGGTGAGTGTATGCACTCTATGGCAAAAATAAGGGAAAAAAGTTCTGTTTTCTTTTGCCTTCTCACCACCTCTCAGAAATTTTATCAAATGGAATTTTAAAGTTAACATCTCATCTCCACTGATTTGGGTACATTTCTCACTGACACTAATAATCACTGATTCATCTCAAAAGACCATGCCTTTTAAAAAGTACATTTAAATTATAAATAATGAGACTTACCATTTTCATCATTAAGACCAAGCTGACCAAATTTGTTGCGTCCCCATCCAAAGATAGCTCCTGAAAGGGTGAGTACAAAACTATGAGCACCTCCTGCTGCAACTTGCATGAAAGGTATTCCAAGCAAAGACTTAATCAACTGTGGTGAAGTTTGCTTTTTACAGTCAATACCTAAACCCAGTTGGCCATATTTATTCTGTCCCCAACAGAAGACTTCACTTGCTGTAAAACAAAAACAATAAAATTAGATATTTTTCTCACAGATAAAAATTTCATTTAAATATCATTTCTTACTTTAGGATATTCTTCCTCTCATCACATGGAAATACACATTCTTTTTAACAATTATTTCTTAAATGGAGACATAATACTACCTAGAAGAACATCCTGTATTAGCATATTTTAAGTATGATTAACTACACTGATGAATAGATGAGTCACTTAATTATAGGTAATGTCATTTCCTTATGTTCAATAAAAGAGTCTTTTTAATAGTCCTCAAGACTTACATTTATTCTATAATTTCTCCCAAGTGGCATTCATACAAGCTCAAGGTTTCAAGTTATCAACTATATGCTGATCACATTCAAAATGTTATCACTAGCCCAGACCTCTTCTAAACAATAAAGCCAAGTAACCAACCCTTATCTTATCTTGACATTTACATTTATATATTTCAAAAGTTCTTCTAATTCAGCAAGTCCCAAACTAAATTCATGACTGCCACACTATATCCCATACCTGGACCTCTTTCCAGTATTTACCCTTTTGGTAAATGACTTCGTAACTGATTCAGTAGCATAAGTCACAAATCTGGAAAGTCATCCTTTATATCCCTCTCTCCTTTATCTCGTACATCGATCTATCAACTAAGTTATATACAGATTTCTTCCTAAATACAGAAGTGGCCAATAGATCTATTCCTTAGCATATTACCTTGCTCTACCGTATTTGTCCCAGCTTGCTACTTTTGCTCTCTACTACCCTATCTTGCAACTTCAGAAATCTTTTAATTTTAATTAAACCACCTGGCACTAAACTGAAAACTGACACACTGATAACTGACTTTTAAAAATTCATACCATGGGGACCAGCAGTTAGTGTAATGGCTATGTCGCTGGACTCCCATGTAGTCGACCATGGTTCAGGTCCTGGACCCAGTGGCTTAAAAAACTCACGCCGGGCGCGTGCGCATGCATGCCCAAGGTCCCAAGAGGAGAATGGAGGAGAAGGGATTGTGGCGTGGCCATCCCCCCTGGGAGGTGATTTCTCGCTTTCTGTCTCTCTGTCTGTCTCTGTCTGTCTGGTGAGCGCATGCGCCCTATAGCAAAAAACCTCTTCAAAAATAAAAAAAATTTTCATACCATGGGGCTGGCAGGTGGCATGATGTTAAGGGTGCTGGACTCCCACCCACAT
Organism: Tupaia tana; assembly: GCA_026018925.1. NCBI lineage: Eukaryota > Metazoa > Chordata > Mammalia > Scandentia > Tupaiidae > Tupaia > Tupaia tana. The sequence continues at coordinate 58,022,149 of JAKSZU010000010.1, read as the reverse complement.
GGCTGACCGTAGCAAGCCGGACCTGGTGGCTTGCTTTCTCCCTTTCTCTCTCTCTCTCTCTCTCTCTCTCTCTCTCTCTCTCTCTCTCCATCTCTCCGATCAAATTAAAATAAATAAAGTTAAATAAAATAATTCTTTACCAAAAAAAATTTTTTTCATACTACAGGGTCAGCCCCAAACCACAGTGTTAAGCACTCTGCATTGGAAATTGGATCTCACATGACCTACCACAATTACAATCACAGCCCTGGTAGCTTGAAAGGCGTGCCAGGCCTGTTTGTGTGCATGCCAAGTCATGAAGAGATAAAGAAATGGAGGAAAAAGGATTCTGGCATGACCACAGCCCATTAAGGGTGCTTTAAAGTAGATTTATGGTAGACTCTATGGCACAGCAGTAACAAGCTGGTCAAAAGCAGTCAGATCCCACAAGATGACTATAGTTCAAATCCCTAGGCAGGTAAACTAAAAACACGCCAAGTGCATGCACAAGTGCCCAGAAACCAGCAGGCAGGATGACTGGAGGAAGAGGACCATACCATATGAAAGATGCTCATCTCTCTCTCATTTGCTTTTGCACACTTACTCTTTTTTGGGGGGAGGGTGGGAGCACACACACTGAATGTATTTTTCAAGCTGCTGGATCCAGGACTTGAACCAGTAAGCCAGCCATGTGGAATCCAACCCCTTAACCTCTGTGCCACCTGCTGGCCCCACACATGCACTCTATTATGAATAAAGAAAAATGCAGATTTGATAACACTGCTTCTTTGAAAAAAAACTGCTGTCCTCTCTCACTGTTCTAGGATAAGTATTTTTAATAAGTCTGTATGATTCCATATCATCTTCCTACATTTCCAGTCTCATTTCACACAAGTGTCTTCCACTCATTATACTCCAGCAATACTTCCCTTCCTCTACATTACCCACTGGGCATCCTCACACACACTGTTCCCTCTGCCTTATCGTTCAGATTAAATCTAATTCCAGGGTTATGAGGGGGCCTAGTGGTCAAGGCACTGGACTCCCACATGGTTGGTGACTGAGGTTCAAGTCCTCCTCTCTCTCTCTCCAAATTGAATAATAATAAATAAAGTTAGGTAATTATGTTTTTTAAAAAGTCTAATTCCTGTTATATGTTCTCAATATGCTGAACTTTTTCTTTATAGACCTTATCAAAGTATACAATGCTATAATTAGCATGACTATCATGAGAACTAGTAGTATACTGCTTACCACTGCATATTGTACACTGTAATGAGCCTAGTTCATATTAAGTACTTTTAAAAAGTTTGTTCAATGAGTAAAATACTGCCTAAAGCATAAAGCCAAATAAGGCAAAAAAAAAAAAAAAGTTAAGATAGAAAACTGTCTTCACTAGTAAAATCTTTACACTTAAATTTACATTGGATCCACCCAACAAAATATCAAAAGAATTGACGAAGCAAAAACAAGGACTACACATGGATCTCATGTTCTCCCCTGGCTGTACAAGTTCATGTTCCTCAATAAGAAATTTTTTCGCTCTGTGTTTGTGTGTGTAGTGACTGAGATAGGATTTTGCTGTTGTAATCCTCTGTCTCCTAAGCAACTGGGACTATGAAAGTGCTACCACATCTAGCTCCATCAGATAAGGTCTCCTAAACTGCGAGCTCCTGATTCTCCTAAGGCTTTTGGGTAGCTGGGATTACAGACATATACCACCATACCTGGTTCCTTAGGGTGAGGAAGGAATTCAACCCAGGCTGCCCATGGTCTTATCCTGCTGATAATGGCATCTAGCACATGCTATTGTGGCTGGGTCTCTTTAATAATGGGTTGTCAAAGTCATGATGCATTTTGCATAGAAAAACAGAGAAAGAATACTCCATGAATTTTCTGACAACCCAATATTATACCTGAAACCCGGTGTAACAGATTTCTGTTTTTGTTTTTGTTTTGTTTTTTTTTTTGGGAGAGGTTTTCGCTATAGGGCGTGTGCGCTCGCCAGACAGACAGAGAGAGACATAAAGACAGAAAGCGAGAAATCAACCCCCGGGGGGGATGGTCACGCCGCAATCCCTTCTCCTCCATTCTCCTCTCGGGATCTTGGGCACGCACGCACACACGCCTGGCCTGAGTTTTAAGCCACCAGGTCCAGGGCGCGAACCGTGGTCAACTACGTAGGAGTCCAGCGACATAGCCATTACGCTAACTGCTGGTTCCCAACAGATTTCTGTTTTAACCTTAACTTTGAAGTATGTCTAACACGCCCTCACAATACCCATGTAAAACTACATGCCAATATTCAACTTCACCACTTTTTCGATTCTATACTTTTGCTAGTACTATTGCTTTAGCCATACTTCAGTGTTTCCTCTGGCCTCTTGTAAATATTTCCCCAATTCTTAATAAATTTTATTCATATTTCAGTTTGTATAAAATACCAATCCTCCCCTTATTGTCGTCAACTAATTCTACCAATATAAAACTAAATCATAACTTTTCTTCACTCTCATAGCATTTTTCTTTTACCTTGACCAAAATGTTGTTTTTTTCTTTTTGCCTCAGACCAGTTATTTATTGGACATCTCTCTCCTCTACTAGACTATATAATCCCTAAAACTGTCTCTTAAATTTGTTTCCCCCACAGATGTAGCCTAGTGTTTTTATTCATAGTAGGTCTCACTAGACATTTACTGAATTTAAATAATGGTAATGATGATGAGAGAGTCACTGGAACATATTTCCTTTTTAAATTTTATTTAACTTTATATTTACTTTATCTGTTTACTTTAATTTGACCAGATAGGGACAGAGTGAGAGGGAGAGAGATGGAAAGTGAGAAAGCAAGTTGCCAGCTCCAGGACTCAAACCACAGTCGGCCATGTGAGCATCCAGCGCCCTTAGCCACCACGTCACCTGCTGCCCTTAAATGTATTTTCTTAAATGATAAAAAACAAATGCATGAGAAGTTTTTACTAACCCATGTTCTAATCATTAACTGACATGTAAAGAAGTTAAATTACTAAGAGGAATGCACACAAAGCTAAATAGGATGTTTAGCCTATTTTCTGTGAGATTAAATGAGACTGAGGGAGTAATCCCTAGTTTTTAACTTTTTTAACTGTTTAATGAACATTATGACACAGAAATCAATTTCATGTCTATACAATAAATAATTTAAAAAGATACATACCATTCATAATAAAGAAAACATATAATATCTAGTGAAAAACCTAATAAAAATTATTTATAAGACCTTGCCACATAAAACAAAATACTAATGAAAAAAAAAGAAAGGACATTTAAATAAATAGAGGTATATATCATGTTTAAGAATTAAGACTCAACATTATAAAAATTTCCTTCAAACTGATTTGCAGAGACAGTGCAATCCCAATCAGTTACCGTGTATGTGAAAATTGACAAGATAATTCTAAAATTGGTATGAAAACAAAAGAAAAACCGATGGGACCAGCAGTTAGTGTAATGGCTATGTCGCTGGACTCCCATGTAGTCGACCGCGGTTCACGTCCTGGACCTGGTGGCTTAAAACTCACGCCGGGTGGGTGTATGTGCGTGCCCAAGATCCCGAGAGGAGAATGGAGGAGAAGGGATTGCGGCGTGGGCATCTCCCCTGGGGGGTGATTTCTCACTTTCTGTCTCTCTGTCTCTCTTTCTGGCGAGCACACACGCCCTATAGCGAAAATCTCTCCAAAAAAAAAGAAAAACCAAGATTATCTTGGGAAAAGAACAAAGTCAGAAGACCCTGCTCAATTAAAGTACTAAGTAATGAAAGTAAAAAAAAGAAAAGAAAAACAATTCTTACCTTTAGAAAGGGCAAGTGAATGATAGTAACCGCAAGCAACCTGTACTATCTGGATATCTGACAAACTTTTAATATTCCTAGAAAACAAGAGGAGAGAGAAAGATCAGTTAATTTGATTTTTTAAAAAACAGATCTTAAATGCTATTTACTGACCACCTGACTTCATGAGCTATGCTGTTTTGTTTTGTTTTGTTTTCTAATTTATCAAAAACTTATGCTATTGGACCAGCAAATGAAATAGCAGTTATGTTGCTGGACTTCCACATGGCTGACCACGGTTCAAGTTTCGAACTCGGTGGCTTCAAATTCATGCCAGGCATGTGTATGGACATGCCCAAGATCTCAGGAGAATGGAGAAGAGATTGTGGGATGGCCACCTTCCCAGGGGATGATTTCTCATTTTCTATCTCTCTGTCTCTCTAGCACTATAGCAAAAATCTCTCTAAATAAATAAATTAAAACTTATGCTATAAAATCAGTAGGCAAAGATTTAAAAAAAATGAAAAGACGTGACAAGAAAATATTTTGGACAAGATTTAAGCAAAATGAACTATGCTCACAACAAGAACTTCTCAAGAGTACTCTTACAATTTAGATATTTTATCAAAAAATTTTTAATTAAAAAGAATTTTATACTTTAGCATAGAGTGTGAAACTTTGCAATATCATCTAATTTGTCTAAAATAGATGTTTTGACTGGTTTACTACATATTCTCCTTTACTGGGTTCCTTAACAGCCAATATAGGGATTCTTGTCATGTTGTTTTAGAAATTCACAAATTACAAAACCTTTCTTTTAGGTTATCATTTTCCCTACATCTATATAAATCATTGATCTAGAAGAAAATATTTTCTAGGAAATTTAATCATTTCATATTTATGATGATCACTGATAAGTTGTCATATTTTCTGCCATCTTGTGTTTTGTCATGAATCATTTCTTTCCTCCTCTTTCCTAATTTTTGCTTAACTGCAATATAATTCTAAAAGCTAATAAAAAAATACAAAATCAGGAGCTGACAGGTGGCTTAGTAGTTAAGGGCACTGGACTCCCACATGGCTGACCATGGCTCGAGTCCTGTACCTAGTAGCTTCTTTCTCACTTTCTCTATCCCTAGCGACTTCTTTCCATTCTTTCTCTCTCTCTCTCACTCTGTCCCTCTCTGGTCAAATTAAAATAAATAAATAAAGTTAAATAAAATAATTCTTTTAAAAAAATACAAAAATCAATTAACTTTGAGCATTAACCATCCCAGCATCATCTTACGTATTTCATACAGTCAGTATACCGGTTTTTCTGAATAAATGTTTACAACACAAAAAGGGAGGGGAGGCAAAGTCTATTTCTTATTTCCCTTTACCTGATACTGCCACCTGACCTGATTCTGCCATATGAGAGTCCGGAGCAAGTTCTGACCAGAGTGTCGATACCCGTGATTTTCGGGAGGCAGCTTCAGCAAATCAAATTTTGAGCAGGAAAAATGAGAGTTACTCTAATTCCATACTGTTGTATTAAAAGTATCTTTATTTAGTGGCTTTATGTTCTTAACTACAAAACCTGCAAATTATACTACTACAACTGTGTAGAATCCAACAAATTAGCAGGATCCAATGAACCTTTAAATTCTCAAACATAAAAAAATGCCATTTTTCTGCAATAGCAAAAATCAAACACTAGTAATACAAACACAGTTAAGAATAAATATGTAGAAGTGTACAACTGTGTTGGTTACTTTTACTGTTACTGCTTAGGTACGCTGTGCACACCATATACTGACCTGTTCATTTTATTAAATTTTTGGAAAAAACAACTATTCTAGGTAGTCTAATTTCCAAGATCAAGTAAAACATTTAAAATACAATACTACATTCTCAAGGCACTCAAAGTGTTTTTTCACAACTTTTATCACTTAATTCATTTAATGTTTGTTTCTTCTGCTAACCAATAAGCTCCGTGAAGGCAAACTACGTTATCTTTTTTTTTTTCCCTAGTTTTTGCTATACAGAATGTGTGCACTTGCCAAAAAAAGAGAGAGAAAAAATGAGAAATCACCCACCACTCCCTGGGAGGGTGGGGGTGGTCACACCACAATCCCTTCTCCAGTCTCATCTTGCCATTTGGGCCACTCATGTGTGTGCACCTGGCATAATTTTCAAGCTGCCAGGTCCAGGACTCAAATGGCACAACTGACCACGTGGAACCCTGCTGCCTTAACCTCCACGCCACCTAGTGGCCCAAAACTATGTGTCATATACTCGCGTCTTAATCCCTAGTACCCATAATGGCACTAGAGAAATAGTATGTAATGAATATATTAAAGGATAAATTCATCTGTAAAGTCTGGACAGCTTTAGTATTAGAAATAAAGTTTGCTAATAAACTTCTAAATTTGTACAGTAATTTTCACTAACTCTCCTATCCATGCTATCTAAAGGTTTAGAATATAACATAAGTGTTAATTTCTTAGCCATATCCACTATGGAGATGAAATATATTCTACTGTGACATTACTTTGTTAAAGAAAAAAATTATTTTTTTTAATCTTGATGTATACTTATACTGAAGATTGGAGGGGAGGTGTTAGCTTTGTTTTGTCTTTTTGTCTTTCAGGAAAAACATAGAAAAATACTGCAACTGTAAAACTTAATGTACCAAATTGGTTTCCCATGATTCATTTTTTCTAAAGATATAAGTTAGAAAATAATTAAATACAATTGCATAGAATTCATAAAAAGTAATCCCCTTTGTGAGGTAAAAAAGACAATGAAAATGTTCAATGACAGGCAATTTTTTGAAAGAATTCAAACTTACTTAACAGAAAAGTAAAATAAGCCAGAATAAAATTTGCAAATAAAAAAATACACACACACCATGAAAATTCCTAATTATCATGAAAAGCAAATAAGAATTGAGACCTCTACAGAAAATATTTTATATTGCTTATAAATTTAAAATAACTCTAAAGTTTAGAGTACATCAAACATTTCAAGTGACTATGACATCACTAAAATGATTCATTATAAAAAACCCAAATCATCTCTTGAGTAGATTTTAAAAGATGTTCTAAATCTGAAAGAAAACAATACATTTGAAAATAAGATTTATACATTCCTTTCCTTGAGAATGTGCCAAAACATATTAATTGTTGAAAATATGTACTGTTGTATTTTCTATTTCTACAACTTAATACACTTAAGTGGCAATACAGACAGAAACCAGATATTAGCATTTGTGTTTCTGAAGACAAAATTCCAGCAACTAATGTTTACAAAGACTACTGAAAAGTTTACATTCAAGCTGAGGCACTAAGCCTTAAATATTTTGACAATTAAACATAATTAACAGTTTTCTACTTCCCAGTTAACCCACAAATTTCCTTGCGATTTAAGAAGAATCTTAATACCAACTCTTTTCTTACTATTTTGAAAAAAAATTTAGGCTGACAACCAATATAATTTCTTTCTTTCTTTTTTTTTTTTTTTGTGAGGTTTTTGCTAAAGGGCGCGTGCGCTCGCCAGAAAGACAGAGAGAGATAGAGAGAGAGAAAGCAAGAAATCACTCCCCAGGGGGTGGTCACGCTGCAATCCCTTCTCCTCCATTCTCCTCTCGGGATCTGGGGCACGCAAACACACGTGTCCGGCGTGAGTTTAAGCCACCAGGTCCGGGACTCAACCGCGGTCAACTACATGGGAGTTCAGTAACATAGCCATTACACTAACTGCTAGTCCCTACAACCAATATAATTTCTACCATTTAAAAGGTACTCTTAGTCTTGTGAATCATGCTAGATGGATGTGCATGCATGTCCCAAATCCTGAGAATACAGTAGAGAAGGGACTACCCTGTAGCCATTGCCTATGGGGTAGGGAGGAGCAAGGGATTTCTCATTCATCCTCCCTCCCTCTCTCTCTCTCTCTCTCTCTCTCCCTCTCTCTCTCTCTCTCTCTCTCTCTCTCTCTCTCTCTCTCTCTCGCGTCAGCATGCACCCTATGGCAAAAAAAAAAAAAAAAAAAAAAAAAAAAAAAAAACTAAAAAACAAAACAAACTGGGCTAGCAGGCAGCATGGAGATCAAGGCAGCTGGATCCCACATGGCTGACGGCCTGGTTTGAGTCTCAGACACGGCAGCTTGAGAATCACGCTGTGTGTGTGTGCATGGCATGTCCAAAATCCCAAGGAGACTGGAGGAAAAGGGACTGCAGCATAGCCATCCCCCCAGGGAGGTGATTCTCACCTTCTCTCTCTCTAACAAATACATGCACCCTATAGCAAGAACTGAAAAACAAACAAAAACTTTTTTTTTCATCTAAAATATTTTGAGTTTTGAGATGCTAAAATTAGGCAGAAATTGTAATAGGTTTAAAACTGTAATAGGTTTTAAACTTTGGGCTGGCCCCAAAGCCTACTGGTTAAGGGCACTGGATCCAACATATCCAACCATGGTTCAAATCCTGGTCCAGAGGCCTGAAAAACATGTTGTATGCACGTGTGTACACACCCAAAATCCCAAAAGGCTATAAAAATGGAGAAGGGACTATGGTGTGGCCATGCCCACTAGGTGCTTTTTGCCTCTCCTCCTCCCCCTCTCTGTGTCTCTCTGGCAATTACAAATGCATAGATTCTAAAATAAAAGTGATTGTGAAGAAAATAAATTTTATTTTTATCAAGCTAACACTGATTAGTTTGCATGATATAGTCCAGAAACAGCTGTATTCCCAAGAATGACCATCTTATACCATCCTGCTATAATTTTTTTAATACATCCAAAAAGAATTTTTAAAAACAATTTTATTGGCAATGACTGCTTTTCTAAAATTTGTGTGGAAATTTTTATATTTCCAGTTAAACTGAAACATAGTAAAATTAGTCTTAAATTTTTAAAAACTTACTCCTTGCATGAGAGGGAGTAAGAGACAGAAAGAGATAGAGAGAGACCTTAACAGAGTCTTCACCCCTCAGTCCTACTCTTGGCCTCAGACAGCCAGGATCAGCAGCATTCCCAAGCCTGTCCACAGCCAACAAGGAGACCTTGGAGTGCGAATTCAGGACCTTCTCATACAATCTCAGCATTGTGTAGCATTTTGTTTTAGCTGCACACTGTGGTTGGTGTGGTGCTTAACTTTCTATATTACATATGTATAATATATTCCAAATAAAAATAATATATAGTCAGAAATGCGGGTCTACATAAACCACTGCTATTAATTTCAGTCTTTCCCCAAGCAGTAATGACTTCAAAATAAGATAAAATTGGGACCAGCATAATGGTTACATAACTGGACTTCCACTGTCAACCACATTTCGAGTCCCAGACCTGGAGGCTTAAATTCACTCCAGACGCGTCTGTGTGTTTGCCTAAGATCCTGAGAGGAGAATGGAGAAGGAACTGTGGCATAGCCATCCCCCTGGGGGGTGATTTCTCACTTTCTGTTTCTCTCTCTCTTTCTGGTGAGCGCACGTGTCCAATAGCAAAAACCTATCAAAAAAGGCCAATGCCAAAAATAAAAAATAAATAAATAAATTAAAAAAAAAAAAAGGCCAATGCCCAGGTGGAGAAGTTGAGGTCAGCATCAAATTGGAAATATTTAAAGTGGATACACAACTATTTCAGCAATGCAGACAATTAAGTGTGTCATTGTGGGTGATGGTGCTGTTGGTAAAACATGTCTCCTGATATCTTACACAACAAACACATTTCCATCTGAATGACAACTATGCAGTCACAGTTATGATTGGTGCAGAGCCATATACTCTTGGGCTTTTTGATACTGCAGGGCAAGAAGATTATGACAGATTATGAGTTATCCACAAGCAGATGTATTTCTAGTTTGCTTTTCAATGGTCTCTCCATCCTCGTGAAAATGTGAAAGTAAGGTGGGTGCCTGAGATAACTCCTCACTGTCCAAAGACTCCTTTCTTGCTTGTTGGGACCCAAATTGATCTCAGAGATGACCCCTCTACTACTAAAAACTTGCCAAGAACAAACAGAAGCCTATCACTCCAGAGACTGCTGAAAAGCTGGCCCGTGACCTGAAGGCTGTCAAGTATTTGGAGTGTTCTGCACTCACACAGAAAAGCCTGAAGAATGTATTTGATGAAGTAATACTGGCTGCCCTGGAGCCTCCAGAACCCAAGAAGAGTCGCAAGTGTGTGCTGCTATGAGCATCTCTCTAGAGCCCTTCTGCACAGCTCGTGTCGGCATCATACCAAAAGCAATGTTTATATCAAACTAAAGATTAAAAATTAAAATTCGTTTTTGCAATTAAAAAAAGGGAAAGCCACAGATACATAATTTGTTGAACAATTTTCAACTAAAACTGTCATATAATAAAATTATCTTTCTTTCTTCTCTTTTACTTCTTACATATATACTACTGACTCACTGAGAACTCTTACACCCGAAGTAAACAACAACAAAAATACAAGTGTGAGGGTTAAGAGACTCAATAGAGTAAAAGTGAGGAAAACTACTAGGTCGTCGGAAAATTCCTAACATATCTTTCTGTTTTTCTTTGCAAAAACGTGTCAAGACTTTCTGACAACCCTATAGAAAGCTTTGCCATGAATCATGATTTTAAGAATCCTGACTTTGAAGATCTATAGTTAAGTACCTTTCCATCCTAAAAACACAAAAAATTTTAAGTCTTTAATTAAAAGTCCTGATCTACAAGAATTACTTGTGAGAAAACAAAAGTTAAAATAAAGATTGAATGTGAGGTCACTGGGCTTCTATGAATGCTTTATATTATATAACCAACAATCACCTAATTGCAAATTACCATAACCTGGGGGGAGAAAATCAAAATTGAAATCTCTAAAAACATTCAATCTACTTTGCTTAAGAAAAAAGATTTTTATCTTCCACCAGTACCATTATTAACAGACATCAAAGCCATACTGGGGAATGCCCTGCAGCTCACCAGTTAAGGAATCCAGATCCCACATGACTAACTGTTATTCAAATCCCAGCCCCAGAAGCTTGAAAAATTTGACAGGTGTGTGTGCTTGCATGCCCCAAATCCTGATGGGATAAGAACTGGAAGAAAAAGGATTGCAGCATGACCACACCCACTCCAGGGTGCCATCTTCTCTCTCCCTCTCTCTTTCTCTCTTGCTCTTACTCTATCTCTTGCAATCGCACATGCCTTCTGGCAAAAGGAGAAAAACCATACTGGGAATTTTGTTTGTTGTTTAATTAATAGTTCAGAAGAAAGAGGGACCAGCAGTTAGCGTAATGGCTATGTCGCTGGACTCCCACGTAGTTGACCACGGTTCGCGTCCTGGACCCGGTGGCTTAAACTCATGCTGGGCGTGTGTGCATGGGTGCCCAAGATCCCGAGAGGAGAATGGAAGAGAAGGGATTGCGGCGTGGCCACCCCCCCCCCGGGGGGGTGATTTCTCGCTTTCTGTCTCTCTGTCTCTCTCTGTCTGTCTGGCGAGCGCATGCGCCCTACAGCAAAAAAGCCTCTTAAAAAAAAAAAAGAAAGAAAAGGAATAAATCTGTTTTGTAGGGAAGCTTTATGGATTTTGGTTGTAAGTTCAGTAAGAAACACATGTAAATATGATGTAACCAGAAGTCTTACCAGATAGTTCAGTAAAAAATATAAAATATCAAACCAAGAGTTCTGTTGGTTCCAGTACTCCATTTTTTGTTTTGTTTTTTTTTTTTTTTTTGAGAGAGGTTTTAGCTATAGAGCACGTGCACTTGCCAGAGAGACAGAGAAAGACAGAGAGACAGAAAGCAAGAAATCACCCCCCAGGGGGGATGGCCCCGCTGCAATCCCTTCTCCTCTATTCTCCTTTTGGGATCTTGAGCATGCACGCATACACACCCGTCATGAGTTTAAGCCACGGGGGCCCAAGACTCGAACCACAGTCAACTACATGGGAGTCCAGCAACATAGCGATTACGCCAACTGCTGGTCTAGAGTACTCCATTTTTTAAATGATAATAATAGGTTGTTGGAAAAGTCATGATGTATTTTTCTATGTTTTTATATTAAAAAACATGTCATGACTTTTCTGACAACCAGTAATTTATCCTAATTCCTAAACCAACACAAATATTTCAATGTTAAAAACAAAATATAGAGCTAGCCTGTAGCATGGTTGTTAAAAAGGCTGGATCCCACAGAGCTGACTACATGGTTCAAGTCCCAGACCTGGAAGCTTAAAAAGAATAGCTGGGTGTTGGGACCAGCAGTTAGTGTAATGGCTATGTCGCTGGGCTCCCACATAGTCGACTGCGGTTCGAGTCCTGGACCCGGTGGCTTAAACTCACGCCAGGCGCGTGTGCGTGCGTGCCCAAGATCCTAAGAGGAGAATGGAGGAATAGGGATGGCGGCATGGCCATCCCCCCTGGGGAGTGATTTATTGCTTTTGGTCTCTCTCTCTCTCTCTGTCTTTCTGGCGAGCACACTCGCCCTATAGCCAAAACCTCTCAAAAAAAAGAAAAAAGAAAAAAGAATAGCTGGGTGTTGGGACCAGCAGGTGGTGTAATGGCTAGGTCACTGGATTCCCATGTAGGTGACCGTGGTTCAAGTCCCGGACTGGGTGGCTTAAGCTAACGCCAGGCACATGTGCAAGAGTGCGTGCCTAAGATCACGAGAGGAGAATAGAGGAAAAGGGATTGTGGCGTGGCCATCCCCCCCGGTGTGTGTGTGGGGGTGGGGGTGATTTCTCGCTTTCTGTCTCTTTCTGGCAAGCACTTACACCCTACAGCGGAAAGATCTCAAAAAAAAAAAAAAAAAAAAAAAAAGAACAGCTGGGTGCATGAGTATGAGTATTCATACCCAAAATCCTAAAGGCAGAGGCAAACGGAGGAGAAAGGACTGTGTCATAACCATTCCCCTGGGTTGTGCTTTCTCTCTCTCTCTCTCTCTCTCTGTGAGCACACAAATTAAAAATCAAAATACACAAATACATATTAAAAATGCTACCTGGAATAAATCTAAAATTAGTTTAAGAATACCTTGGTTGCCTGGAGAGTTCTTTTGTCCCTATTACTATTTCTAAGAAGAAAGAACAAAGGAATTTGAGGAGGCCAGATTTATAGAATCTAAAAAACTAAGCTCTGTTGTATTACTTATTTAGCTAAAAGAAATTGAACATTATTCTTTAAGTTTATGTTCTTGCTCTAATACTTCTTAATGTTGAGACCATGGATTATAGCCTATGTAAACATGTAATACTACAATACTGATAAGCCATTGTTTATTTTTTAATTCTGAAATAATTCTATGATGAGTTTAATGGTTAACATAAATTGTGGGCACTGCTATGTAAAAAAGTAGAAAGTGAATCAATTATTTTTTTTAATAAAGAACTTTCAGGTTTTTAAAGAATTATTTATTTTATTTATTTATTCATTTATTTTTAGTTTGACCAGAGAAAGACACAGAGCAAGAAAGAGTGAAAGTGAGAAAGCAAGCTGCTAGGTCCAGGACTTGAACCATGGTCAGCCACGTAGGAGTGTCCAGCACCTTAACCATCATGACACCTGCTAGTCCTGAATGAATTCTTTTTATATTCTCATAGTCAATAAAAACAATAAAGACTAAAAAAAAGTTAGAAAAAAAGCATACAAATAGCTGGAATACTCAAGACAGAATTAGTCATTTAAATTAGTGGAATCTACTAAGAGAAAGTTTATAATAAGGTAGGTAATCTTCACCCCTTTTCTTTATAAACATAAATACAGCAGTGTGACAATAAAATAGAACAGTCTGCAAAGTTAACCCACATGAGAAGGTTCCAGGTTCCCTTCTGAACATCTCCATAAGTATGCTTGGGCACACATGTGCCCATGATCCTGGGATAGCTAAAGCTAGGGATAGATTGTGGCATCAAGACCCTGTAGGTGTGTTGTCTCTATCTTTCTCTCTGTCACTCATGGAGGAAATAAACTTAAAAGCACAAAAATACTATTAAAAAACATAAATATCAATCTTATTTTTTATGAAAAAATAATAGATTATATAAAAACCACCAGTCAATCAATAGCTCAACCCCATTAAAAGCAAGAATCTATCTAGTAAACTGCTAAAGAACTGAAGGGGAGAAATAATTAGGTGTCAATTCTTACATTCCACAGTAAACAGAATGATTTAACAAATGTATTACAAACAATTGTTAAGGACCTCTTTGAGGTCACTTTTACCTGGGTACTCTGATACATTCCTCAGTTCCTAGCAGACCAAGTTGTCCATCAGAATCGAGACCCCAAGCATACACCTGGCCCTTGTCATTTAGTGCTAACGTATGAGCTTCTCCACATGAAACGGCTACAATATTCTGCGCATCCAAGGCAACAACCTGCTCTACAGAAACCAAGAAGAGCAATATTATGTTCTAGTTCTGAAAGTCTGAAAATAATAAAATACATTTGATCCTCATTCTATTTTTAAAAAGCTAGGAAACACTTAAAAACACACTAATTGTAACAGATTATTTTTGAAAAATGTAAAAATACATAATTTTGGTAAAATACAAATACATTACATGGTATAATCAACTCAGAATATTAAGTGACTTTAACATTATGAAGATGCTTCTAAGAATTCATAAAGACTGCTCAGAGTGTACTATTCATTCAAAACCATTACCAATAAAAGGAAAGTCCAGATGAAAAAGTAATCATTTAAATAACCCAGGCTTGGGAACGGCAGGTAGTGTGGTGGTTAGGGGCACTGATCTCCCATGTGGCTGACTGTGGTTTGTGTCACAGACCTAGTGACTTGCTTTCTCACTTTAGTCAAATTTAAATAAACAAACAAACTTAAATAAAACTCCTAAAAAAGTAATAAATAACCCAGGCTATTTAAGTTTAACGATAAAACCATAAGTGGCATATATTACTATGTAGATACTATGATGGAATAATTCTGAAATTAATGAAAAATCTGAAATGGCAATTTCTAAATGGAAAACAATTCTTTTTTTTTCCCCCAAGAGGTTTTTGCTACAGGGTGCGTGCGTTCGCCAGAAAGACAGAGAGCGACAGAGAGACAGAAAGTGAGAAGTCACTTGGTTTTCGATGCCTTTGGCTTTACAGTCATTACTGTCTTGTACGAGGGAGTATCTTCAGAAAATTCATGGAAAATATGTATCATGAAAATCAATCCCCCAGGGGCAAATGGCCACACTGCAATCCCTCCTCCTCCATTCTCTTCTCAGGATCTTGGGCACGCACGCACACGTGCCCGGTGTGATTTTAAGCCTCCGGGCCCAGGACTAGAACTATGGTCGACTACATGGGAGTCCAGCAACATAGCCATTATGCTAACTGCTGGTCCCTGGAAAACAATTCTTTACAAAGCTCATAAGTAAAGCATCTACTGGATATGTTCAGTGGAGAAGTGAAAGTCAATGAACATAAACCAGTATGCTCCAGTTTATGGCATGCCGTTGTAACAACAAAGATATAAAAATTCCAGATGTGATTAAAATGTATTTTCATTTTAAATCATAAATTAATTTAAAATATCGACTCTTATAGAAGAAAGAAACTTAAGAAAAATATTAACTGTAAAACTTAACCCAATTTTTTTTTAAAAAAAGGGTATTCATAAGACTATGAATAATCTGCCATTGATAAATCAGTAAAGGAAGTGAAACTGCTTTCCTAGACTCATCTCCTCAAGATGTCCAACATTTTTTACCAGAACTACTACAAATTTTTTTCAGATACCATTTAAAATTAACTTCTTTTCAGTTCAATGAGAACACTATGTTATTGTTTTCAATAAACTAAAAGCTTTGTGTTGCAAGCAATTAAAATTGGATCAATCAAGATTTCTTCCAAAGCACATCTTAGCTCAGTTTACAAATGTAGCTGTTCAATAATGAAACAGACTGCAACAAGGAGGTTGAAATCTATACATATAGAGAAATCAACATTGTATCTACATTTTGATGTAACTCCTGCATTTTGAAGTGGAAGGTTAGAGCCTCAAGGAATCTGCCCAACACTAAGGATGTTTTATTTTAAATACTTACCTTAAAGTCCTATGAGATGGTAACTCTTGAAGCTGCTTACCAGTACATGAAGTTCATAACACTTATCTCTTGCTTTCTGTATATATTTTGTATAAGTTTTTATGAAATTATGTTGTAATAATACACAGAAACAAAAAAGGAAAACAAGAAATAACACACTGTCATCCAAAAGATCAAGGACTTAGAAGTAAAGCATTATTTGCTTATATCAAACATTCTCATAAACCTTAATTATGAAGGAAGAAGTAAAACACATGAAAGATCTCTATCTCTCATGGAGACTCAATATCTTTCCAGAAAAATTCTCAGAGGAAATAGAACAAGAAATGACAGAACGAGAAGGGGGTGAATAACATTGGTTGATTTACCATAAAAAATTAAAGAGTATGAAGAGACTTCAAAGAGTTCACAGATAACAAAGTTAAAGTATGAGTTTATTTTGGTGTAAAAAATTTTTGAAATCCATGTGTTTTTTTCATAATACATATTTTCCATGAATTTTATGAAGACACTCCCTCATACCTAAGACAGTAACGACTGTAAAGCCAAAGGCATCAAAAGCCAAGAAATAATCACTTATATCTAATACTAGTATTACTGAAAAAGTCTTATGTTCCAAGTAACAGAGACAAAAAGGTGAATAAACAAAGTTCTGGCCCTTAAAGAATTTGTAGTCTATGGAAAAACAGGTGAGAGAAGGATTATGATTGAATTATAAGATAAAGTTATACAGAAGATACCATGGGAACATGACATACTTCTGTAAGCCTACATAAGTATTAGGAGGAATTCTGGAAAACAGGGACACTTAAGCTTGGTTAAGTCCTGAGTTGGAGAAGGAGAAAGAGATTCCATGTATCCATTTGAGGAAATTCAAACTATTTGTTATAGCCCAACTTTCTCACTAAGACTAATGAGAAAAAATAAGGGAAAAATGTTTTATTTCAAAAGAAACCTCTCCAATTTTTAAAACTTCCTAGGGAAAAGATCAGTAATCCACATGAAAAGTAGATAAAAGGTATGAAATGACAGTTCACACTAAAGAAACAGAAAAAGCACACTTAATGATATGAAGAGACACTGATGAG
The DNA here is from genome assembly GCA_026018925.1 of Tupaia tana. Taxonomy (NCBI): domain Eukaryota; kingdom Metazoa; phylum Chordata; class Mammalia; order Scandentia; family Tupaiidae; genus Tupaia; species Tupaia tana. The sequence continues at coordinate 58,005,257 of JAKSZU010000010.1, read as the reverse complement.
AGAAATGCAAATTCAAACTACATTGAGAAGTCAAAAAATTTTTAATTCCTTAATCTATATACTTTCACTTTTGCATCTTTCTACATGAATTAACCTTCAATTAAGTTTATATGTATGTAACATGCACACGCGTACACACACACGTTTGGCAGGAGAAAGAAGAGAGCACGAGTGAGAAAGAACTTTCTTTTTCTTGCTCTATGGCAAGTGTGCTCACCAGAGAGAAAGAGAACAGAGAGTGAGTGAGAAATCCTTCTGGGGGATGGCCACACAGAAATCCTTTCTCCATTCTCCTCTCCCCTTCTCCATTCTCCTCTTGGCACTTTGTGTCACCTGGTGTAGTTTTCAAGTCACCAGGTCCAAGACTTGAATTGTAATCAACCATATGAGAAGCCAGCACCTTAACCACAATGTCACCGTCTGGCCCCACAAGGAGGATTTTTAGGGCAGTAAAACTTATTTTGCAGGTACTACAATTGTAGGTACATGTCATTAAACATTTATTAAAATTCACAGAAAGTGTATCACGTGGCATGGGGGTTAAGGCAGCAGGATCCCACATGGCTAAGGCATGGTTCAAGTCTCGCACCTGGTAGTGAGAAATGCACTGGGCACACATATGCCAAAATCCCCAAAGGAGGAAAAGATAAAAAAGAAGGAATTGTGGTGTGACCATTCCCCATGGGGGATGCTTTCTCATTTTCCTTCTCTCTCTCTGATCAGTGAGTCCTCATGCCCTATAGCAAATTTGAGAGAGAGAGAGAGAGAGAGAGAGAGAGAGAGAGAGAGAAACCTGTATGGAAAGAAATGGGCATTTACCCTTTGTATCAGTTGGAATTCCAATTACAGAAATTTATCCTTCAAATACACTTAAAAATATGTGTGTCCTAGTATGCACATGAATATTTACAACACCGTAAAAGCAAAAACTTGGAAATTCTCCAAGTATCTCTCAAAGAATTCCAGAGTATGAGAATATTATGCTCTATGAAAAGTAATAATAAAGAAACCACACACTGATGAGGAAAGATCTCTAGGGCACATTATCTAGAGGAAGAGAATACAGATATAGAACAGAGTACATAATATGCTATTTTTTTGGGGGGGAATAAGAATATATAGCATATTCACATTAGCTTCTATCTACCTAAATTTGAGAAAGATACACAAAGTACTAAAATACAGTTACATATAGGGGTATGTGGGTAAAATGGGAAGTAAGAGTAGTCAAATTTAAGAGTGAAACTTCTCAATATAACTTATATTGCTTTGATTTTTATCTTCAGTTTATTTACTTCCTCTATGAGCTAGAGGGAGAGGGAAAAAAAACTTCAATACGATCTTGACACCACAATCCATCCCCAGCCTTCAGCCCCAGATCATGAGCATGTACTCAGGGAGGTCTCTAGACTTGTACTGGAGACCTTTCCATATGAGATTACCTCAAAGAGCTTTGTATTTTGCTACTGCACAACTATCTGGCCCCTACCACTCTGATTTTTAAACTATGGGAATATATAGGTTGTTGGGAAAGTCAGGACACATCTTCCTATACTTTTCTATGCAAAAACATGTCATGACTTTCCCAGCAACACAATATATTGCCTATTCAAAAAAATTTTTTAATAATTATTTATTTTATTTATTCGTTCATTTATTTTTTTAATTTGACCAGAGAGAGACAGGGTGAGAGTGAGAGAGAAAGAGAGAGGAAGTGAGAAAGCAAGCCACCAGATTCAGGACTCGAACCCTGGTCGGCCATGTGGGAATGTCCAGTACCTTAACCACACCACCTGCTGGTCCCCGCCTATTCAAAACTTAAAAATAAAATTTCATTAAATAATATAGAAGAAACAGAGCCTTAGAGAAAACAGTTTAAGCAATGTATTAAAGCTCAGGTTTTCACTTAAAAACTGATCTAAGGGCCAATAAGGGGTGTAGAGGTTAGTTTTGACACCACAAACCAGCTGAATCCCACAAGGCTAACTGTATGGTTCAAGTCCAGAAAAACATAGAAAGGTACATCGTGACTTATCCGACAACCTAACAGAATACCTATACAGTGACATGAAAAGATGGAAATGTACTAAATAAAAAAAGCAAATCACAGAACTTAATGTATTTATGTACAGAATTATCTATTTTAATATAGGCATGAAAGTTATAGAAGTATAATTACTTAGCAATCATCTTTAGGATATGGTGGGAAAATGGCTTCCACTTTCAAAATCATGTATTTAATTTTAAAAAAGAAATAAAATATACATTATTTTGGTAATGTATAAAAATTAATGTATAAAAATGTAAAAAAAATTAAAGTCTTTTTAAAAAAGTTTTTATTTATTTATTTATTTATTTTTGACATATGGCATATATGCTCACCAGAAAGACAGAGAGAGAGAGAGAAATTGCACCCAGGAGAGACAGCCATCTGCAATGCCTTCTCTTTCATTCTCTTCTTGGAATTTTGGACATGCATGTACACACACCTGGCATGATTTTCAAGCCACCAGAGGTCTGGGACCCTAACCACAGTCAGCCATCTGGGTGTCCTACACCTTAACCACCATGCCACCTGTTGGCCCAAGAATTTTTTTAAGAGTAAGACGTATCTATCTACCTTGAACCCTACAGGAACAAATATCCTTTGTTTCCAAAGATCAAAACACTTGGGGGACCAGCAGTTAGCGTAATGGCTATGTCGCTGGACTCCCATGTAGTCGACCACGGTTCGTGTCCCGGACCAGGTGGCTTAAAACTCACGCCGGGCACGTGTGCATGCGTGCCCAAGATCCCAAGAGGAGAATGGAGGAGAAGGGATTGTGGCGTGGCCATCCCCCCTGGGCAGTGATTTTTCACTTTCTGTCTCTCTGTCTGGCGAGCGCACGCGCCCTATAGCAAAATTTCTCAAAAAAAAAAAAAAAAAACCTACAATGATAGATTTTTTTACCTAGAACAGAATACAGTCAGCTGCCATTTATCTTTAAAATGTAATATAATTAAATGCTGCCCACAAACACTTATCCTAAGCTTTCTGAAACTGAAAAAGCAAGAAATAGGTAAAAGGTGGAGATAAATTTCTAGCATCCAAATTTCACACTTAAATGAATTTTTCTATAGAAAATGTTATAAAGTTCAGTTAGATGTAGTTACTGATATAGCATTATACTGATATATAATGCTTTAAACGGAAATGGCTTGAAATCTATTCATGATTTCAAGCAATACTTTCATGGGCAAAAGAAAACATTTGAACTCCCTAAAAAACATAATCCATTCTTAAATCAGAAGCTATCTGCTTGAGAAGTAGTATCACCAAACCTGATCACATCCACAATTAATCTTCACTCATAATATGGTCAATATAATTTTTAATTTAAAAAAATTTTCTGGGGACCAGCAGTTAAGCATAATGGCTATGTCGCTGGACTCCCATGTAGTCGACCACAGTTCGTATCGCTGGACCCGGTGGCTTAAAACTCACACCGGGCACGTGTGCATGCGTGCTCAAGATCCCAAGAGGAGAATAGAGGAAAAGGGATTACAGCGTGGCCATTTCCCCGGGGATGATTTCTCACTTTCTGTCTCTCTGTCTGTCTCTCTGTCTGGCGAGCGCATGCGCCCTATAGCAAAAAAACCTCTCCCCACCAAAAAAAAAAAAATTTCTGAACTTGGGGCCAGCAGGTTCAAGTCCTAGAGCCGGTGGCTTGAAAATCACGCTGTAGGTGTGTATGCCTGCCAAAATCCTGAGAAAAGAATGGAGAAGGGATTGCAGCATGGCATCCGTCTCCCCTCGGGAGGGGGGTAATTTCTCACTTTCTCTTTCTCACTCTTCTCTTTATCTCTCCCCAGCAAGTGAATGCATCCTATATCAATAACTAAAAACAAACAAACAAAAAACCCTTAACACTAAGAACGTTTGAACAACAAATGACAATGACTTGGATTCTCTATATAAAACACTGAACCTACAAGGCCAATCACAGTTCAAATTCCAGCCCCAGCAACTGAAAAAAACACCGAAGTGTGTATCTATATGTCTAAAATCCTGATAGGAAGGGAAAATGGAGGAAAAAGGACTGCAGTATAGCAACGCCCCATTGAGGTATGCACACTTGCATGTTCTCTCTCTCTTTCTCTGACAAGTACACACAGCCTCTGACAAAAAAATTTTAAATGTTTCTCATACAAAATCTATTTTGATTTACAAAATCTATTTTGGTTCAAAAAATTCTGAAATCCACGTGCAGTTTTTTCATAATATATGTTTTACATAAACTTCTTGAAGGTCCCCCATATATATATATACAGTCATATACTGCATTAAAACACTGAGATTGATAATGATTGATATACATGACGGTGGTTCCTTAAGATTATAATAGGCTTTATCATACAGCATAGATAAGATATTGGTTATACCACACAGCTGTGTCTAAGTACATTATGACGTTTGAACAATGAAATCATCTCAAAACATATCTCTGTCATTAAACAAAACATGAATATATTAGTCTCTCTTAATTTTGATGTATAAACTTCTCTAATAGTCAAGCATCATATAAATAGCAGACGCACTGCTTATTAACAATGCACTTATAAACTAAGCAAATAATTTACATGGATTGGTATAAAAATAATTTCAAAGTAGAAAGTATAATTAAATATATTTCTTTTAAATTTTAAGGTAAGCTCATCATTTTAGAAGGAGCAAGGCAGAGTTTAAAAGTATAAACCAGTAGTATGTATTCAAGTTTATGTAATTCAAAACATCAGTTCACAAACTATACCTTATAATTATCATTAAAGAGTCTTTTTAAAATCAATTATCTAACTTCTATCATTTATGTGCTCAGAAGAAAAAAATGCATCTTTCTTTTCTTTTTCTGTATCATTATATCTTTAAAGCCTGAAAATACAGGAATCTAATCTTGCTCCAGTACATTAGGTTGTTAGAAAAGTCACTTTTTTTCTGTTTTTCAATGCAAATATGCATCATGACTTTTCCAACAACTCAACAGCATTACAAAGTATGACAAACTTTTTTTTTTTTTTTAATTCTGGCATGGTCTTTGAATATTAGCTCTAACAAAGTAACTTAAGACTAAAGGCAAAGAACTACTCTGGTGGCTAGCACAATGTCAGATATTCACTAGAAGGGTAATTGCTTTTTTTGTTTGTTTTATTTACTTATTTTATTTACAATTTTTTTAAAGTTTGCTAAAGGGCACGACTGTTCACAAGAGAGACAGACAGACAGAAAGTGAGAAAGCAAGCCACCAGGCCTAGGACTTGAATCTTGGTCTGCCACACGGAAATACAGTGCCTTAACCATCACTCCTGCCGGCCCCACAGAAAGGTAATTGTTTACAGACCTCCAGCTGCAAACAAGACAGGTATAGACTATCTCACAGAAATAAAAAAAACAGCATAGTTTCCATATAAGACAACATAGCAGGCATCAGGCAAACAAGGAAACTGCATAATACTCTTATTAGTGTAACAGAGACCTAAATTGAAATTCTCACTTAGTAGCTTTTTTACTTTAAGAAAACATTCACCAAATACTTGCCACATGCCAGACATTGTTCTTTGCACATGTGTTAGTCTCACTTAATCCTTACAATTATCCCAGGAGTATGATTATTCTAATTTTACAATACAGAATACTTAGGTACAAAGAAGCTAAGCAATGTGTCCAAGATAACACAACTGAATAACCACCATTATTAGTTGTAGTGACTCCATACACTGACTGCATGGACAATTATTTCAGTAGTTCCTCAAAAATAGACATTAAGGGTGTTTCTACTTCTACCTTTATAAGTAGTGCATGTACTAATGTAATTTATCAGATACTTCCTGGAAATGGGGCTCCTTTGATAAAAAGAGTATGTGAGTATGTGCACTTGCAATTCAGACACATGCTGACAAGTTACCAATTTACATTAACATAAACATGAATTCTTGTTTCTTGACAGCTTTGCCATTCATTTATCAAATTTAAGGATTTTCCTTAACCTAATGTATGAAACAATGGTACCTCAGAGTACTGTTTCACATTTCTCTTAACACAAATGAGGCCGACCATATTCACTTGAGAACTATTTATATTCTCTTTTTCTGCCTGTTCTTATCTTTTGCTACTGAATTGTTTGTCTCAATTGATTTCTAGGAATGTTTTATACCTGGCAGATTAGCTGTTAGATTGTAATATGTTAATAAGTATTTTTCTACTTGTCTTTTTAACTTGTTTACAGTGACTTCTGCCTAGCAAAATTATTTTTACCTTTATGTAATTTTACCTTTTCTTCTATGCCTATTCATTTTGGTCAAAAAGGCCTTCCTGGGGCCAGCAGGTGACGTGGTGGTTAAGAGCACTGGACTCCCACGTGGCCAACTGTGGTTTGAGTCCTGAACCTGGTGGTTTGCTTTCGCACTTTCCCTCTTTTCTCTCTCTCTCACTTGCAACCTCACTTGCTCTCCTTCTGTCCTTCTGTGGTCAAATTAAAAATAAATATAAGTTAAAGAAAATAATTTTTTTAAAAAAAGGCTTTCCTAACTCCAAAATAATAAACAAATCTGCTCACATTTCTTTCTAGTATATTTATCATTACAGTCCTTACATTTCAATAGTTAATTCATTTGAAATTTATCCATTTATATTCATGAAATTTTTTAAAAGAATTTTTTAATTTAATTTTACTTATTCATTTAGTTATTTTAATTTGATCAGAGACAGACACATACATACACACACACACACAGAGACGGAGAAAGAGAGAGGAAGAAAGCAAGCCACCAGGTCCAGGATTCGAATTGTGGTTGGCCACGTGGGAGTGTCCAGTACCTCAACCAGCATGCCACCTGCTGGTCCCCTATATACATGGAATATTAATCATTTTTATTATCTGAATGAGCTTCTACTTCTATCAATATAATTTATTAATTTTTTCCCACTTGAATCTTTTCCTCATTGATTTAATTTGATTTGAGTCTATGTCAAGCTTCATATTGTTTTATTGGTTTACTGTATCTATCTGTGAAGCATTTTTAACTATTAAGGCTTAAAAATTTAACATCTAATTTATATTAACATCTAATTTAATGTACTACTGCTCTGATTTTTCAGTTTCCCTGGCTACTTTGGCTTGGTTTTTCCTTAGAAACTTGAGAATACATTTGTCTGGTCCACTAAAGCAACAGCTTGGTGTTTTTACTAGGATCACAGTAAATTTACAAGCTAATTTAGAGAAAACTGACAGGCTGATGTGGCTGAATGTACCTAAAAGTAAAACTACAAATGCAGTTTTCATTTGTTCAAGGTTTTACGTGTCCCTCTATTAAGTCTTCATATAGGTCTTACACATTTCTTAACAGTTTATTCCTGGTTTATTTTATCTTCTTCTTGTTATCATAATTGGTTTCTTCCATTATTCTTCTAATTGGTTCATTTCTAATGTTTTTTTTTTCCAAAGAATTGTTTTACTTTAACTTTATTTAATATTTATTTTAGTTTGACCAGAGAGGGACAGGATGAAAGAGGAAGAGAGAGAGAGAAAGTGAGAAAGCAAGCCACTAGATCCAGGATTTGAACCACGGTTAGCCATATGGCAGTTCAGTGCCCTAAACCACCATGCCGCTTGCCAGTCCCTCTACTGTTTTATCTTTGACTTGGGGCCCATTATTTAACCTCTTGAAGTCTTAGTTTCTTACCTATAAAACTAAGCTAATGTAAA